>OX424574.1:37356365-37956365 GCA_949152435.1 Gastracanthus pulcherrimus
GTCTAGCCGAGGAGTTAGCCGTACACGTACGTTTATTCATTTTAATTCATTCCCGCATTAAATATAAGTTGGAGCTTTTTGGTAGAGGGCTTTTTGTCTGCTTATTCAATTAAGACTTTGTCGAAACTCGCCGAGAAATGTTAGTCTACTCTTATATGCTGCCTTCGTTATTATTTATTCTTTGAGATTTTTTGTTAATTTACATTTTAATGCATAATTTTGTGAATATTATGTATTACATTGTAATTGAATTTGCGTAAATAGTAGAATGTTCAAGAGACTGTTGAAAATGTATTCGTATATAGTCATAATCTAAATCGTAGATGAAGCTGAAAATACAGATGTAATAATTCTTTTAATTTACACGGAAAAAAATGCTTTGTTAATTTAACAAAGTCATTCGGTAAACTAACTAACTATTCTTTTTATTACACTTACCAAGTAATTTGTTACTTCTATAAAGTGATAAGTTAATTTTACTAACCCATTTGTTAAATTAACAAATTACTTGGTAAGTGTAATCAAAAAAATAGTTAGTGCACATTTTACCAAGTGACTTTGTTAAATTAATAAAGCATTTATTTGGTATACTTTTTTCTATTTAAAGATAAAAACAATCTGACTTTGAAGATTCTAATACGTCTGATATAACCATTTGAGACCCAAATGCTAAACTAGTGTGCACTTTTTTGTTGAGACTGAATACTGAAAAGTTTAAAATAAATCAAAAATTTATATTATCTGTATATGCTTAATACTCATTTCATCTTATTGTTAATGCCGAGGGTAATGTTTGTGCATGAAGATTGTATTAATGAGTCAGATTATAGTTGTCAGTTTTCCGATGTTACGGTGGTCATTTTGCCACCCTTTTCAAGTCTTTATTGCATACAAAAATTATAAAACAAAAATTGTTGTCAAACGCTTAGGTATGTAATTGATGCTACTAAAAATATACTAATTGTCAAATCAATTTTCTGAAATAGGAAAGAGGTTGGAGTAACAGATATTTTCAGTATTTATTTTTTAAAATGGTTAATTTCAGAGAAAATCTGTTTAACCCTTAGTGGCCACACGGGGTAACTAGTTACCCCAGGCTCAGAAAAAGTGAAATTGGAGGTCTAAAACATTTGAAATTGATACAAGTAACGACATCTGCCATCTATAAATTGACCGATAAAAATCATTAGAAATATTGAAGAACACTTCAACAAACATGAAACAATCGGTTACAAGTGTTAAAACACCCATATGTCTTGTACAACTAGGTTTTTCAGCGTGGGGTAATGAGTTACCCCATGTGGCCGCTATGTGGCCTGGCTGAGGTGTGGCCGCTAAGGGTTAAGACCTTCATTGTCTATTTACTTAAGGGCATAAAACAATTTTGCATTTTTTTTAACTACATGACAGAGATAGAGCCGTCGAATCGCAAAACCTTTTTCAGCAGTTTCGCAATCTGCGGTGCGAGGATCTCTGGATTTGTTTTATTTGGAACTAAAAACCAAAAACCGTTATCTTCTACAAGAAAAACGAGTGCATTTTCTTTAAAAAAATTACCATGAATATCATAGTAAACGTGGGACATTCAGATTTCGTAGTACAATGTACCATACTTCACGGTAGAAATTATGATAAATAACAATAAATTTTATCAGGGTAATTTTTACTGTTCAAAAGGGTAATTTTTCGTGAAATTAGAATGTCCCACTAAAATTTACTCTGTAATCTTTATCAGAATATTGTTTCTGTGTACGCATTACAACATTGTAATTTATTACACACTCATTGCCACTTCATTTATATTTCAATAGATATGATGAAATTCGAAAATAGTTTTTTATAATAAACGTAATCTTTCAAGACAACTTCAAAGCATTATACATAAATATGGTGTAGTAAGTATCAATGTCGTTACGTTCCACCGTTGCTCTCCCAAACCAAATACCAATATCCTAATTTCTCTTCATACATCCTACAACAACAACGAGCCGAAAAAACCCGATAGAGTCTCGATACACGGATGATGAGCGAAAAGTGCACCGAAAATTGCGAGCTGGTTCCCACGCACTTCTCGCTTCCCTCTTCCTATTACCTATATACTCTCCATCCGCGTAATTCTCCTCCGCACTCTTCACGCTCACGTGTGCACCCTGCCTCTCTTTTTAATCCAAACGAAAACTCCGGACAATAGCAAGAGCAGCAGCCGACGCTCGATTACGTTACTGCATCGCGGTGATCGGAACTTCCTGATGCGCAAAGTCGCGCGCCACGCGTCGACGAAGCCCGGGACTCTGCATGTAAATCGGCGGCAAGGGAGCTGCGAAGGCTGCAGGAAGAAAAGAGCGTAAAAAAAAGGAACAGACGCGGAGGTAGAAATAGATAGCGCGCACGCTATATCTAGGTACAATTGTACCTACATACCTAGTCTCTGGCCCTCGAAAATCGCCGGCGGCCAATCGGAAACCGCGCGCATCGATTCCCCATTCGCTATAGCTCTGATCCTGCCTCTCTTTCTCTATCCCTCTCTTGCTCGCTCTGCGCGCTTATTACAAAGAGAGTCGTACCGCCGGGGAAAAGCGATCTCACGAGAGTAGCAGAAAACCGAGAGGGAGAAGAGAGGAAACGAGCGAGGAGAGGCCTAAATCGGCTCCCCACTCGTATAGCCTTTTGTCGGCCGCCAGCGCGTAACTGCTCGCTATATAGCGTGCGAGCGAGGCTCGATCTTTATCCATCCGCGCGCCCTTTTTATCTCCGAGATATGCGTGTATATGCACACACATATATATATATAGGTACGATACTGGTACGGCCCGCAGCCGGCCATTTCCGCGATGAAACTTTTATGGCTCGATCGGGGATGGCTAATTTTTCGAGGGCCGGCCGCGTGGCGATCTTGGAAATCCGATTCAACGATGATCGGGGTATAGGGTATCGGAGCAGGACCCTATACTTATCGTACGAGGTGTATCGTACGGATGATCGTTCCTCGGTGATGCGACGAAAAGGGTCGTTGTTTATTATTGAGTACGCTGGGTTATTGGGAATTTTCTGCTTCCTCTACTTTTTTTTTATACGGTAAGGGATATTTTTGGAGCCTATAAGAGGGAAATGAGAAACGAATTGGAACGCCGATTTCGATAATTGATGATTATGTTAATTTAGAAATTTTCATTTCATGTTAAAGGTTAATTAATGTTTGATATTTGTAATGGTAAATTCGTGTCTTTGTTATTAATGCAAAGAATATTGAATGAACATGTGAGTGATAGAATGTAATTACATTATACTTTCGCGCTAATGAAATTACTAATTGATTTTCTCCGTCCGATAACCTGGGTTTTATCATTTTACTTTCTTTTTTAATGCCACGTTTTTATTGACTTATACTGTCGAATCATGTAATCAATTTCTCACCCACTTCCAATTGCTCAATAATTGACTTGAAATTTTATATACTTACGTGTACCTGGTGACAATATCGGATGGCCATGATCTTAGCGTAATTTCAACGGCACTTTGAAATTGATAGAACGGTAGATTTTACTTTCAAATATGTGGTAGTAACGTATAGTCAAATTGGTCCCTTAAATGTACAGTTTAATACCAGAAATAAAAAAAAGAATATTAAAAACCACGATTTTATAATAAAAATGTATTGAAAAGTAAAAAAAGTAATTTGCTCTGCTATACGTAGAATTTGAATCACTCAAAATAAAAGTGTAGGGTGCTCGTAACAAATATTTTAAAATACATGGTTTAAATACCTATGAAAAGAAGCACTAAAATACCTATGAAATATAGCAGCTACAATAATTATTATCATTGCTATATATTGACGCAATATTCTTCTCTTTACTTGGTTTAACTTACTCAAATATTTCAATATAGTATTTAATTTGAAATAAAAACAGTTCCGAAGTGATCAAAATCAGTATACGAGTAAATACTAAAAGTTGTTTCCTCCCTTCTCCTGTTACAGAGTAAGCATGCCGCTGTCAGAGTTCCGCAAGAAGAAGCTGCTCTTCGTCTTCAACACGTTTTTCGGTGAGTACGTCCTTCATCCCAAACTATCTTCCGCGCGGCGCGCGTACAGTTTTCGATCGATGCCGTGCTCCGCGCACTTCAGAAATAACAACAACAGCGAAATAGAAAATAAAGAGATGCGCGCGCGCGGACTACAAAAAAGGGGAGCGACGCGACGAAGCCAGACTAGGAAGAAAAAAGGCGGAGAGAGGGCCTGCCTGCGCGAAGGGGAAAACGATTGTTCCGCCAAGAGGCGAGTTTCGCTTCTCTCCCAGTTTTATCGTAAGTTCGCGGAGATGACGTATAAAAAAATCGCTGAAAAGACAGTGCGCTAGAGGGGAAGAAAGCTGGGGGAAAGGGGAGGGGGAATAGAGGTAAAGAATAAAGAACCGGGAGAACTTGACTCTCGCGGCGCTTTGAAATTAATTTGCATACCGGAAGTCTAGTCCGGCGTGGCTGTGCTACCGTATATATATATATATATATATATATATAGCTGAGCTTCCGCCTTCTGTGGAAAAGGAGAAACTAGAATGATATTTTATTCTATGAGATTCTGAGAACAGGAGGGGTGGGGGGATAGAAAAAATGAGCACGCTCGATGCGACGCTGCGAAAGAGTTTAATGCGATGAAGCAGTAGGCTAATTGTGGTTTATTGAGGGTGAAAAGTGTAATAGGAGGTGGAGGCGAGAGTTCACTGCGAAACTTTTGCGTAATAGGATTTGTGTTGCTGTCACTATTTATTCAAACCTTTGAGATATTTCATTCTGTTTCAAGTATTCTACATTTGTTGTGATTCTCGAAAAAGTGTATAATCACGGTATAGATGATAATTATTATGATTATCAGAAAAGAATTATAATATAACAACAAGAAAACCGCTGCTAATTCATTGGCACTTAGCGTCCTCAAACTTTATAAATTGTTCCAATATAAAATTATTTATTCTATTTAATTCTGTGGTGAAAAATAAATATGATATTCTAAAAATTACATTAAATTGATCATAACATTGTTAACATAAAAAAAACAGAAAAAATAAAACCAACACTATACTATATACACTATATTTACTATACTTATTTAGCAGATTATACTACATTCGCTAGTACATATTAATAGATAAATACCAATAACTGCTATTAATGTAGCATTTACTACAAAAATGAAAGTAATTATTGCGATTGTGCAACTAAGTCCCGCCATTATCATACGAAATAGTACCTAATATTTTAGTAGACCATTTCCCTCCTGTAGTCACGTTTTCTCTATTCTAGAAATTATTTAGGAGAAAGACAAGAAGAAGAAAGAGTCTATCCAACATTTACGGTTGTAAATGATAGGTAATTTTATGCTTTTTTTAATGAATTTACAATAGATTTATCATAATATTTCTAATATTCCAAAAATACAGAAAATCTAAAACTCAGAAATGGAAAAAATGGAAAAAATGGAAAAATTGTTATAAAACAAAATAAAAACAAGTCCATGAAGCTTGCAATTTCTTTTGAATTTTGAATCTTCATTTTAAAACGAAAAAAATGAGACCTGATTGGTAAAAAGTTACCGCGCCGTTCTTGAGATGTAAGCGATAGAAAGAAACTTCAAAAACTACATAACCTCAATTTCTCATAAAATAAATTATCCCATGATTTGAAGAAACATACAGATCATTAGGGGGGGGGGGGGTCAAAAATTTGAAAAACATTATTTTGAATGAAAAAAAAATTTGAATTAAAATATGTGGAAACGTAAATTTACGAAATGAATATTATTGGAAAGTTATCATATAAGAAATAAAATTTGGAATTTTTAATATACTAAAGTAAAAAATTAATAAAAAATAATTTGAGAAGTAATATAATTTGGAAACTATAAATTTTGAAATAATTAATTTTGAAGAATAAAAATAAAGAGTTAAGAATTTATTGAAAGCTTATTATACTGAAAATTATAAATCGGAAAATAAATATTTGGAATTTGAAATATTTTGAAAGGTTAAAAAATGTTTCTAAAAAATAATATTTTGAAAGTTTAAATTTGGAATTTGTAAAATAAAAGTATCGGGATCAGAACTCCTCTCTACACAGAAAGAAGTTTCGCAGAGCTGTTGTTCAGGTAGGTATGAGGAGGTAAGACGGCGACTCCATAGCTTGCGTTTGCCAATTTACACGTGCTATAAACTCGCCAATTCTTTACATCCCCAGATGCGTAATATACTAGTTCGCTCCATTTTATAGCAGTTAAAAATGGTATTTTTTATACACGTGTTATCAGTTGAAAATCGTCCATGTATCAAAAAAAAGTTTTTTTTTTGTCTTGAAGTGTCCCTTTTTTATATTATATCGTTTCTCATCTTGTGACATAAGAACAGATTATTATATAATTTTTCTTTCCGGTATGTATTGACGTCTGAACCATCTTAACTGGCTTCCAGATCATTTTTAATGAATAAATTTTTGCCAGGGACATTAACAATAAAATTAACATTCTACTGTAAAGTAGACATTTTTCTGTTTTTTCTTTTTCAAAATTTTAATTTTCCAAATAATTTTCTTTTCTGTTATTACTCATTTTCAAATTCCAAATAATATTATTTGTGTTTTTTAAATTTCTTAAGTTGTAATTTTCTTAAATTTGATTTTAAAAAAATTTTACTTTATATTTCTGAAAAATTCGATTTTTATATTTCAAAATTCTTTTCTTTCAAATAATTTTTTTTTCAATATAAAGTAATTTCATATTTTCACTTTAGGAATTATTTTACTTCCTAATCTAAATTTCCAAAACTTTAACTTTCGTAGTTTTATCCTTTCCAATTTTTATATTTCAAAAATTTTACCCCCCCCCCCGCCTATAACCTCTGTATTGGCTATGTTAGCGATGTTCCGGGAGTTCTTTTACTTACTCCCCTCTTCATAGCTACAAAATTACAAAAAAATTTTACAAAAAGTGTCAACAATAAATTACAAAATATGCAATACAACGATTACAAATTAACAACGCACCTAGAACATAACATGTAATCTCGAAAAGACTAACGAGCTACGAGTAATATCATAATAACTACTATATAATGCCACTTCTAAAAAATATTTTTTTTAAATTATAACTGAATACAATATGAATAAAAAACTAACAACCACATAGTACATATAACAATTAAAAATTTTCAAATATAATAACGGAACCAATATTTTTATTCACTTAAACAATAAAACCCATAATACCATCCAGTAGTTAGTCAGTGGTGGCCAGCCAGCGACGAAGATGTTGTGTCGATGCATGATGTTGACGATCAGGGTGTCTACAGACCACCGAGTATAAATTTTAATGGAGCACATCACTCTCTCGCAATCTCCATTTTTTGCCCGTCTCTGCAAAAAAAATTTTTTTTTAAATTATTTTTTCTCGACAAAAGAAAAAGGCCAAGAACCAACAATGTTACAGAACATTTTTCTCCATATTCTTAATCATCTCAAATTTTTAAAAAATGTTCCGTCATATGTTTCCGAGATATAAACGTTTAGACAAAAAATGACTTTTTTGTGGGTAACAAAAGAAGGGAATAATAATAACCTTATCCAAACTTTCAGGTTGAAAAAGTTAGATAATTTTATGCTCTTTCAAATGCATTTTGCTGCAACAATGGTATTATTTCTAAGGTATTAAAAAACCCGAATAACTAAAACTCAAAAATCAAAAAACCGCTAAAAAACAAAAACGAATCGAAAAAGAAAAAAATTATTGTGCCGCCTTCCTTAAGAAGAAAAAAATGAACCCTGAAATATTAAGTTTCACCATGTATATGTAGAGTAATGCTGGTCCAAGTCCACACACACACACACACACACACATACGTACACACACATGTGCGCGCACACACACACACACACACATACATCCATACAGACATTTTCTAAAAATAGTGTATTTTGATTTCTTAAGTCTCAAAACATGTTTCTAACATGTTTTTAGCAAAACTTTTTTTTTCATTATCACAAAGCTTCCTCTTTGAGGAAGCAATAGGTTGAAGGTATTTAGACAATGTTCGATATTATTTCCAGTTATATTTAACGTTATTAATGTCATAAATATTGTATTTAATACAATGTTTAATTTTTTAAATTATTACTCTCAATCAACAATCTTGAAATGGCTATTGGAGTATTTACAAAGTGACGTAAAAGAATGAAATCGGTACACCTCAAAAGCTTAAGGGGAGACTCAAGTAAAATTTCAGCCTAGTGATAGTTAATCAGTGCGGGTACAAATGCAATGGTTTATATGTAATTTTTCACGAGGAATTCGATAGCGCAGTAAGAAAAAACAAAAAAAATTTTTCCGCCATTTTGAAAAAAATTTTTGGTTTCTGATTTCTAATATTTGATCCATTGCACCGTCGTCTTAATCCGTACGTTAAGTTGTTGAAAATCATTCCAGTAACCTATAAAAAAAATTTCAGCCCGAAAGATGAAAACGTGTGGGGCTTGATAGATTTTTACTGCGCCCGCATTTGACGCGCCGCGACTGTTTGGGCCGGCCCGGCCGCGGAGTCGCATGCGGCCAGGCGGTGCGACACGGGCTCACCGACTCCGGCTGGTATTGACCTGTTATTAGTATGCAACTGATTATTGTTATTAGTATGAACTGCAAATTCCTTTCATGTGGACGACGATTTCATTTTTACAATTGAACTTTTTATATTATACTAAAAATACTGAAGCTTTTTTTCTAATATATATTTAAGAGTCGCAATATAAATATGTAAATTATTCTATAATTTGACAAACGTTTGGATAAATTAACGGATTGTTTTTTGTTTCATTTTTCAAACTATTTTTAGATATTTAATGAAGGAATGTATTTTGGGAAGCGAATCTTTTACACTATAATTCGAAAACTACAGGTTTTATTATACGTTTAATCGGGTTGAAAATCGCATATTTTGTAAAAATCGCTAACAACAAACAAATCTAATCATTTTTGGGCTTACTAATTATAAATTTCAATTTCCCATCACCAGAAAACGTTAAAAAGTAAGTTTTATTGATGTGAAACACATATTTAACAGAAAAAAGAGAGTGTAGCAATTTTTGACAAGAAACCGCCCAAAAGAAAATCTGACAATTTTTGGTCTTGACAACAAAGAATTTCGGATTCTCTATACCAAAAAACATACTGAACTACCAAGTTACCAAACGAGCCTAAAGATTTTATACAAGTCCTCCTGACGATGCGGCTAACAAAAGCAATCAATTAAACAAACATTTTATACAGGATGGAAATTTATAATTATAGTATGAAAAGAATTTCGAATGTATATTTGCATTATTCTGCATACACCATGAAAAATTAGTGTTATTAATATGAAATGGCAATCATTTATAATTTCGTATTCCGGGTAAATATAAGTCACATATAGTTATATGTATATGCTTATATATACTTATATATAATTATATATAGGGAAAAGTCGTCCAGTTTGGGACAGCACCCAGTTTGGGACACGTCTGGTTTCAATACTTTCGAAGTACGATATTAGGCGACGATTTGAGTTTTTAAAGTTTATTATGAAAGAAGCCTACTTACAAAATTTCAGACATATAGGCCTTTACTACAACATGTTAGACGACTTAATATATTCAATCGAAAATAGACGTTGCATGGCATATAATTTTGGAGTCTAGTTAAGCAACAAGATAAACAATAAATATATCTCTCCCAGTGCATATATATTTGTAAATACTATTTCTACAAATAACCGGTGAATTTAAAAAAAATTTAATCGGGTATAGTTTAGTAGGTATTTTCTCTTATTACCGTTTGTCGACCAGTTTGGAATACAGAGTGTCGCCCGGGATAGGACACTTTAAAATTAGCATTTTTACTTTATCCTGCTTTATCGTAACACGAGGAAAACAATTAGGCCATAGGGTTATTATAAACGTACTTTATCATTATATCGACTTCGCGAAGCCGTGAATCTTTAAGCTCTGCATGCGCAGGAGAGAGACAGGGAGAGACTCTAGCTTAGCAGCTTGCATTAGAGGGACAGGTCTGAGTTAAAAAAAAATTTTAAGAGTCCATAAAACTTCTTATAATTAAAAGAAAAAATTCTGAAAGGTGTTTCAGTATAAATATTTAATAATATCTATAATTTCACCGCTGTTAAACCTCAAAATCTTGATCTTACACCTTAAAATAAATTACTATTGTTAATACCTTATTTATTAAAGGGAATTTTGGGCGTGCGCTATTACATGTCATACAATAAATGAAAATTATTTTTCCGACTGTTAAATGACGCCTTTTAATATGTACTCGTACTAAAACTTTAATCCAGCACTTTTTTGTAAAAACAATTTAAAAATTTTTTTTGGACTATGATTCAATTTCTTTTTAATTTAGATTATTATTGTTTATTTCCTATTAATAAAATCTTTTTAAAAAGTAGATCGTTGTAGATAAAAAATTAAATGAAAAATTTTCTCAAAAATGTGCACAGTAAAGGTTTTAGTACATATCAAAAGGCATCATTTCACCGTCGGATATTTTTTTTATATAACCGTATGACGTGTAGTGCACGTCTTAAAGTACCTTCAGTAAATAAGGTATCAACAGTGTTAATTTATTATGACGTGAGAATCAAGATTTTGCGGGTTTACAGCGTTAAAATTAAAGATTTTATTAAGTGTTTATATAGTGAAAATTTTTTCAGCATGTTTGCTTTTAATTTTAAGAAGTTATATCGACTAACAAATAAAATAATTTTTTTATTATCCAAGGGTGTCTTATCTCCTCAATAAATATGGTATTGAAAATAGTGGATTTATTGTGATGTGTAGAATCAAGATTTTGAGGTTTTAGTGAGTTTTACGTTGATAAAATTTAAGATATTACTAAGTATTTATAGTATAAAAATGTTAAGAATCATTGTTTTTAAACATAAAAACTTCCTGGAATCCAGCTTTAACCCAGGCCTGCTCCATTAACGTAATAAAGAAAATCGTACATTATACTAATATTTAGATTATATGACAAAAAATCATATGTTATGTGGTTCATTTTTATATAATTACTATGAAAATACAATATTATCATTATAAATGAGCAATATCTAACAGTAAAACCTATTTAAGGCAATTAAAACATGATTAAATGAAAATGTCCCATACCGGAGGACCGTGTCCGAAACTAGGCGACACTTATACCTGTCTTGTATGTTGAATTACAATAATTGTAGATCCATAATTATAATCTAATTTTTATATACTGTTTCCTATATTAAAACCTATCAAAAGAGACTTGTATAGTTAAATTTTATTAATAAACAAAGATTTTATACACGAAAAACCTTAAGTGTCCCAAACCGAACGACTCTACTTTAACTATGAATTGATAAAACTTATATATAACCATATAATTATAGTTATATATAGTTATATATAATTATATATAATCGTATGTATATATGTATATATATATATATATATATATATATATATATATATAATTATATATAGCCATATATAATTATATATAACTGTATATGATTTGTATATACAGTTATATATAATTATGTATGACTTATTTTTATCTGGTATATATTGTAAATATTTTCTAAAAGTTAATACGCTCTCTAGTAAGTTATTCGCATCGAACGTTTTTTGAAATGGTCCAATGCAATTATTCGATATATTGGAATTAACATATATGGTCGCTCTATTTCAAAAACGTTAAGGTTAATTATATCACGAAGAAAAATAATTCAATAAAACTAACTTATACGAACGGGCATCCCTCTTGTCGAGCAATCGATATACAACCTGAAACTTCCGCGATTCGTCTCCTTTTCATTCAACAATTTTAAATTTATCAACGACTTCACTTTCTACAATTGTTCTGTTCTCGAAAGTTTTTAAAGCTAGCCTTATAAAAAACACTACTGAAAGGTACTTAAAAAACTCAAAACAAATTTTTAAAATAATAAAAATAGAAAAAAAGTTTGTTGTAAAATTCTTGCTTGAAAGTATGCGTTGCACACTGGGAACGCAAAAGAGAGAAGCGATGCTGAATTGTGTACTGTAAAAGTTTTTGTTATTTTGCGTTAAGTTCTTTTTGTACATAATACATTTTTACACTCATTTTTTTAATAAAATAATTTAAAATATCCATTTAATAAATTATTTTGAAATTTATCCTCTTGGGAGAAAAAATAGAATGCAAAGATGCAGCGCTTTATGGATTTTATAATTGTAATTTCGCTAGGAAAGCACAAATGGCTTTTAAGTATGTTTTAAGGAGGTTCAGGGGTTACAAAACGACTAATTTATTTTCATTTTTCTTTCCATTTCGTTAAAACTTGTTAGTGTCAATCATTATATATCTTATACTAGTATACATTATGTACATAACAACAAATTTTAATCAACAATTGTGATGTTGCAAACAAGATTATTGTCAATTGAAAAAAAATCATTAAAAATGCAGAAACTTTTTTGTTTTCCATCCAGTTTTAATGATCGGAAAATTTTAAAATAACAGTTAATAATAGTCAGTGCTACAGAAAAGCTTATTGTTTATAACTAAACACGTAATCTAGTTAAATAATTAGCGTTTTCGTAGCACCTATAAATTATTTTGAAATTTTCTTTCGGTCGATTTGTCAAACAACATTTAAAGACCAAAATAAGATCCCGATCATTAAAATTGGATTGAAAACAAAAAAGTTTCTGAATTCTTAATGATTTAATAGTCGTGTTTGCAAACATCAATATTATTGATTAAAAAAAATTATATTTACATGAGGTATACTAGGATAACGTATATAATTATTGACACTAACGAGTTCTAACAAAATAGAAAAAAAAAATAAAAATAAATTAGTCCTTTTATAACCTCTGAACCTCCTTAAGTAGATTGGGAAAGGGTATGGTAAGACGTACATACACAGATTTAAATTCAATAATTCATTCTTGCAAGCTACCTTCTAAGTTAAAACTTGGTATACCATGATGAAAACCTTTTTGGAACTATGATATTTGATTTGTCATTAATTGATTCTGCGAATATGCAAAATCTATGACTATAAAATAATTTTTAGTATGTATAGAACAATATATAACATTTCCGAAAAGAATCCTAAACAAACATCCGCCGCTCCTCAATTTATCATTGAGTCAGCCTCTAAAAGCTCTGTAAGAGTTTCTTCATCAGTCCACTTGCATTAAAATCTCGGTAAAAACATCGTTCATCTCGTGCTAAATAATTGCGCCCGGAGCATCGGCTACTACCTATCTTCTGTACAACTGCCTAAAACACACACACACACACACACACCCTCACTCACATTCACACACACACACACACGCACACACATCTATATACACACACACGCACACGCACACACTAGCGAAGGTCGGAAGCATGAAGCTCGCTCGAGGGGCGGATAAAAAGCTAAGACTCGTCAGCCCTCGCGCTCGCGGTATATACATGATGCGCACACGCCTGGCAGCTCTCATTAGCCCCCACATCAGCTGCTGCGGCTTGCTCGCGCGCGCTCCTTTGACGCCGCGCGCTCTAAACATAACTCCGAGCTGCTGCTGCTGCTGATGGAGGGAAAGGCGGCGGCATTATTTCACCCCGCGCGAGCCGCGAGCTGCATAGCCTTCGATCACATCGGCCGACCGACGAGAGAGAGAGAGAGAGAGAGAGAGAGAGAGAGAGAGAGCGAGAGAGAGAGAGCGAGAGAGAGAGAGAGAGAGAGAGAGAGAGAGCGAACGAGCGAGAGAGACAGAGAGGGAGAAAACTAGCGACATTGCAGATAGATACACTGCACACGTGTACGCGCGAAAAATGTCCGTTAGTAATGGGAGTGGGAGATGCTGGCTTGTAATTTTTTAAATTCACGCCCTCTCGTCGGACTTCCTGGTGAGCACTGCGTCACGTAGAACGAATGATTTTTTTTTCTTCGCTTTTGTGTGTTTTTTTTTGCGTCGTGCGAGATGCGACGCCTTTGTTCAAGAGAGGAATAAAAATACATTTTAACCCCCCGCGCGCGGTGCCGCGGCACACGTGCTCTTCTTCCTCGACGCAGCTCTTTTTGACGCGGGGCAGCTGCTGTTGCGATTACGAGCCTTATCCTTTTTTTCCTTTTTCTTTTTTAACGTTGCTCGCGGAACTCTGTGGGTGATGAATATATAATAAAATAGAGCAGAAGGATAATGCTTTGTTATGCATGTTTTGTGAAATTCAGGACCACTTGTCCTAAAATGTCAAGTTTTATGTGTTCGATGGATGACGCGAGTTGATGCTCCGTTGGAATGTTTTTCTGTGTGTATAACGTTTCTTTGTGGAACGATGCACCGATTATTTTTACTCTTTTTGCTGACTGTTTGTAAGTTTGTTAGTTTGGTTTGTGCAGGTATTTCGAAAAACGGCGAGAGATGCGAATTAACGAGCGTAATTGAGGGAGCAGCGAAATGCTAGGAATGCACTATAGGTTGTATGTGCTATTGTTGCGAGCGGATTTGAATTTTTCATGAAACGTTTTGATTTTATTGGAGAATTTTTTCTGATGACTTGGTACTTTTTTCTATAATCAAACGTCATTAGAAGTATAGATTATTCTGGCGTTTGTATTTTTATTAATAGCTGTAGCTTTATTTAAAGAGTGATTTTATTAATATAATATATACTATAGTATTTGAAAATTATTAGATTCAATTGCAACTTACTACTCGTACATAGTTGTAAAAGTAATGTTTTTTAAAATCAAAACGTAGGTTCTGGACGTTCATTGCACAGGTTTAATTTTATCTATATAAACTTCTGAATTAAAAATGTTAACTGACACTATTTGTTTATTTAAGCGAAAAGCATTTTAAAATTCTTCTCTATAGTATTTGATAAAAAATTAACAGACGGAAACTTGGAAAGTATATACTCCCGTTTTTAGCCGTGCACTATATAGGAATTAGTTCATGTTCATCAGAGTGAGTGCACTCGAGTTTCTAAATAACAATGAGAAGTGCATTAGGATGAAATTTCATATTAGATGGACAAAATTGTATTTCAAATGATTTGAGTATGCGTATCATATATATACAATTTGTCAATTTATCAATTATGCAAACAGTTATTTATAAAAGATGTTTTGTGTATTTAAGTTTATGAAGAATCTAAGCGTTGACACTCGTTACGATGCAATTTTTTAAAATTTAATAAAAGATATTAGCGATAAATCTTCTTCAATAGCTTGATAAATGGACTAACCTAACGGATTAAACTAGTTTAAATTACTCGGAAAAATTCGTTGTCGGTCTTTCTCTAAAATAAGTCCTACTTTTTATTCATAATCCTTGATTAATAACGTCTGGATGTCATCACTCTCTCAAAGATGGAAATGAATTCTAAAGTCGGACGGCCGTTTTATTAAAGAATCGATTTTTCGCAGGCTCATTTCGAATTATCCATTTTATCAACATTAATGTTTAAATATTGTAATTTACAAGAAAGTTCAATAGTGATTCCAATTACAGTTATCGAATAACGTCATTTTTTCACTTAAGTTATTTCTTTGTCTCTAGTTACGATATGTGGAATAGGCAAACAAATTTTTTTTTCTTTCAACTAGAATATAATTGATATTTTGAAAAATGATTAAAATAAGATATCAACTTCAACTTACTTTTCTTCAAATTTCAGTATAAATTTATTTAAAGAAAATCAATCAAGATATAATAGTGGTTCAATTTTCAAAACATGCACGTAAAAATATTTCTAAAAACATATTTCTATTTATAGTACAAATAATTTAAAATACTTCTTGATTTGATAGTTATATCATATCGATGGACCTTACAAAGACTAACACGCCTCTTGCGTCTATCACGAAAAGTAACTGATTTGGATTTTCACCACTAACAATTTTCATGAGTTCCCTATAAATAATGGACATTTTACGGTTTTCCGCCGCCTCACTTTTTTCGGGCTACATACTTTTTATTTATTCTGGTAGCCCAATTTTCTCGAGGAATCCAATCATTTTTCGAGTACTAAAAGAGTCTAGTACCTGACTGGATAATTTATATAATTCTATATGAATACTAAACTCTTCCTGGGGAAATTATGAAAAGTCTTAGTCTTCGAGGGAAACTCATGAAAAGTGCTAGTCTTCGAGAGAAACTATGAAAAGTGTTTGCCCTTTTGTTTTAAATTGGTTTAGCAATTACTAAAGTAATTACTTAAAAAATAACACTTTTTTTGCATAAGGTATTGCTGTCGTAATTACTAAAGTAATTACTATTACTTAGTTCTTTCTTAAGCAAGTATTTAGTTTATTACTTCGGTAATTACTTTTTTCTAAAGACTACAAAAATATTAGTATTAACTTTAGTAATTACTAAAGCAATAATTTATGTCAACATAATTTTGTGCTGTTTCTTAAGTAAGTACTTTAGCAATTACTAAATTAATAATTTGATAATATATTAGGGAGCCACAGCCCTCTCAGCGACGAGAACTCCGAGAGACCCGGTAGTCGTTATTAAAGTTCCCCCTTACAAGTCATATTTCAAACTTGTTTTTCTTTAAATAACATATTCGAGGTAGATGCAGAGAGCATTTTAAAGATAATAAAAAGTTTACCGTAAATTTTTACGGTCAAATAAGAACCTTAGTCGTTAAGGAGTTCAATAATTTTACAAAGTGATTTTTATTATTACTACCCTATAAAAAGTTGGCGCTTTTAAAGCAAAAAATGAAATTTCGAGAAAAGTAGCTTTGAATATTACTAATTACATATAAGCCAATGAAATTCAATACTATAAAAATATTTGAATAAGTCATGGGATGCTTGTAAATGCAATTTTAAGTTTTTTATATATAAAATAAACTTCAAAGCACACTTTATTGAAGAAGAAAATCGAACTTTTGTGGACTCTTCAACTATACCCTACCTTTACTAAAGAATAATTGGCTGATACTTACACAATTAGCCTTAAAAAATATCAAATATATATATAACAATAGTCTTAATTCATTTCATATGAACGTTTGCAAACAAAATATAATTCAGTAAAAATTCCAGAATCCTACCATACTAAGAATATAAATAAAATCTATAGCCCCCTGGTATCAAGCGATCTCTTTAACTTCGATCCAACCTTCGTAATCTCCGTCAAAAACCACCATCGATACTCATGAAGCGCCTCCCCCTGCCCATTATACCCGATCATCTCCACAAATGCAAACATATATCTTCCGAGCTTTATTTTTTATGTCGTATTGACCGAAGAAGTGCTCCTGACACTAACCCTGTCAAGTTGGGGCCGCGATCGTTCGCACGGTATATAACAGACACCGTTCGGGATTTTGCCTCGACGTAATGCCGTATATATTGATTGGAGGTGACGGTAAGTCAAGGCTCGCTTATAGCGCCAACTTGAGGAGCTTCGCGAATGCACGTTGTAAAGTAGCCCCAGCCACCGCAGCCCGATTGTACATCAAAGCTTTATATATCAGAAGACGACAATATCTATTTTTTGCTGATCGCGGATTCGCATGCAGGATTCTGTTTTGAGTGCTGGATAATTGAAAAATAGAGAAAACAAATTTCACATCTGATTTAGTGATCTGAAATAAATGTGAATTTACTCCAAAAGCGAAAGAGTTGAAAGTTCATGTAGATTTCTGCTAGTGCTAGGGTAAATCTGGATATATTACTGCATACGTTTCGATTACTACGGATTTTACAAAGTTGACAAAAATACCTACTACTTTTTAATAAGTAAAGCTTATAAATATTTATTCTTGTTTTAACTTATGATTGTAGACTTCAATGGTAAGAGACTAGGTTTATTGGATTATAAACATTTTCGGATTTTATCCAACAGTAAAAGACTAAAAAGATTTCATATTGCGAGTGGTCTATTTTTAATTTAGATTAAAATTATAAACTCCGTGGATGTTCACAAACAATTTATTATCATTCTATAAAAATTAAAAGACTTATAAGCATGTTTGATCTTTTTTAAGGCTAATTGTGTAAGTATCAGCCAATTATTTTTTAGTAAAGGTAGGATATAGTTGTAGAGTCCAAAAAAGTTCAATTTTCTTCTTCAATAAAATGTGCTTTAAAGTTTATTTTATATAAAGAAAAACAAGTTTGAAATATGACTCGTAATGGGGAACTTTAATAACTACTACCGGGTCTCTCGGAGTTCTCGTTGCTGAGAGGGCTGTGGCTCCCTAATATATTATCAAATTATTAATTTAGTAATTACTAAAGTTAATACTAATATTTTTGTAGTCTTTAGAAAAAGTAATTACCGAAGTAATAAACTAAATACTTGTTTAAGAAGGAACTAAAAATAGTAATTACTTTAGTAATTACGAAAGAAATACCTTATGCAAAAAAATTATGTTATTTTTTAAGTAATTACTGTAGTAATTGCTAAAACAATAACTTAATAATATATTAGGGAGCCACCGCCCTCTCCACGAGAAGAGCTCTGAGAGACCTAGTATATCATCCTGCTCTTATTTTAATTTAATTTTAATAATTAACATGGTAGTTTGTTAGTTTGAGTGATATTATACAGAAGTATCAGCCCACTGTACGTATTGCTTTTCTCCCTACTCATGGCGTGACAATATGGCATTACTATTTTCAATTTTCTATCGATCTATTTATCTATCTATGTATCTAACTAACTAACTATCTATCTAATTACCAATATATTGCGCAGTTAATACCTAACAAGGAACATTGGCATTTTTCGGGTTAATATGTAAACAGTAATAATTCTGGAAATTTTCGAGTTATATCATTAGAATCTTATGCGCGAGGGGCCTCTTTAAGGCAAAAATGAAGTTTTTAGAAAACCAGTTTTAAAGATTTCTAATTACATATAAACTAACGTAATTAATTACTATAAAAATATTTGGATGTTGTCATGAAATTACTAGATTCGATTAACCTTCGATTAACACCTCCAATAGTAAGCTTTTCAATAACGGTAGCTTTCTTTGACCTCTGCTTCCTCGTTGATTACTGGCCCCCTTGACACGGAATCCACCGTATATATGTATCATAGTCGAGAAGAGCAGCTCTAAACGCGTGATTTCTCGCTTTTCTCTATAATTCGCTATCTCTTTCTCCCCCTCGCCTGTTCTTCTTCCTTCGACGGGAGCTTCTTGAAGTGGGACGATAAAACGCAACGGCCTCGATTCTGCCTGACAAATCCAGAGTAACGTCCGATATGTGGTCTTCGCCGCGTCGAGATTCACGTTTTGTGGGGGTGACCGCTGCCCGCTGTGTTATGGCGTGAGATTTAGAGCAGTTTTATTGACAGATTAAAAAAAAATGCGCCGGACGCCGGCCTTTTCGCGCTTGATTAGCGATTGCGTTGGCCCCTTCGATCTCCTTCTTGTGTTGAGTGCGCAATCGTTATTATATACTGACGCATTGCCGTAAGCTTTATTTATACGTTCGTTCGATGAATCGGGTTCTTTTACTGATTTGTGAGTAAAAAGCTTTTGTTATGAAGTATTTGGGTTGCTAAAAATAATGTGTTTTAAAAAATATTTTTTTGTAGTTTTCACAGTTAAATACGTATTTTTTGTGTATGATAAAAATTTCTCATTGTATTTATTAGTCTCAGCTAAAAACAGGTACGATTTATTAAAAAATAAAATCTTTAGCATTAAAAGTGACGCATTGTGCTTAAGGACGTTCACCGGGTAATCGATTTATTATACATTTGCTTTAAACTTTGACAGAATGTTATTAATAGTATTATCTATGCACCTGCAAAACTGTAAGAATCGTGCCGGTACCAAAATGGAAATATTCAATGTCAAAGTTGCGAGTCTTAACATGTATATATAGGTTATTTCCCTGAAAAACTAATATGTTATAAAGAATTACTACCTACATTACGTACAACAAGAAAGTTATACCTAGTTAGCGATCAAAGATTTGGCGAAGTAAACATTGTTGCCTCTGTTATTAGTATATCTATATTGTGGTAGAGACTGTAGAAAAGTTTAATATTAGTTTTAGTTTCAGTTAGTAACCGCACATTAGTTTTCTGCCTTATTTCAAACCTTTTGGGTTGCCTTTAATATTTTAATATTTTAATTTATGAATTGAAGACATTAAGTTATAAGTAATGCCGTTTAATGATGATTGAAATATAAATTAACTTTTTAACCTTATTGTCACCGGTGAACTAGCTTAAGGGAAGAAGATACAAGTTTTTGGTAAAAAGAACGATTTTTGATATTTTAATACTAGTTCTTAACCCTTTTTCTTGATAATAAAAAAGGTTTCACAAGAAAATTGGTCTTTTTAAAGCTGTTTTATTTTTTTTAAATATTTTCGTTTTCATCTAAAAAAAGGCAAATTGGTGCGCCCTAAACAAGGCTAAATATTAGTGAAATTGAAAACCCTAAATCAAAAAAGAAATAAATAATTACAAATTAACTTTTATTAAATTATTACTATTTTAGTCATTTTTTTTAAATTCTTTATTTTCATAACTTCCAGATGCGTTTTGTGAACTAGATTTTATTTTTATGCTTTAAATGTATGTTAAGCTACCTTTTAAATATATTTCTTATAAGTCTATGTCAACACATATTGATAAAAGTTTAAAAAGAAATTTTGGCTCGGCAACGTATTAAAAATAAAATACATGATTTTTGTGGAAATTAAAAATTAAAAACTTCATTTAGCTATACAATCTTTTTAAACGAAAGAAATAAAATAATATTGCAACATAAGATTCATAAGTTATACTTAAAAGAATACATAAATTCAAGCTGATAAAAATTCACCGATGCCTGTTGCGCAAAACGTTAATCAAAATAATGTCCTTCTTTGAAAGTTTTCTGACTTCACTGATATATTCTGGATGACTTAGGAGGACCTTATCTGGTGCAAAAATGTTCTTGTTTACGTATTATTAAGTACAAAAAAAGAAAAAAAACATTTGTGAATGCTGAACAGATTTTACTTTATCTGTAGCTTCTTATGGTTCTTATTGTGTATCGTGATTATTTAAATAAATTATAAATGTATATATTTAAACTTTATAGTAAATAAAGTATTTATATTTAAGGAAATTAAAATAATAAATCATCCTTTCTTGATACGTATTTTTAAATATATTTTTATGAATGTCATTTTGAAAAGAGCATTTTTTCTGTAATATTGGTTTACATAAGACATAACTAATGTCGTGTGTTCATGAATCCCTAATAGAAATTATAAAACTAAGGATGCATAAAATCAATAAAACAATGATATGGAATTTATATCGCCTCTATTAAAGAATGAATATTATGTAAAAAGAATTTTTTACAAGATGAATGTTTAGTAAGCAAAGTTGTGCTTATATTTCTGTTTTATGAAAATATTTTTTATTCGATAATAAAAATAACATTTTTCTCAGTAAAAAATCTTTTATCGCTAGTAGTTGTGTGGTATGTTTATACATTATAAAGAAATTACAGGAGCAACCGTATGAACAATATAACAGTTTTATAGGAATGTATTTTTTAAACATTAAGACCATTTTAGTAAGCTGGTTCATTATATATTTATTATTAACTAGCATCCCCCGTCACGGCTTCGCCCGTGCTAATAGCGCGTAGAACTCACAAGTAAATAATATCTATTATTTGACTTAGAGACTTGAAATTTTATAATATAATAAAATATATATATATATGTGTTATGGTTTAGATAAGAAAGGATTTTACCCCTTTTGGGTAACCATAAATTCATAAATTGATATTTAGGTAATTTCATAGGCAACCTTTGGGGATAAAAGTCGAATTCATAACTTTCGATATTCCGCAGATATCGATAAAAACGTAAAAACACGTTTACCTCTTTTTCACCCTCTTAGAGGTGGATGGGGGTAAAATCCATCCTTATCTCACCCCTACACCATAAGAGATATATACCACAAAAATGTCAAGTCTATAGATCCAGTGGTTTGGTCTGGACGTTGATGAGTGAGTGAGTGAGTGAGTGAGTGAGTGAGTGAGCCAGTGAGTAGGTGTATCGGACATCTTCTTTTATAGATATAGATTGATTTATAAATATTTATTTTCCTTCTTTATTATGTCAACTTAATTATATTTAGTTGAAAATTAACTTGAAGAAATTTATACTTTTTCAAAAAATTCGCGCATGAATCAACTTAATCTTTTGTCTTCAATAAAATCTTGTTTCGTTGAGTAAATTAAAGAAATATAGTACAAAAAATATTAGAACACATTTCACCCTTTTTCACCCGTTAGGGCTGGAATTTCGGCAAACCCAGAAATTGGTTGTTATGTAATTGTATTTCTGATATTTTGCCGCAAGAATCAATTTAAAATCTTATTTCCTTGCAGAAATACAGTAAAAAACCATAAAAACACATTTCACCCCTTTTCACCCCATTTTCACTAGGGGTGGAATTTCAAAAAACACTTTCTTAGTGAGCACCTATCATTTAGTAGGAAAATACCCACAAATTTTCAAGTTGATCGGTCCAGTGGTTTTCGCTGAGCGTTGATGAATCAGTCAGTCAGTCAGTTAGGTCATGTTCTTATATGTATATAGAAGACATTTTCACACTCATCGTAAAATATTCAAAAAACCAACGCAAACTATCGAAAATAATGCAGGAAGATAGTAATATTACTCACGATTGGCTAGGGCTCTCAAACTCCTAATGCCTTCTTAAGGCACTATCGCCTTTATATATACGCCTTTATATAGCGTAGCCATCTAGCGGCACTTTATCGGTACTATATACTTTACTATGTATGTGAGACATGTATGAATCTACTTTGATTGGGGAACATAGTAAAAGAAAGAAAAAACACATCTTAACCCTTTCCACCCCCGGGAGTGGAATTTCATAAAACCCAGAAATCGTTCTCGATATAATCTCATTCTATATGTTATGCCGCAAAAACCGTCTCAAAATCTTTTTTCACTGAAGAAATATAGTAAAAAAACTAAAAATCACATTTTAACCCTTTCCACCCTCTGGGGGTGAAATTTTAAAAAACCGTTCCTTAGTAAGCACCTACTATGTGGGTGGAATGTACCCACAAATTTTCAAGCCGATCGGTCCAGTGGTTTTGGCTGGGCGTTGATCAGTCAGTCAGGACAAGTTCTTTTATGTATATAGATATAGCAGTTTATACGATATAAGAAAAAATTTTGTTTCTTAAAAAAACTTTAAATTTTTTCATTTTTATTTTGGAGCAAAGTAGGTTATAAAGAAAATACGAAGCTACATAACTTCTAAAGCTGCTGTACTACTTATAAAATGTTCATTTTGACCGTTTTATGTATTAATTTAACATTTCATTTTTTTAAATTATTAATTATTAAACAAAAATTTTGATTAGTAAAAATCAATATTGATATTGAATATAATATTTATTAATTCATTAAACTCTATCTGATAAAAATTTAATTATGCATATAAATCAAGAGTATACTTTATTAATTTCCAATTTCATTTACGTTTGTTGTAAAGTCCACATATCGTCATTTCACAAAGGCTATTTGTAATAATCGAATATTTTATTTATAAGCAGAGCATAATAATTTGACAAAATTTACATTCAAAATATAATAGAAAATGTTTTATGCAAATTGTGTAAAATTATTATAAAATCGAGTATAATTCTCGAGAACCAAAGAAAAACACCATCCTTATATTTGACATCTCATTCAAAATTCGACAAGACAAAAAACTCCAATTACCTCTACCTCAAAGGCCTGCAAGAAACCTCAGATTCGTCTTCTTCAACGACCTTTCCTTTGCATCGCACACATGCCCCATGCATGAGTCACAAACATGCCAGCGAATTAAGATCTCCACTCATCCTGCCCATCCTCTCTCTCTCTCTCTCTCTCGGTCTCTCTCTCTCTCTCGGTCTCTCTCTCTCTCTCTCTCTCTCCCTCTTTCAAATCAACGACCGTATCAGCATTCACTATGAGAATAATTAATCCCCCCTCTCCGGCATAAGAGCAACCAGCCGCCACTGCATGCTCACATCTCGCAAAATCGCCGTGAGCCACGCGACTCCAAAGTGCATGCATTAATATCGTCTTCGTGCACTCACTTGCCCGCGTCAAGCCCAAGTCGAAGTAGGCGAAGTCGCGCGCTAAAGTACGGAAAATTCGAGTCTACTTGACTATAAAGGCCAAAGCTCGGAGGAGTAAGGGGGGGGGGAGCAGAAAACTAATGACACCCGATTCAAGGAGCTGAGCTGCTGCCGTGCCCTGTGACGTGAATGCCGGCGTACGTCCCACGGGGGCTAATGTTTGCCGGGGATTCAGCGACTGGCCCATTGTGCACAGCCGACGGCTGCAAGTCGCGCGCGCGCTCCGGGGCTCTTTCTTCTCTCTCTCTCTCTCTCCCTCTTTCTCTCTCTCCCTCACTCTCTCTCTCTCTCTCGCGCGCGCGCGACGCGACGTCGCTCGCACGTTCACGCTCGAGATTTATGGACGCTCGGCGCGGGCAGGCGAGCGCCGAAACGCATCCTTTTTCCATCTTTATTTTTGCCTTTTGCGGAGAGGAAAATGAGAGGAAATGCGCGATGTACAGGGAAGAAACGAGGCGGATGGAGAGGAGCAGTGAGTTGGGAAATGTTTAAATAGAGGGACTCTTAAAAGGGACAGAGCTGTTGGAGTAGTTTCTTTTTGTGTTGCATATATGAGGAATTGTGGAGTAAATTGTTTTAGTCAAATGTGAGTTTCACTTTGAGTTTTGAAGAAAAAATGCTTTTTATATTGGTTATAGCAACATAAAGATGTTTAAATAGAACGATGCAAATTTTGTTTAGGGTTAACGTTAAAGTTCCTATTACTGACATCTTATTCCTATTCGCTGACACCCCGGTAATTTTCCATATATAGTTGAAAATACATTTCATACGTGGATTAAATGATCATTTTATTTAAATTGAATTCACATATAAATTATCTTTTTCTTGGGGCCTGCGGCGGCTCAGTCGGTAGATACAGTGTCATGTCGGATTCCGACGCCGGTGACTCGGGTTCGAATCCTAGTCTCTGCCGATTGATACAAGCACCTCTGTAAAAGTTACATGTGCTTTGTTTACAAACACACCGCAGACCCCCGTCGTCGATTAGCACCACATGGAAGCACAAACATGGCGACGTTAATTAAAAAACAAAAAATATCGGGGTGTAAGCGAATAGTGACATGATGTCACTTATTGGGACTCTGACCGTATTTTCAAATAACATTATACTCAGTATGTAAAGAAACCAGAAAGAATAACAATTATTTCGATAGTAAATTGAACTTTTAATATTCTCTACAAATACCTGTATTTTTCGATTAAATAACGAAAAATGCGATTTCTCTATAGTTAAAGCGCTAAAAATGCAAATTTTGGAATTGAATATCTTTTTAATTTGTCTCGCAAGCCATGCTGAAATGTTGACAGTATATCCAGATATATTTATTCTCTAATATACGTGAAAATCAGATGCTAATCTTGCAAAAAAGATCATGCTAGGTCTACCTTAAATACATAATGAAACGAAAAAAAAGTTATACATAAAAGAAAGGAAAGAGCAGTAAATAGAACCAATACTAAAAAGAGATTATATACAAATAAAGATATAAGATATTGAGACAGAGAAAACTTAAGAGAAAAGAAAATAGTTAGTGAAAATCTAAGTGAGAGAGAAGTTTTTCAAAATTAAGTGTAGAAGCACTGCCAAGTGATTTTTTGAAATTCAAATGAAGTTTTCGAGAGTCCGACACATTACTGAACTTTACCTCGTATTGTACAGTCGGAGATAAATTTTTCGTCTTTTTCTAAAGTTAAAATATAAATTTGATTCTCGAGCAGAATAATAAATGCGCTTTCAATTTTCCAAAGTTCTTCACTCTTTCACGACATTAAAATTCTACCCTTTTTACTTTTCCAGATGTCAATCAGAGTGGATCAATCGACATTAAAGATTTCGATCTTGCAGTGCAAGTGAGTTCATTATTCACTAAAACTTTTATACTCGAATGAATACATGCTGACGACTAATAATTGATTGTTCTTGCGATATCAGAAAATCTGCGAGGCGAGAGGATGGGCTGCGGGTCACCCGAGATTTACACAGACGAAGGACACCTTGACCAAAGTCTGGGATGGTCTCCAAAAGCGCGCCGACGCTGATAACGACGGCCAGGTACATAAAACATTCCCTTTCGCTATTCACGTTGTTTGTGTAATTGGGGAAGTTTTGAGTAAGTAGGGTTACTAAACAATGAATATTATAGACGTTCTAAATTGCTTGTTTTGTTCAATTTGCGAGACCAATCTGTGTTTGATGCAAGTCAAAATAGGAATTAATACACTGAGAGAAATTGTGTATAAAACATTATTGTTTCTGTTTGCACATTCAGGACATATTTGATTTCTTATCAAAATTATCATAAATGTAGTATAAATATAAAATTTTGCTGTAACCTTTTATCTTTTTGCCATATAATTTATGTCGTATTTTCGTTAAATTGTTTGTAATAACAATATAAAAATGAACTATTATTGATACTTAAAAATAGATTTCTATCTAAAAAAGATTATTAGATTTTAACATTATGTCCCATTCTATAATAATTACATACATTTAAATAACCTATAGTATTTATTTTGACTGCTTGAATGTATTTACAGAGTCTATAATAGATATAGGGCAGGTAACAGTTACATTTAGATGGGGTAAATGGCTTGAAAGTGCGTCTGTACCATATATATATGCGCAGTTCCCGGTCGGACGCGAAATGTAAATGTATCGCGAAACTATTCAATTACAACCAGGACTCCTATATACGTATTTCATTTAAACTACGCCGTGAAAATTAATGATCATTTACTAAAAGCAAAAAATAATCATGGACAACGAAATATGCTTAGTAAGCTCGTAATTATAGTAAGCTCGCGACGATAAAACTATGTTAATTCATTGCTTCGTCGTCTATATCTATGAAAACTCTAACGATCTTTCGACTAGAAAACCTGCTGAAAAACGGAGCGAAAGCGCGCAGTGCAACATTTTTATCTCCAGACGGCCGTAGATTCCGATTTCCACGTCGAAAACCGTCGTATTTTCAAGTCTGAAAACAATTCGCGGTATATAAGCTGCACGCGCCCGGTGCTCGCCCCCGGAGTGGCAAATAACTAACACTAGAGAAATCTAGTTCAAGGGTCTCGATGCTTCGCAGGGCCCATACCACGGTATAGCATGGCTGCAGCAGCAGCAGCAGCAGGCAGGCAGCCATCATAGCAAAAGCGCGCGAGCGCGAGTTGTCAAAACAGATTCGATAAACTCGCTGCTCACGCTCCCTCGCAGCCAGTCCCCCGCCTGCAGCGCGTCTTATTTGCATTACTCATCTCGCGCTCGACTCGCTGAGTCAGCATCCAGCCTCGAAACCTCGCGATATTCTCGAGTGGTTAAGTGGTTTAGATTGTCGGGGCCTGCGCGCGAGCCGGGGGAGACCCGCGCGAACCTGAATAGATAATCCATTAGACAAATTGTCCGCGAGCACAAAAGTCTCGTCGAGAGCCGCGACCGTATTATGCATGTGTAGTATATATCGCGGTATGCAAATTGCGAGTCGCGTGCCCGCGCCGCTCGCGGGGCCGCGTGACTTGCTTTTATTTCTGGGTACTGCGATTGAGAGAAGGAGAAAGAGTGGGAGAGAGAGAGAGAGAGAGGTTGATTAATCGGTCGGTTTTAATGGGCGCTTTGCAGATCAGCCGAGACGAATGGTACTCGATGTGGGAAGAGTACGCCAAGGATCCCGAGCACGCGGTCGAATGGCAGCAGACTTACATGAACCTCGTCTTCGACCTCGAGGACACTTCCGGTGAGTTGACGTTGTTCGCGCATACAATGGCCTGGCGTTAATAGTAGATGTTCCGTGATCGAATTTATTTTGATTCCGTTAGAGCGGTGCAAGTGTATTGAAACGCCACGGCTAGAATTTATGGTATCATTGGCAATTTGATGAATGAACTTATCATACTAAACTAATAGTAGTATTTTTATACCAAAAGGATGTATTAGAATATTTTCTTTATAAAAGAAAATTATTAAAGATAAATATATAATAAGTAATTTACTATGTAATTTAATCAGTTCAACTGTTCGTAAATGTAAAAATGATTATGATGTGCATAGTTTTTCTAATGTACATAATTACTATTCTAAAAATTTTTTATTTATTTATTATTAAACGAGTACACGAAGTATTGATGGTAATGGACCAAACCCAAGAACAAAATTTTCTATGTTTTAATACATTCATTAGGTCTAATTTTTCATACTTAGTTCTTTTAATTTCTTTAAACTTTACTGAATGTATTTATTTAATTATTTTACAATGCTTGATTTAATTAATTAGATTTTAAGATTGTAGATTCATTTTTTCATCTTCATGTTCGTTGATTATTAAAATAGAATAATAATATACAAGATAACATATGCATAGCAATAATTAGCTCAAACTCTAAATCTCACAAGCTCTTGGATACGACAAGAGTGTTAGTTAGATTAATTATACAACAGCATCATTTGTCGACTACAACATATATTTTTGCTGCGAAAACTAATATTTTTGTTATAGCAGTTGAAATATTAACAGTGCCAGCTAAAACTTTCCAATAAAAAATTTTGATATTTCAGCAAAATAAAGTCCTATCCGTGGATGTAGTTATAAAATAAAAATTGTTATTCAATCAAAATTTATTTAGCTTTTTATTTATTTCCAGTAAATGTATGAAAGTAAAGAATGGCTCTTTAAAAGTCAATTAAAAATTCAAATTTCCCGCCTTGACTTTCTTACCAACCGAAAAGTAAATAATTATTTATAATTATAAAAATACTTATATTTAGACAAAATCCAAACTTGCTAGCCATTTATTGAAAAATAATATAACTTTGTACAAAGTTTCAGACGTTAAAATTAACGACACCTTACTTAATATAAGCTAGGTATATGATTAAATTTATTGAACTAATGGATAATACATTAGTTCATGTAACAGGCACAAGATTTATTATTAAATTTTGCTATCAATGGAAGAGTGCACTGTAATTTATTGAAAATTCGATATTCGCTTATTTACATGAAAGTAGTTAGAAATTCTGAATATAAATGTACTAACTACTTAGAATAAATGTTAAAAAGTTTTGGAACGAGAAAATTATTTATGAAAGATAGTTCAAGAAAAATTGAAAAAATTTTATATAAAACTATAAAAACTAATAAATGAAAACAATTTATTTATAAATGAGAATTTTAGCTGCATGTTTTAATTTACTACTTTATTGGTTTTCTTGCGTAGGGGTATAGTCAGGGCAGGTAAGAGCCTATCGCAGCCATTTGACATTCACAACGTACTAAAACAGGGAGATGCTCTATCACAACCCTCCAATTTAACTTAGTTTTAGAATACGTCCAGAGCGGTACAAGAAAGTAAAGAGGGAATTATAATAAATGGCTCCCTAACATAATTGCTAGCAGATGACATAGACATTATAGGAAAAAATAAAGAAACCGTAATAAAAGAAAACATAGAAATACTATAAAAAATAACTAAAGAAATGGGCCTACAAATAAGTGAAGGGAGAACCCAGTACATGGTCACTAGCAGAGCAGGACTCGAGATTGCTGATACCGACTTGAAAGTCTCCGGCAAAACTTTCAAAAAAGTAGACGACTTTAAATACCTTGACACGATAATAGAACACGAAAATGAAACTCATAAAGAAATCAAGAAGAAGCTGCATTCGGAAAATGCATGCCTATATTCGGTAAATAACTTACTAAAATCACGATTGCTATTGCGAAAGACTAAATTAGAAATATATAGAAAAATCATAATGCTTAAGTACTTCTATGCAGATGCGAAACGTGGGCGTTAACCAAACCGGGAAGAAAATAGATTTAGAGTATTTGAGAATAGAGTCATTAGAAAGACATTTGGGGGCAAAATAGATGAGATTACTAGAGAATGGAGAATTTTACATAATCAAGAAATACACGCGCTATACGGGAAGCTAAATATTACCAGAGTGATTAAATCCCGAAGATTAGGGTGGGCTAGGCATGTAGCTAGGATGGGTAACGAAAGAGCAGCACTTAGAGTTCTCGTAGGGCAGCGATAGGAGCAAGAACTCCAGGTAGACCGAGACGAAGGTGAGAGGACAATATTAAAATGGACCTTCGAGAAATAGGATGTTACGAGGAGGATTGGATGCAACTCGCAAACAATAGAGAAAGGTGGCGTGAGTGTGTGAACGAGGCTATGGACTACGCAGCTTCGGATAGCTAGTCCCAACAAGTAGTTATGAGAGCTATGGCGATGATGCGATTTCCTTGCACGGTTTTAACAAATGATATTATCGTTCCATTCGCGAAAAATGCGATGTTTTAAAAATCTAGCAATAAAATTTTCGTCTAATTTAATTGCATATTATTCTGATTCTTTGAAACGAATCACGATCTCATACCACACAATATTTACACGGCTTATTTATCAGCTTTCGTTTCTGCAAATATAATACGATATTCTCGTCAGTCGACCTAAAAAGGGTCAATAATTGCGATGTTTAAATGATGATGATTGTTTTGCGCTCGCAGGTGACGGCTCAATCGATGAAACGGAGTTCAGCCAGGTGTGCATAAGTTACGGCGTCGACGAGAGCGAGTCGCGAGAGGCCTTCAAGAAGCTCCAAGTCGTAAGTTCCCAGTTTTCGATTAACGTCTGCATTAGAGAGTTGGCATGCATAGATTCGAGCGATATCCGTAAATAGATCTCTCTCGCTGAAGTTGTTACAACATTGGGGGAGGTGATTTTGCAATCGGTCAAGGTGTTTACGCTGCAAGAACTTTGTTGCATTATAGCACGTCTTCATGATGCAGTGATTGATAAATTAATTATAGATTTTGAAAAGTATATTTATTTTAATGCTTGCATTTATTTTTAAGTGACTACAGTAATGTGAGAACACTCACCATAGAATGAAAATTTTTTTCACATGTTTGATTGTGCACATTTTTATAATTCTGAGATGTACAAATTTTATTTTCCCTAATCGTAATACCTTGAATAATTGGTTTTTCAACACTCATTGGATCTATTTATTCATTGGCTTAAAACTTTCATTTACTTGTGTACTCACTCTATGTTGCCATTTTGATGAAGAAATTACTTATCTGCATTAAGGGGGCACGCCACTTTGGAACCCAAAAACAAAAATTATATGTATGTATGACTCCTTAAAAGCTCTTCCTATTAAAAGCAATAATTATGAATTTTATTTACTATAAATACTTGATAGTACCTTTAATTTCACCGATATAAAACCTTTAAATCTTGATCTAGCAAGTCAAATAAAATCACCATAGTTATTCAGCTCCTAATCCATTGTCTACAGGATTCCAAGTGAACCGGCCGACTATATTTCTTCAGGATTGGAGATATTACTTATCAATACAATAGTTATGGCATGAATACAGGAAATTAATTTTCACTACGTAGAAAAATGTTTACATACATATCAATGCATTCTAATTAATTATTTAATAATATTATTAATTAATTTTACCATATGGAAAATTTTTTTATTTAGTACAATGTATTTTCTTGTATTCATACCATAACATGTATTAAATAGTAATATCTCCAAACCTGGAGAAATTTGGTCGAGTTCACTTGTAATCCCGTGGAGAGCGGATTATGAGTTTAATAACTATGGTGATTTTATATGACGTGTGCGATCAAGATTTTGAGGTTTTATAACGGTGACATTCTAGGTATTACCAAGTATGTATAGTAAAAAAATTCAGAATGATTGCTTTTGAAAGGAAGAATTTTATGGTACAAATAAATTTTGTTTTTGGTTTCAAAGGTGATGTGCCCCCTTAAAACTACAAACGAGAAAATGTCTTTATTACAGTTTAGTAATCTTTTAAGTCATTATATTCTAATTTAAATGTGCTCTTTCAGATAGTGTATTTAGTTTTTCAATTCTTTAGTTCTATTATATGATACAGTACATACGACTTTAAAACAGTATAATTTTAAGGAATATTTTGTATTATAAAGCGTATCTGGTTACCTGGTCATACAGTAAACTGAGAGTATTTTGGTTTAGATGAATATTAAAATTATATGCATTTAAAATAGGATTATATAAGCAATGATTTCTTCTGAATAATATATTTATTACTTTTGTTGTGGATTGGAAGGTTTTTTGGTATTCTGAGAAATGTATAGATATATAATTTAATTTTTTTCGTTTTTGTAATGCAGAAGTATCACAAATTGAATCTTAAAACTGTTAAAGAATAACAGTTAATTTCTGTTTCAAGAATACAGAATAAGTCCACAGATAGTAGGCAAACAAGAGTGTTAATTGCTTAAAAAAAGTCTTTGAAATTCAAAACTTAGTGTTATTAAATAACAGTTTTTAATTTTATATCTCAAGGGGGGCTAATTACGATTTTCATTTTTATAAACTTTTCTTATCAGTTTTTCAACTTGTACCGTAAAACGGAGTGTCTTTAAAGGCTTACAGTTGACGTAGGTATTGGTAGTGGAATTTGAGAATAGTAAGCATGCGCGAAAGGAATGAAAAATATTTGAGTACTTTAATATGTTTGTTTTTATGCAAACAAGTAATAACTATTTAAAAGTGAGATATTGACGACTAAAGGTCGTCCTGTTTTACGGTAAATATATGAATTATAATAAATGCATTAAACAATGGTCTTATCGTCAATATTATCTGAACAGATAAATCTATTGATATTAAACTTTTTCTTTAAATTATTTCTAGAATACTTTTACTTTTCCCATAATCTAGAATGCTAATATTTTAATTTCTTAAATCACGTAGGAAAGTCTGAAGCAGAAATTTCTTTTCAAATAATAGTTAATGATGTCAAATTACAGATAACGAGTTTTATTTTCTGTCAAAACAAAACGTCTTAATTTCTTAAATCACGTAGCAAAGTCTGAAGAAGATATTTCTTTTCAAATAATAGTTAATGATGTCAAATTACAGATAAAGAGTTTTATTTTCTATCAAAACAAAACGTCTTAAATAGAGTCTTACCAAAATGCATGAACCGCTGAGACCGGAATATGATCCTTCCCCCATACAAAATTAATATGTTGCCTAATAGGACCATAGCCTCAGAGCAGCATCTGATAATTAATTTAATGCACTTTCAGGGAAGCGAGGTGACACGCGACAAGTTCGAGAAGCTCTGGCAGCAGTTCTTTTCGTCCGACGACCCAAGCACGCCCGGCAACTTCATATTCGGCAAGACGTCCTACTAAATGGTCGGCAGCACGAAAATATCTCAAACACAGATACGAAACCAGCGCATGCACAGGCGACGTTTATTCGTTCTAACCGCTCAACGGCGAGGCAGACGACGATCGTACGAACAACGCGATGATAGACAGACAGCCGAAAATCCAAAGAGATACGTTGTAAACTGAGTAAACAAAAAATGATTGTTGATGAAACCAAAATAATACAAATACAAATTATAATAGTACAGGCAATCATAGAAAATTCAAGACAGAGATACATACTGCCGAGATCGCGCCGAAAGCGCGGATCGGCTGGCTGTATACGCTAACTAATGCTACTATCCTTTGCTCTGCTATCAAGCGACGATAATCTCTCGTCGTTCACATTTTAACGCTAATTCTTCTTTGTGCTTCCTTTTAACGAATCGTTATTACTTTCGGCTTTTTACAGTAAATTTAATGATAATGCGCTGTTGTTTTCGCTATACTTTTTGTCTTCGGTTTGATTGTTTTCCGAGTGCTTTCTTTACGTTAATCTATAGTCAATTACGGAAAAGTGAAAGAACGAAATAGAAAAGTTTAATCGACGTTCCTAGATTAATACTGTACCAACACTGTCAATGAAAAAAAAAAAAATAATGGATTACGAATGTATTGTCAGGTTAATTTGATGTTTCAATGTCTTTATTCTATTGCTGTAAGAACAAAAATTCTTAAACTGTAAATTATTATATGAAAGTTTAAAAGAGGACAAAAAGTATTTCGTTATGGATAAAAATGCATCTTATTGTATCTACACATCTTCGTGATCGAGATAGAAGAGTCTCGATACACTGAAGGTTGTATTTTGATCATCAAAATGGTGAAAAGCAAAGTAACCGCACCAAAACAAAGCCAACATGAGCCAATAAAAAGAATATTTTAGTATTCGTAAAATGAAAGAAAGAAAAGTAAACTATTCGTAATCTTAAAGCTATATAAATATACATAGGCGAGATATTTTTCGATTAATCGATCGAAGTGCGTGGAAAAGAGTAAGCGAGGATGTTGAGACATTACTAGTCGTAACTGCAAATAACAGTAATCGATGAGAGGAAAAATTGAACGATCGTCTGACAACACTGGCAAAGTAAAGTGCAGGACAAAAAATATTGTGCTACGTGTACAACGTTGTTAAGTCGAAATGTATGTTTTAACGAATATAGTATATATATTTCTCCGTTGATGAACAAAAAAATATATATATATATATATATATATATAATCATAATTGTCATTTAGAAATTATCGTATAAAAAATGTCATTATTAAGTATTTAAAGGAAGAGAGGGCGAAAGAGAGAGAAAGAGCGAGAGAGAGAGAGAAGAGGGTGAGAGAGAGAGAGAGAGAGAGAGAGATACAATTTTATGGAATCTCAAGAGGATACATCTCTGTTACGCATTAAGTCTGAAGCCAAGTATAAACGAATAAAAAAAAACACATTCCAGGTGATATTTCGCAAGATGAATGCGTTATTTGCGCGATTATGAAATATGTGAGTCGAGTTTTGTCAGATTTTCTCGCTGGTTTTCCGAAACGTCGATCACTGCCCAGAAATACGCGCGGAGAGACGCCGCTAAGTCGATCCTCATCCATAAATCCACGTAGTCGTATATAATAAAAGTAAAAGGAGTAAAAATAGGAAGAATAATGAATTCAAAGGGATTTGGATCGTGTGGTGCGAGTGATTCGACGCATAAAAGACGTTCTTTTCCTATCTAGTATGGATCGAGACCTCGAACATCCGCTTTTAGTATAATAAGGAATTTATCTCTTAACACTTAGAAAATCAAAAATTTGAAATATCCCAAAATAATAAAAATAGAACTGTATTACTTAAATCAAAAATTTTCGTGTAAAACCGTAATCAGGAACTTGGTGTTAAGAGATCAAATGAAACTATGAGATTCTCGAAATTCTTTATTATTATGCTTAAAACAGTAGTTTTATGATACAATACATGATTCGTTTATGTTCTCATTACAGATTTTATATTTAGTTGATTAATGATGAATAATGCTTTTAAAACCGAAGCTTCCTTACAATTTTCTGGCTCAATGGTGAATGTTTATGTCATTGCTGTTCACAATTTCTAATTGTAAACGTAAACGTACATAAATATAAAATGAAAGCCTGTCGAAATCATCGACTATGTTACATAGGATAATTATTCTAAGCGAATATTAATATATATATATAGTGTATTGTTTGACATGTGAAATAATTTATCAGATTAAATAAAAATTGATATTTGTCTTGAGTTGCTTAAAATAGTATTTTTATATTACTATTCCATCCTTATTTCCAAAGTGTTCTAGTTAATAATGCACAGAGAAAAATAATTCAAATGCAATATTATTTATCATAAAGTGACGAAGGTTAAAACTGTAATAATTATGGTACGATGCATTATTACAGAGCTAGCGAAAATTACAATTTTATTACGCTGCATATATATTCAAATATTTTTAGTAAATAATGATTTGTATATTATTTTCCTGATCGATAGCAACGAAAAAGTCTTTTTAAGATGAATACTTGGATTAAATACTTTGAATATCCTTAAATATGATAAAATAGTGGGTTCCCAGCTAACCTTGCATTGTATTATACTATCATTATTGTAGTTCTCATACACATCAGACGTTTTCATCCGAAAGGAGTAGCGATGAGCAAGGTGGACGCGTATAGCTGAAAGATACCATTACTCAATTTTCGCTTTTGTCTAAGTACACAAAAACTTTATATACCTAATCTATAAATCTCATTTATTATATGTAAAAATAAATTACGGCAATAAAACGTGACCCACGCGTTTTATCTATTGAATAAATAACAAGCTGAAGCAAATACGCTATAACAATAGTTAATTTCTTACAATAATTAAGATAGTATTCTACTCCAAAGAAAAGTGATTATTCTAAAGTTATATGTAACGATTGGGTGCCTATAGTAACTAAAAAGTTTATGAGAATCCTGTTAATTTTATTAATTATGTTCTTGTTAAACTTAGAAAAAATTATGATTTATATAATGATAATTTCCAATAAAATATACCTAATTTAAAATATAATATTTAAAATGACGTGAATGACGTGTATAATTGAGATGAGATTCAAGTGTTTTAGAATAAAATTTCGATATGTGTGTATTGTATTTAAAAAATTAACTTTTACTACCTAGGTGGCATCTGTAAGACTCCACTCAAAATTCAGTTAATTATAACTTTATCAATATTATATTTCCAGTCCAAAAACCTTTTTGTAAATTCATTAAACATAATTATAGTTATCATGTAACAGTTTAGAGCTATAAAATTAATTAGTTTAAAAAGTTATACTTAAACAATTTAAGCATATAAAATTAAAAAGAATAAAAATAGAAATAAATCTTAAATAATTATAATTTTATTTACCTAAAACTGTTTGTCTTGCAAGTTTGACACGTTGAATGAATATTATATACGTTTTCATTAGATTTAATAAAAATGTTTTCGATTTTATTTACTTTTTATGTGGCTATCTTTTTGACGCGCTTAAAAATGAAGGCCCTCTTTAAACAATAACAATAACCCCTATAAACAAATAATTTTATCTCATATATAAAATTAATTTTAGAACCAAATGTTGTGTTTACCGTTTAATTATTGGTGTGTCTTACTAATACAATTTTTTTATCAAGTAAATATTACGTATATAATAAATTGATGTTAACGAAATTTCGCCATGGGGTGTCACAGACACTACGTCGTGGCTTACGTTACTAAATTTCATATCGGTAGTAAAGGGTTAAAACCCACTAATACGAGTTCTTGAAGGATAAACTTAACTCATCATTTTACAATTTACATTATTATAGATTAAAATTGCTACATTTTTAAACAATAAAAAAATTATAAGCGCAATTATTACCAAAAGCAGTGTACATTTTCATAAAGAACTGAGTTTTTTTTTACATATAGGTACTGGCATTACTGAACTTACACAAGTAGCGAGTTGTAAGCTCGATTTCCGCCACTGAAAAATCCTGAAAAACATTTTCTTAAAATGTCCCCGAAAGATTTGGACTGATGAGGATTCAAACCCCCGCCCCTTGAGCGGCCTTTATCTTAAGATTTAAAAAATTTTAATATAATTATTGAAGATTGGGATATGACGGGCCACTATAGTTATAATTTCTATATAGAGGGATAAAGTGTTTTGTTCTGCGTGGCAATCTACCCGCGGTGGTAATGTAATATGCTTTCTGTTTAGGCAATTCTCTTCTAATCAGACAAATTTTAACAGCACAAAAAGTTTACAGCCGTAACAATGACAACAACTTTTATGTATAGCAAATGAACTTTCTATTTGATTATCAGTGGTTATAAAGTACCTCAGATATTTTATTAAGATTGATTAAGCATTAACATTACTTGTACTGATCTCGGTATTCCCGTGCCCGTAATTGTACACAAAGAATGCTGAATTGCGATATTCCGTGTTACCTCAATAGGGTGACCTGTTAAACCCCAACTACTGAAATCAATATTTTCGAAGTAGTTTTATAAATGTACTTTAATAATGTAATGAATCATTAATGCTTTACATAAATATAGGTTTATATTATTTGATTGGATATTAAACTAAATGCCATTTTAGTTTAAAAGTATGCTTTTTATACCAGTTTTTACACCAGTCTCCCATATACATTGAAAATGTCTATAATAAAATCATGATAAATTGTAGAATCTTTCAAAAGCTTAAATGATTTTGTTCACTTTATAGTGCCAAAATATTCGTAAAGAAAATAGTTTATGCATTTTAAAAAATATTAAAAAATGCCTTTGTTATCATAGCAGAATTTAACACATATAGGTCTATTACCTTATGATGGTGCTGCTGTATTCAAATAAAAAGATATGGTAGACTGTCGGTAAGATAGTAATCTTGTCATCTAGTGCACATACAGTAGTAATTACAAATATCGATTCTACTCATCCTATTCAACAAGTGAAATAATAATACTGTAAAATATTTTGTATGGTATTATATAACGTAAGATAGAAGTAAATAAAGAAAAATGCGTAGAATCTAAATAAATAATCGTTATGAATATTTTTTTTAATATATTATACTGACTTAATAAGTGGATAAAATTAAAATTAAAATCTATAATGATAAATTAAAATGGTTATAGATTGTGTATCATATATAATTTTTAATTAATTAATTAATTATTATCAATAATAATTATATTATATAAAAATATAACTAAATAAAAATTTTATAAGTAATTTATTAACGGGTTTGAAAGATTCAAAATCATTCACGTATATTATATAAACATAGGGACACATGTATCCATTCACGTTTTGTACTACATAATAGCTCATTATCATATAAAGTACGTATTCAAGAAGGAAAAAATATATTATGTTAATCGTTGCTTAATTCTCTATAAACGTTCACTCAGTATTATTTTGCATCTAAAATATGTTTGAAATACATTCAGTAGAATGTTAAAATTATGCACAAGATTATTAAGGAAAAGAAATATGAGACAAGAAAATTGCGACACAAGCGAAGTAACTAAATAGGGCAATAAATAACGAAAATCCGGAATACAATGAGGACAGAACTGATGTCTCGGGGATCCTTGTGATGCAAGCGTTACGCCGGCTAATTGACACTATATTGCCTCACGGAAATGGGCTAAGACGTGTAAATGTACTGTCAATGGTCCAAGAAATGAAATAAGTATACCCTCCCGCAGACAATTTTCGTCACTTGCGCATGTAGCGAATTACCTTTGCTTTGCGCTCGGTTCAATTGTAATACTTTTAGCTTGATCATAAAATTTAATTAAAAAGTATTAACTACTACGTTACTTGAAATTGAAAAACCGCTGCTAACTGCTTCAGCAAAATGCTATCTCGTAGAGATTTAGTGCATAATTTTTTATTAACATAGATTTTCATACTATAAAAAATGTAGTTAAAATTGTTATTTAACTAATCCAAATATTTTTCCATAATCTGCATGACATATAGTTTACAAAATGTAATATTACCAGATAAATATAATGAGAAATTACTCGTAGTACACGGAGAGAATTTTCTAATAAAAATTATGACGAAATTCGTAGTAAAAATTACCGTGAATGACTATAAAGCTGGGACACTCTAACTTTCCGGCAGATTTTATTGATATTTACGATAAGTTTTACCGTACTGAAGGGTAAAAGTTGTCTGCCGTAGAGTAAAAGTTTCCTGTACGAATCTTAGAGAAAACCAAAATTTGTGGTAAAATTTGTACGAAATATTTTTGAAAAATCTGGATTTTCTTCCAATTGTTGTAGCAGTATCATTAATACTTAAATAAGTAAATTTATACACATTTATATTTGAGTTAACCTAAAATGTGCACACGCTCAGTTGTTTCCTTTATCAGCTGTCTTCTTTTTCTCAAATCAGGCAAATTTTACCATTCAGTGCAGTAAAATTTATAGTCTGTGCAGTAAAATTTGTAGTCAATGAAGTAAAGTTTTTAGTAAAATATCAGTAAAAAGTGCCAGAAAGTAGGAATGTCCCAGTTTTATAGTTATTTACGGTAATTTGTATCCTGAATTTCGTTATAATTTTTATTAGAAAATTCTCTCTGTGTATAAACTTACTTTCTCTTTAAAAGGCAAAATCTGGTACCTTTTACACATCCTTCTCTGAAAATTTGAAGATTTTACTGCGGTTCAATGGAACATGGTACATAATACAAATCGATTTTAATACGTCACTAGAATAGACCTTGCGCCACTATTAGATCCTTCTAAAGTCGTTTTTGATGATTCTGGAATAAAGTATGATCTTACTTCCGTAGAAATTAAAAGGTCAGATGGGCAGGGCCAAACAATCACTGAAGCCCAATATCACCAATGCGTTGCATCAGGAATCGATGCAATAGCATTATTAGATGTTGGATTTTACACGTTAAAAGTTCCATAGAATTGATTATATAGGATATGCGGTTAGATTTTGCAGACATACCAAGTAGGGGAGAGCGGGGCATATTTGTACACTTTCACTTTTTTGCTTTATCATATGCGCCTGGATGAATTTAATTTTTTTATAGCATTGGATATCTAAAATTAACACACTTAGATGTACATTCCATATTTTTAAAATGCATTTTTTAAACGTTAAAGTTCTTATTTTGTATACCCAAAAAAAGATATTTTGTGCAATTTTGCCCTGATCATGGGGCAAATTCTTACACACGTGTATTCTAAATAGCAGCCGGACGAAAAGGCTATTTTTCGTGTTTTTTTACGTGTGTCTAATTTAGTTCGATTTTTGAGATTTAAAAGAAAACTAAGGGTGAAAATGTTGAGTATCTTACTTATAAACATGTTTACCAGGCTAAAATGTATGCAAAAATGATATTGGTAAAGTTATGAATATGTGTATAAGTTTGTACCAAATGGATCTTTTTCTTCAACTTACTATAACTTCATCAATTTTCTATTGTTCAACTCTTGCAATTGATCAAATTATAAAATCAAAAAGTTGCAGAATGGATCTTGAAAATCACACCGCCTGTGTAAAATATTACATAAGCCATCTTAAGCCTTGAAATTCTAGTTATACATTCTTTTCATGTCAAAAACTAACATATATTATTTTGCAGAATTTTACAATTGTTTTATTAAAAGATATTCAAAGTAAGCAGTTCTCCCCGTACGAATATGCCCCACTCTCCCGTATAATTAAAAATGATTAGATTTTGTAGGCAAATGGATAACATTTACGAGTTATTGTAATAAAAACAAATCTATTTCTGTGGTTTCCAGGTATAATCAATTAGCATTTTTCACGAAAAATTCTAGTTGGTTGTTCATGTAGAAAAAGAAAATATAATAAGTCGTATTATTTATTTTTTCAAATAAACGAAAATTGAAGTAGATATCGCAGATTGAAGTGTATGTGACGTCACGTAACAGTGCAATATATATATGTATAAAAACAGAAGGACATTTAAAACGTCTGTAACTTTTGAAATAATTGGAATTTTCACTTGACATTTAAATCTATATAAAATAAAAGTATAAATTATAAAAAAAGTAAAGAAATACATGAACTTTTGCAACTTTTGATTTTTAGGTGACAGTATACCATGCATAGATACCAACATAACTAAAAACCTTATTTTTGAAAAAAGTGGACATAAGTGGTTATTCCGCGAAGCCACAAATATATTCATCAAGTAGACGGAATTTCTTTTTAATTTATGTAAGGAAATTGTGTACCCAATATGGCCCAAATATTGTATATAGTACAGGTACAGCATAGTAGGAATGAAACATTTTAATATGGGGCAATTTAAAGAATTTACTTCAAGTCGGTTAGATATCAATATCATACTATAAAGACTAATATAAGATTATTTTAGTTGAAAATGTGAATACTTATAGAGCAATTCTACAGATATTTGAAAAGAATCAGCTAATGGAATATATTGGATTTCACTTATATCGCTCTAGTACCCATAGTTAGGCCTTTGTGGTCCACTTACTATTTATTCCTCGTTGAAAAAAAAAATCAATACCTAAAATTAAGGTTCTAAACTGGTCGAAATCCCTTCGCCTACTCAAAATGGAGATCCTGTTTGCGGTGGAATAATAAAAGAACTTAGATGCCTGTCGAAAAATTCAAAATGGCGATGACATAACAGATTTTTCCTGCATAAAAATATAAAAACATTTTTTTCGTAATTCTTTCGTTGTATACTTGTATAAGAATACTCAAACTAACGATCTACCAGGTTAGTTATTAAAATATAATTAATTTGAGACTAGTAGGACTTATAGTATAAAACCTTATTGTCGCTTTTAAAATACTCTTGGTTTTAAAGGGATATCCAATATATTCCGTCATTATTGTATATTCTTTATTCACTAATAAGAAGCAAATGTATCTATCGAAAGGAGTTAATGAAATGATATAGGTAAATGTCAAAATAATATATTTTATTAATTTAAATAAGGTTTGGATATTCTGGATAAATACAACAATCATCTTTGTCGGTAGTAGTAAAATCTACGCGAAATTATGTGGATAAATAAATCCTACCCAGCAACAGAATTTAACTTGCACAAACTATAAAATTTCTATACCTCATCTAAATATAGGGAAGAATTTAAAAACAGACTATATAGCTTAGAGAAAAATGGGGAAAGGTATGATATCGATGCAACTTGAGAAAAAGTTGCTAAGACGGTGCTTGGACAGTGTTATTAGAGTAACATCTTGTATGCTTTCTACTACGTTAGCCGTATTGAGCAGAATGCATGTGTAAACACCTCAATGAGCAAAATAGTATATTGCGTTTGCGAGCCGAAGACGCGTACTGCAAAAACCACACGCGGGCAAATAAAAGACTACTTTTCACCCTAGGCCCACACCGTATTTTTTGTCATATATGTATTGATTTTGCGTTTTTTTTTTATGCCTCTAGAGCGGGTGTTTACTGCAGCTGCTTTGCGCCCGGTTTAGAGGCACGAAAAAACGCGAAAATCGTGCGTGTATGACAAATATAAATTTTTGTTAATACTTATAGAATTCTTTATAAACTCTTTTTTCAGAAAAGCGTCTGAAAATAATTCTTTGTGATTACTTTTAAAAATATCGAATGTCCGGTTTATTTAATTTTTAAAGCGTTCTTAAATAATACTTTTTAGTAATCAATTTATGCATAGAACGGCACGTTTTGTCATAGTACAGTATATAGTTTGAAACAGGTGAGCTTACGTAATTAGGCACACAAAGCGCTCTTGAACACTGGACATATACAGGTAAATATTATAAAAAAAATACTAGTAATCGAACTCTTGACCTCCAGTGAAAATATTGTATGTAACGCTAATATTAGTCCTAATTATGCCTATATAAATATAACTATATGCCGTACTGTGTTTAACTGTGCCACACAAATATATTTATAGTAAGAATTGAACAAATACATATTTACATTAATAACTTCTTTATTACTATTCAGGTCAAAAATATTTTTTTAATTTTGATAAAGTATGTATAAAGAATACTTTATTATTACTTGTTTAGTACTTTTAGTAATCTTTAGATCGGACATTCGTGAATTCATCATGTTTATTAGGGTCAAACAAAAATTATTTAATACATAACTCTTTGTGACTATTTAAAGAATACTTCTGAAATTCATTTTATTAAACCGTATAGAGATCCTTCATCAATTTAATGTTATAAAAAATACTTTATCAATACTTTTTGATTACTTCAAGTATTAATATATACGGACATTCGAGAATTTATAAAAATTTCTTTTATTTTTAAAGTGTACTTATTGGAACATTTTCTCTTATACTAAAAAGGTACACTCAATGGTAAAAATAAGTTTGAATATGGGTCATTTTGATATGTGTTTACTGGGATTTTGATAGGTTAGATATTAAGAAGCATACAAATCTTTCGAATCCACGGTAACACACACTGAAATATCCCCGTCATATTCAAAGCTATTTTTACCGTTGGGTGTACATAGCCAAACAATAAAATAAAATATGCTACTGAAAAGCTAGCTGACAATGCGTAGTAACATCGAGGGTAGATTCGACTTGAACCAACTTCTTTATTTAATATTATGCAGTAAATATAATATAATAAAATTGAATTGACGAAATTACTTGAAGATTTGCAAGACAAAATACTCTGCAGGTTGTTCTCGATCCTTTTGTTTTCGCGAGGAATTTTTCTGATTAAATGTACATCTGATGTGCAACATCCCGTAGTTAGTTTTTCGATAGCGCGGCTAGGTTAGCCATGAGTTTTAATGTGTTAAATAACCTATTCGAGGAAGATGCAGGAATCATTTTAAAGATGACAAATGCATTCCATACTCTTGCTTTCTATGAGAGAAACGTTAGTGATAGTGATAATGTTTTGTGTTTTACTTTTTAACATAAACATATTTTATAGCTGAGACAGTCCGAATATAGGTACTCGTCATAATGTGGCATAACACAGTTCGTTCAATCTGTAGTACACCTTTTTAAAATTTTGTACGCATGTTTGCTATCATTATCTCGTGTAAGCTTGAACGTTTCAGCGAAATTGGTTGATTCGTTTTAATATTACAGCCTTTGTCAAAATTTTAAATTTGGGTTTCCGAATATTTTTCAATAAAGGAATGTGTCTGCAAATAATTATTAAGACTGACGAATTTGATCAAACTGATCTAAATAGTTAGATGCTTTATAATAGTACTAAATAATAAAATACCTTAAACTATCCTGAAGACTGTTAATTTATATTCATAATTTTATAACCTTATCTAACCAGTTTAAAATGTTTTAACCAAAACCAATTTTTCTATGGGTGATGTATCTCCAAAAGGTACAAAAAGAAAGAATTTAGACATTACATTTTATTAGAAGTATCTATACTATAAGTGTTGGCAAGACACTGACTCATCTTTCTTCCACATAAATAAGGTTAAAAATATCATTCAATAATACCCACCAAAGTAAAAAGTTTTCCCATAGGTTCAACGGCTATCTTCTTTATAACTTTATTAAGCCGCAAAAGAACTTATTTTCAGGAGTTAAGATTTTTTGCAGATTTGATGGACAGCTTCTTTTTTTGAAGTGCAATCCATTTACAACTAATTTTATCATATTACATGCATGGAAAAGTACTCCATTGTACAGTTTAATATAAAAAACTGACGTTTGATGCATAAATATAAAACGCTGTAGATTCTCGAAAAAATGCATTGCATTTTGTTTATTATCAAGGGACACTTTACACTATGAACACACCAGCACTCTTACCCCGTAAATTAGTAAGAAAGTTTGGCGGTCAGGAGAATTCTATTTTTTTAGCACATACACGAGATGAACTTAAGTGATTCATGTATTCTCCCTCGTTCCTACATATTCACAGCGCTCACGCTCGCGCGCTTTGCATTTTTCGTTCGCGCGATGCGGAGGCGTGCAGAGGGACACTTCATCTCCGATATAATTGAAATTCACGGTACATCCCGTGGGGAGCGCACGGGGCGCACAATGAAGCCAACGACACGATACCGCTCTTCGCTCTTCCCTGAATCTGAATGATGTCCTTCAGACAGCTTGAATGGCAATAAAAAATAAAGCTGGAAGGAGGTAAATAAAGGGATGGTCAAAGATGGGAGTATAAGTTTCGATTGGGGATGCGTCCGAAACTTTTGTTGATTCAGTTATATTTAACTGAGTATTAAATGTGTGTATGTGAGCGTACGTGTGAGTGTACACGTGTGCATGTGACTGTACGCAAGAGTGTGTGTGTATGTGTTACAATGTATTATATCACCGTTCGTTAAATCTTTTGTGTAATTTACCCAAATTTGATGCCTTTGTTATCATCATGGATGGTATATACTTGAAATTTTCAGCAAAATTGCTCCGATAAATTTTTTTATAGCCATATTTTAAAAATGAAAGAAATTTTAAATTTTGGTATTTGAAAATTTTTTAATGTAGGAATAGTTTTTGAGAAATTAATTTGTTACACAAAGCAGTACTCATAAATTTCTTTTTCTTTTATGGGACCGGAAACGATTTTAAATGAGTCATCTCTTTTTTTTTTTACTGTATGATAATAACATTTTTATTTTTCAACATTCAAGGTATAAAGTACCCAATACTGGGACAACGTGAAAATTGGGAGGAGAACTGGGATAAATCTGAACAACTGGAATTAATAATCGAATTATTAAACAAAAAATAATAATAATGAATATTTATTTAAAAATTTAGTGTGAAAGTTTATCATTCAACTTTTCAATAGATACCTAGTACCGGGACAATATAGTAGCAAATCAAAAGAATTACAAGGTTAATAATTTTGTAAATAACATTTCTCACAAGTATATATACTATTTCAACATATTTCACATTAAAAAAGTCCCCTTCGTTATATCTCTTAGATAATTGACAAGCACCTTTATTTTCTTGCTCCCAGGCTCCTGGTCACTTAAAATTACAATATAAAAATTTACAGGTTTTGAACTACTTATTAATATTTAATACCTTTATAAAATGATGCTACACAGACCATTTATTTTATACTTGCACCATTATTTGAAGCAATTCACCAATTCTGAAAACAAAAAAATAAATGAAAATTCACATTTTTTTCCATTAATTTTATAATACTTATGGGTCAAAATGTTAGCTCTTTTCAAGAGTATGACTTTTAAAAAATAGAGTCTTTGATGCCGAAAAAATATGATGTAGTAGTATTGACCATATAAATAAAGAAAATTAAAATGGGTGAGATCAAGAAAGTGTACTTTTATTTTTAAATTGTTTTTATTACTTTTAAGTTCACTTTTATGCAGTTAAAAAATATTAGAATATTGCAAATTTCTTATAACCAATTCTTTTAAATTACGACATAAAAGAGTGTAACTTTTATTTTAAATGTATTATGTTACATGAAGTTTCTCTTCTCCAGCACAAATTCAAAATTGCATCGCTTATTAGAGAGTATTAAAAATTATACTGAACCTTTAAATATGTTAAAATATTGTTTATTTATTTATTTGCCGTATTCGATGCAAGTGCCTTCGATTGTCTTAGTACATTTAACGTAATCGTTATACGGACAAGACATGTGTGACGTACATGTCTTTTTTTAGTAGTTTACTTATTTAAATTCACCAAAAGCATGAAGCTTGATTGATACGTACAACCGCAAAAATTAATACATGTGTCACAAAAAATACAGTGTGCACCATGGGCCAGAGGCTTTTTCTGCCCTTGTGTGTTTACAGTACTCGTCTTCAGCTAGCAAAACGCACTCGCCTTCGGCTCGGTAAAAGTCTATTTCTCGCTCTCGGTACACAATATACTATTAAAGAGATCTATTGTGTAGAGATTTATTTTCTCTATTTTTTCATTCTAAAACGGTTTTGATTTTCTAAACAACATAAATGTTATTGGATATTGAAAGTTAAAGCGAGACTCTATTAAACTGCCGGTGAAGACAAGGCAAAATGTAGCAAAAGTAGAAGGAGAGATAGAGAAATAAGAAAGTGGGGGAACGAGACGAGAGCCAAGTTACGGAAGGGATCTAAAATGTTATACTAATTGTAAGATCCCCCCCCCCCTGCGCCCTGACTAAAATATTAGATCAAGTTCTTTATTTAATTTTTTTCTCTTAAAGAACGAAATAATAGCAATAGTTTATCATTGGTTTATTCATCTACCTCCATTATCTGATAATGATCTACTTCCGAATGACCCCAAAGACAGTATCTCCATTTTATTCGGAGACAAGAAGCGTTGGACCAAGAATCAAGGCAAATAGTCATGTTCTCACGAAAACAACGAACATAGTCGTCAAATTCGATGGTAGATTTGACGACTGATGAATTGACTCTCTTAGCCTTCTTGATAGGCTTTTGTCCTTCATACGAGGCATGTTGAATGGACTATCAGCAGGAAAAATCAGAAGTGTCGAACTCATGGAGATCTTTCTACAATATAAAATATCGTACATATCTATGTTGCTGACTTCGTAGATGAGGCTATCTGTATCGGTATGGAGCAGCTTTGAGTTGTTTCCAACTCGTTCACGCATATACTCATAATGGAAGCGGTGCATTAGAGACTTTGATAAGTCAAGCACACTGAGTCCGATGTATATGGGTTTGCGGATGGTAATTTCCGCAAGCCAACTGAATTGCCACAAGATTTTCATCGAACATGGAGCAGCTATGGAAATTAGGCTTCGCAATCTATGCTTTAAAACCATAATGGCTATCCCATATGCTGAAGCTTAACCTCCACCCGCTTGAGTTCATTTTCCATGGTCTTTCCATAGATTGCGTTGTTGATCACCTTGTGCAACATTTTCTCGATTTCACTCTTAGTGTTTTTACGATTCTCACTGTTTAAGTCAACGTAAGGTTTCATCCAAGGCTTCTGGTTGAATTCCAATGCCTGGTGAATTGTATTCAGTTTAAGGTCATACTTGAACGCTTGCATCAGAGAAATGTAGTGCTGTACATAATGCTTCTTGTTGTTTAAAGTAGTCAAGAACTTCTCCTAATTAGAACCTGGAGGTTTCATATGCTCTTGGCACAGTAGACGATCTATGTAGGCACCCTCTAGTTCCACTGAATAGATGAGATGAACCTCGAAGGTGTATCCAAAAGATACTGATCTCGTCATGACCATGAAGAGAAATACAATATTAATGTAATATTCATAATAATCACAATAATAATAACAATAATAATAATATTCTTTCCATCCACATATGTTGTTTTCGTCATAGTACATCAATCACTAATGATCTTTATCCTTATCGAAATCAGAGATCTGCCTACAGCACTGACTTATACCTCCGCAGATTCCACGCTCGATAAACATCATCATGTCAATATCCATCCAGAGCTCTAACTGTATTCCTGGAGATTTTAACATGGTGTCCCAGATTAGACCTGGGGTGGTATGGTAGTGTGTAGAGTCCAATTCATAGGTTTCCAAGCACTTTATTCTGAAGTCTTCAAATGCATTAGCCAGAGGAAAGAGAAGTCTTGAGATGCAGATCTGAATAGTCGCCAAGTGTCTTGATGTTGAAGACAGTGATCATTGAGCATTGATCACATACTGTCTGTGCATGTTGATAGTCCTCATCTGATACGTTACTCTCGTATAAATTGTTGTAGTACCACTTCTTGTTGATAGAAAGGTCTCCTCCAAGTTTTCAAATGATTTAACGTGGCCATACGAGAACACACCTTTCCTTTTGAGCAGCTCTATCTGGACATCTAGGAATGCCTTCTTCAACTTCTTTTCTGCAATGTTCAATTTTTTCACGTAGGAATCGAGCTTATCAAGGGAAGATGGCATGAATCGAGAAGAATCGATGAATCTGAAGTTGATTATACTGTTCTCTACTTGTTTTGTGAATGAGATGTATTTTTCTTTATTCTTCTCTTTCTTCAAAGTTGGTCAATATCTCTTTCATGAGCAGGTGTAAGTCATAACCGTTGAGATTGTGGAACACAATAGGAATCATCCTTGAATCCTTGAAATTTAAATTGCCTTTATTATGTGCCGCTCTGCGGTATCTGTAATCAGAAAAACAAAATGGTTAGATAAAATAACATTTATTATAAGTAAACTAAAAAACTTACCAGCCCGAGAAGTGACAATGGTCGCGAACTTTTGCTGCCTGATTCTCAAAGGGTTCACCACAGATGTAGCAAGTCGTAGCATTCTGGACAGCAGCATCGTTGAAGTTCTTCATTGCAATAGGACTCATATGTTAACTCTATAATTCTTCAGCTAGCTTGCGCAGTTCACTGACATACCAGCTTGCAGGATATTCATCATTACCTGAGTCCTTTTTATAGCTGTACTATTTGGACTTTGAATGATCATCGCTATACAGAGTGAAGAATCCAACACTTAATGGTTCATGTTCTTGATACGTTAGTTGGTACTTGAAATTCTGGAACTCGAATGTATTATCTTCCGTGTTGGAAAGCAACACTTTCCGCTTCTTCATTGCATAACAATCAACTGTATGCTTTGCCAATAGATCTACATTATCAAAGGAGTAAAGACTGCAGTTGCATATAAACTTCTTGCGATTGCACTTTGACAACTATGAACTTACTATGGGAGATAAGCCTTTAATCTACACGTAATGGGATTGCGGTACTGGTGTATCGTTAGGTTGCTCATTGTTCGCATTTGATTCATCAATGTAAAAATTTTAAATTAACAGTAAGTTTACATGTTTCTCATTTCTCTTCCTTCTCTTCAACGACGTTACATGACATGGTGATAGGTTATACGTATTACATTTCTTCTTGAATTTAAAAGGATTGACTGATACTTCATTCTGCGACTCGAAATTTGGTATTTGCTTTGGAGATAGTGGAAAACCAATATTTTTAAAATTCAACTCATTTTTATACTCTATGTATTTTTCGAGATATGCTTAGCACTTTCGTTTACTTCATTTTGGTAATTCAACGTATGAGCCGGTTTGCATCGTACTCACAAGAGGAGTTCACGGAGTCTCGGTAACGGATTCAGGTAATGCTAAAAATAATATATATATATATATATATATATATATATATATATATATATATATATATATATATATATATACTATCAACGTTAATAAAATACACTGTATCTGCTGTACAAAGGTCCAATTGATAAAACTACAGGCATTGGGTTTCGCTTTTAAGCACCAGAAAACAATCTCCAATGTTTCATAAAAATCCGTGAGCCGGATTCAGTGCACTCCCCTTGTCAGCTTTTTTAATGTTTATCAGTCAAGTTCAAAATACATCTCATACTCCAACCAGAATCTCGCTCTTAGATCTCCTCCATATCACGTTCGACTGGTTGTTTGACGTTAAGAGTAAACCGCTCGTTCAAATCAGCAGCAGTGTAGATCGCATCACTCTTAGTATTAAAATATTTTACCCCGATAACCTCGTCGTTGTCCTTGACGATAAAATACTCCGCTGTAAGGACTGTATCCGCCATAAGAGAGCTATATTCTGGAACAGCCTCGTGGATCTTCTTTTCAAACAATACCCCAGCATCCTTTAAGAAGGTAGTTTTGTGAAGGTGCTTGATATTTGTAATAACACCAGTTCTGATGTTATTCTTGAAAGCGGACGCCGAGTCGTCCAAAACCACATGGTCATCTTGTCCATTCTATTCCAGTCTTCTTCCAATGAGAAGACAATCATTAAGCATTCGACGAATACTTAGAAGTTGACTGTCTTCTTTAAGAATTCTAAGGTTGTAGATAGTAGTAGTTCACTCACTTTCCGTATAAAACCAATTACCAGCTCAATCCATGTCTTGATGCCACTTGAATCAGTTATTCCAGTATGGGCATAACGCAAGGATCCGCACAACATTTGCACTGTGTCTACGAAATATTTCGCAGCATCCATTTTGCTCGTTTAAGAGTCTATAATCAGTAAAGCTTCTATATTCAACACTTAGAAATCTACAACGCATAAAGTTCACTATATGCACTGTGCACTTTGGAGTTTATAACGCAAAAACGTTTACTGCTCAGTTTGAGTCTATATCGCGCGCAAAAGTTTACCGCTCAATTTTGGAGTCTATAACACGGAATGTTCACTTTAGTTTATAAGTCATACTCACTAACCTTGTGGTGACGCTTCTCGGCAGCGATGCGCCGTAGTTGTTCCCATCCAACTGCTTTCGTTTCTTCTGCTAGAAGTAGCGATGTAGTAGAAACTTTGAACAACTCTTCTCCAGGACTAGCAGCAGTTCACCTTGAATATGTTCACGGCATATTGTTGTTACTACTACTAAATAGTCTACAAATATAAAAGTTTATGCCTAAATATTACTTTTTTATTTTACCAATTACCTACAGAATAATAAATAAACTAATAAAATCGTATACCAATAAAGTATTCAAAAGGTTAATTTTGACACCGACATATAAATCGAAGAGCAGCATTGTAAACAAGGCTCAGTAATCGGGGGTTCAGTAATATAAGGATAGGGATTGATAGAGCACAGTAATACGTACAAAATATATTTTCTTAATTTTAAAAAAATCTTGATAAAATATTACCTTATTTGTTAAAATAATATTTATTTTAGGTATAGAAACGACTAAAGAACTGATATCACTTTATAGTAATAGTAAAGAAGAAATTGGGTCCAGTACCCCATTACATGTAACGTCATTGGCTCGGCAAGGCTCTGCAATGCTTGGGGGAACCGTGCGAGTTCTTATTGGGTCGACATGGCTCTATAATGTGTGGATAAACTGCGAGAGTTCTTCGAGAAAAAAAAGAGAGAGAGAGAAAGAGAGAGAGAGAGAGAGAGAGAGAGAGAGAGAGCGAGAGAGATTTGATTTGATTTGATTTAATCTTTATTGCGCCTTGGGGTAGAACCCTGTCTGGCGTTTAGTAAATACAATATATATATACAACAAAATCTTACACAAAATCTTATACAAATCTTATACAAAATCTTATACTAAATATAGTCAGCTTGATGTCCACATTTAAGATGGTTGACACTCTCGGCAAGAGGTTCTTGTCTCGAGTGTTCCGCAATAATATATTCGATGATTCAAAGTATAATATTCGCATATAGTAAGTTTAGTAGCGCAAATTCAATAGAAATTCTTATAAATACCAATAATACTAATGCGTAAACTAAAGTTAAATGGTAATTACAATTTATAGTTAATTTTTAATTTTGGACAAAATCGCAACATACAAGCTATTTATTATAGTTAATTTTTTAACAATCGCAACTTACAAGCTATTTATTTATTAGGAAATGAGCCACTCATTTAATACTCCAGTGTTCCAATCGGTTTGATCACGTGCTAAAAGAGCATTGTAGAGGGTTCTCTTGAAAGTAGCAATATCGCTTTGCTCAAACGCCGTGACATTTAGTGAGTTTAGCAGGGCAGAAGCTTGGATAGCATGTAAGCTTCTGTGCGAGGTGCCGAGTATAGAAGAACGTGGGCGGGATTTCTTTCTGACCTTCGTAGAGTCACATCCATGATTAGTCTACAGAATTTTGTAGCCAAATAGCCTGGATTTTCAGATGAGATAACCGTATAAGCTAAAGTTCCGATAAAATACTCGCGTCTGCGCTGTGCTTAGAGCCAACCTAGTCTAAGTCTATAGGGAGTGATATGGGCTCGTTGCGGAATGTTCCCAAAGACGAATCTGATGCAGGCATTTTGTGCGCGCTGCAGCTTCAATATACGCGTGGCGTCTAAGTCATTATAGGCCACACATGCGTAATCAAAACGAGGAAAAATCAAGCTCTCAACCAGGTTTGTTCTTAAGTGCAAGGAGAGAGCATGTCTGTGGAATTTCAGCGAGTACATGGTTGCATACACTTTGCGCGCAACGTGTTTGGCGCGTAGCTGCCAATCTAATGTCGGGGTGAGCCATATGCCAAGGTTGCAAGCTTCTGTGACATAGTGAAGTGGAATCCTATCTACTACAATTCTTTGAATATTCTCGAGGTCAATCATGGACATGTAGGCTTGGCTACCTAGTATCTCTCTTGCCCATTCTGTAATTGCCTGCGCATCTCGGGCAACAGCTGCAAGGCCCTCAGAAAGCTCGTTAGGAAAGCAATGATAAAGCAATTGAGTGTCGTCAGCGACACGCGTAGTAGGGCTATTTTATTTGGTGCCTCCACAATTGTATTGTTAAATAATTGCACGATGTTATGGATATCAGTGGTAGTGTCTGCTTCATAATTGGGTGGAAATAACCGTTATAAATTGAGATTTATTAGAGATGTAAGTGCATCATAATCGAGTGGTTTGAAATCCCAAAATGTTACATTTTTAGAGGCTTTTGAAGGTTTATGAAATTTAAAAATCAACTCAATGCGATCATGACTGGCGAAAAATTGAGCATCTGATTTGGTATAGGATGGTAAGGAGTCGGGTGCGTTGATGATGAAGAAGTCAAGCCAGGTATATGGAGTTGTACTTGCTGTAATCGTGTTATGTGTAGCGTCGAACGGAACGAGAAAGAGCGAACGAGATTCATTACATGACGAGAGAAAGATTTCAGCTCCACTTTGTATACTCATGTCAATACTAAAGTCACCCGTAATAACAATATTATTGAAAGATGGTAAGAATTCAGACAGACATTTAAGAAAGTGATGATGATATGCAGCGTTGGGTCAGCGATGCACAACGGCGAAGAGTAATTTGCTAACAACATTTATTAATTCAAGAATTAGGCATTCGGGTACATTCTCGTATTGGGGATCTGACGTACAGAGTAGCTTAATTTAAAATGTATCCTGCATATATGCACCAATCCCACTACCTTCTTTGCGAAATCTATTAAGCTTAACAAAATTATATCCGTTTAAGTTGACCGATGAATCGAGATTTATAGGTATTAAAAACGTCTCGGTTACAGCTATGACGTCATAATGGTTCGAACTAGCAAAATCTACGACTAAATTAAAGTGAGAGGCTGTCGCAAGACTATTAATATTGAAGTGGTAAATAGAAATTGTTTCTGCACTAAAGTTATTTGCCCGACCTCTATACTGTCAATATTGAGTTTTTGAAGTCCTTGCAGAAGGAGGATCCACGGTGGACTGAGCAGATGTGCATTCCGCGTTCCATGTCGTAGTTCAGCATGCAGTGGTTCGATGGCTTTGTAGACCGCGCGCGCGCGTTATATATTAGCAGGAAAGCATTGCGCGCGCTTACTCATGGGGCCCTCGGCCAGGAGGCCCCCCAGCGGCACGGTGGGGTGGGGACCCAGAATTCCCGGCTGGGTGGGGGTGGTAGGTCGGAAGGTAACTCAGAAATCTCATGCGGATTCTGGAGCAGGCGCCCCAGAAACTCCATGCTAGTTCTAGGGCGGGTACCTCAGAACTGCAGCGCCATTGAAACGATGACGAAGATCATAAAAATGAACATGAAATTTTACCATTATAATTACTCGAGTATTACTTGATCGATTATTACAAAATTCGTTCAAGCATGCTTTGAGCCAAATAGAACATTCACGCAATATTTTATGTCGATCCGATACCATTTACTAATGTAGGAGGAGTATAAAATAATTGAAACCGGTGAACTTGGGGCTTCGTCCCAATTAATACAAAATTAAATTGTTTATTTTGCAATGACTCCAATTATATAATATAGATACCAAAAAGTAATTTAAAAAAACATTGTATTTAATGTAAGTTAATTCAATAGAAGGCTCTAATTCTACTGGCGAAAAATAACTATATTGTCTATTATCTATTTATCTCTAACAATTTATATTTGCAAAGATTTTTTTCCAAAAAGCAAAAGATTATTTAAGTTTAATTTTTCGTGAATATAAATAGGGACATATTCGTATGCATTGTTTTCTAACTGGTTTGATCGTATTTTATAAGTGAATTATATTGAATTTATTTGATTCTTCGTTAAAATTTTAGTTTTAATATTCAATGATACATTTGTATCAATTAAAAGGTAAACCTTATTTTATAAAAAATCTAGGGTAAATGGAAATATACAATGTAAGTAGAAATTGGATCATCTGCCTTGTTACATCTATTTTATCAACTAACAAAAGAGTAAGATTCATACTCAAAGATTCATTAGAAATAATAGAGCGAAGATACAAAATCTGTATGCAGTACATTACAAATCACCCACACAGAAAGCAACATTATAAAAAATGTTTGCGCAATCTGAAAATAATACCAACGTCATTAAGACAAAAATAGCCATTATCCTCGATGCAGCCGCAGCAACGCTGCAGGGGTATCCGAAAAGTTGGAGGGGATGACGTACTCAGTCGAGCGTGAAACACCCTAGGGAAACGAAATGAATTCTCCTGCTTTTTATTACGAATAAAGTGCGCGTTCTCCCTCATCGTATGTATATATATAGTGTTATTCAGGCAAGATAATTGGCTCAGACGCGGCAACAGACCCCTCATCCAAGCCCTTGTGCACTTTTCGTGTGCGTCGTGAAATGCCATAACATTTCCTTTTCCGCTGTATGCGCCTTCATTAAATGCGGCCAGCTACGAATTCTTGACTGCCCGTTTGTGTGTACACAATCGCCTAAGACACAAGTGCGCGTTGGTGGATTTTTTGAATAACGCGTATTTTTTTTCTTTTTCGTTGCTCTTAGGTTGTGTACTTCTTTGTATAATTAGAGCATTCTTTTTAGAAATAGTTATTTTGAGAAGATTGTGCAAAGTGAGTTTTGAAAAACGTAAAGTACATACAGTCTAAGAATAACGCCATACATATAAAAAATTTCGCTAAAGCTAACACTTCTTTGCAGCTCATTATGATTGTTGTTCATTCATCATTAAAATTTTACGATCATAATTATGTTTAATCGCGAAAATTTTCGTAGGTTAGTTTAAGGGGAGATTTTTATGTAGAACACAGAAGACGAATGAGTAAGTTTGGGAAATTTTTCATAAAGAGCCAGTTTGACGAATATTTCTGATACTTTTTGAGTGTATTTGCGAAAATGATGACAAGGAAAAAGGATTTGTGTGTAGTATAAAAGGCCGCTTCTGATTGAGAAATTAACAGTATTCGCCGTGGTTTTGCAAAAATCGCTTTGAAAGTTGGTGTAAGCTCCGGTGTACGTTGCACTCAAGTAAATAAAAAAAGAGACAAAAAAATAATTTTTCTAATCACTTTTATTTGCATAAATGAACGGAAAGAATTTTTGAAAAATTTCGATGTTTGAAAAAAAGTCGGTCATTTTTTACAATTTTACACTCTGACCTCATATTCTAACGTAAAATATCCTCCTACAATAAAATACTAGTACTATGTATCAATATTAAAAGTTTCTGACAATTGCTCATATAAGAAATAAGCCCAGGGTCAAAATTGATCTCATGTGACTTTTAGAAGGTTAATCAAATATAAATTAGCTAGTAATTATTAAAAATTCTAACACTACGGCTTATTTAAAAAATAGATATATGAGAACAGACCTATATAATTTATTTTTTATTTTTATAACCTTTTTATGAAATTTTGGAATTTTACAGTATAATTACTGTTGCTGGTTACTTTAACTTAAAAATAATTCATAATGATCATGTAAACATTTTTAAAAATTCTCTGAGAAATTATTATGATAAACTGTCTGAAAACTGACGCTTGACACATTTAAGAATTAATTATAAGCTTATCTTATTTTCAAAATATAACTAGTACCAACTTATTTTTAGAATGCTACATTTAATTTGAACATGCAGTAGTCTACGTTTCTTTTTCTCTTGAAAGCGTAATTAGTGCTCGTACGTTAAATCAGTAGAAGTATAGCGCTTTTCGATCATCATTTTCCGATCCGAGAGCCACCGGACGTCTCTTGAAAGAGCACCGAGAAACTCAAGGAAGAAAAAGCGATGATAGTCTCGTATTTATACCGGAATACGATTAGGCATCACTCGTTTTCTCTCTCTCTCACTTTCTCGTTCTCTCTCTCTCTATCTCCCTCTCTCTCTCTCTCTCTCTCTTCGGTTCAAAAGTAGGAAATTGATGTCTATCGGAAATTCACATTACTCGAGTACGTATAAACATATACGAAATAGGTTTTTTCGCTTGTAAAAAATGTGAAGTATCTTTGATGAGCGTTATTGAAGCCAGCTAATGCAGTTGAACTCGCAAGCTAGATTTTCTAATTTTTTATTGCAATGCTACATCTGAACTATTAATTAATTATTGATATATTAAAAACACACAATATCTTAGTTTTTAACATATCATCTATTTATTAAAAATAATAAAAATATGTAACAATATTATTATTTTAATTTTAATTATATTTTAATTTTTAGCATTTCTGATGATAATACAATATATTTTTGAAAAAGTAAATGATTAAAACATAAGTTTTTTAAATTTAATAACGCTTAAAGTCATATTATATGAAGATATGTGAAGTCCGAAGAGACGCATACATATGACGAGCAATCGTCTTGAAAATGTGCATAAACATTTCTTCCAACAAAATGATTATTGCCAAATTATCTAAAATCAGAGCACTCTCTTTTAATAAATTTAGAATTCGAAGATTCAAACTTTACGAATACCCAATATTACCCATGAAAATAGGTAGCATTTAAAGGGTATTAAAATTAATTCATGCTTATTTGACTAAGAATATTTCGTTTATTCTGTATTTATTACTCTGCACTAAAAATAAACTTTATTTTTATATTCTTTGAAATATCCACATATTAATTTAATTTTTATAAATATAAGTAAGAATGTCTTTGATACGGAGTAAATTATACATCGAAAAAATTCTAATCTGAGAGAGGGAGATAGAGAGAGAGAGTGTGTGAGAGAGAGATAGAGAGAGAGAGAGAGAGAGAGAGAGAGGGAGATAGATAGAGTGAGCGCGCGGGGGGGGGGGGGGGGGACGAACCGGAATAAAACTCGCTCGATTAAAACTGTAAACGGAACAAACACCCACGGGCCGTTTGTCCGACGAGCATCTCTTTTATCGGGCGCGAGTAATGCGTATTATCCACCTTTTTATATATACAGGCAGCGGCTTTCGCACTATCAAGCTGCGCATAACCATGCGGCAGTCGCGAGCGCCCGTATGCGTAGTCCGTTCCATCGACGTCACGTTTTAAATCTACGGAGCGACGAATATCGTGCGAAATTGGGTTTAATTATTCTGAAAGTTTCGCGGCTCTATTCGTCAAGACTCGAACTCGATGTCCTCCCGCCGCCTTCAATACATATAAATCCCTATACTTTTAAACTTTTTTCTATTCACGCATCTAACCAAATATGTCATTCGTTATGTGCGTGATTACAGGTGGAAATAATACGCATTGCGAGTAGAGTGTGTTGATTAAATATTATAAAACAGAAAAGAAAAACACTACTTTTATTCTGTCGTACGAGTAAAATAGAAATAGATACATTAATTTAAGTACGTTTTAGAACTAAGGGATTGGTATATATTTTATATCCATTTTTATATTTGAGGAGGATGGGAACTACTGTTATGTAATTATATTACGAATAGAGTGATCTGTAGGATACTTGTTGATTTATAAAAAAATATTTAATATACTCAACTTTATTTTTAGATAATTTAAGATTTAGAGTTGTTTTGAAATTATGAACGGCATTTTAAGAAGTGTAAGATGTTTTTGAAAAATTGATAAGTTAAAAGTATTTTATAAAATATAATATCAGTATAGCCTCCTAGTTATAGTACGTTGAATAGTAATTTCAAGAATGTAATATTAAATTTAAAAATATTGAATACCGGTCAGTATTCAATGGAATAATGTTTCCTATAGAAAATTCAAGATATCTTTCTACGTTTTGAATTTTAACATGTGTGTATCATATTATCCGTCTTACCATATTTTGAAAGAACTTTAGCAAATAGAAATAGTTGAGATGTATAAATATATAAATGTATAAATTATATGTATATTCCCCACATAAACTATTGTTTATTTATTAAGTTATAGTAACAATAACAAATAATTAATTACTTATATCAACCTCTTTTCAAAATTTAGAACAATTTTAATAATAGAGCATATATATTATATTAACATGTGAAATAATTGTGATAAGAATTACTTTAAGAAAATAAGTTTTACGGAATGTTTATCTAAGTATCTATACTTATAAATTGATCGTGGTTGATGAAAGCATCATTTTGCTTAACATGAATATTAATTAAGCTCGCCTGAGCAGCACACAACCAACGGCAAATATTTCATTTTTCACCGTAGAGACGATTATTGGCACGTTAACTCGGCGCTTTTATCGTGCGTCGCCCGTCAAAGAGGTGAATAAAAATGCTCGCTCATTCACCGGAATAAACGATGGCGTTATTATTATTGCGTCTCCATGAAGTTCCGAATGAATGCTTCGGGGTTTTCATTGAAATATCACATTTTTCCGGTTGGCTGATAACAATCTCGAGCCCGCGATGTAGACTTTTGCTTCCGCCGCTTCTCTGTTCGTACGCCCAACGAAATTTTCTTAGTTGAATAAACTTTAGTTTGTCTAAGAATTGTGATTGAAAAGCATTTATGATAATTACTAATTATGATGGGGTGATTAACTTTTCTATGATGCAAAAGATGAAAAACGAGTTGTAACTTTAACTTTTGATACAAAAACGAATCACCTTTTAGTTACAATTTCCTAAAATAAACTGAAGCTCCACGGTGCATATACGTTTAAAACAATGTTTGTATTAAAATAAAACTAATAATTATAGGGCCAATTTTTTTTACTATCTCACATATCTTTTTCAATATTCATGAATTATAATCAGTTAGGTTCTAGGGACTTTACGTGTGGGTGATTTGAAAATATTACGCGAAACAATAAAGTATGCGACCCAGGTGGTGTTGTCACAATCTCGCCCAACAACTTGTTAGACATATTATGCGTTTATATCTAGGGAAATTATATTCATGTATACAATAATAATATCAACGTTTCTAATAAATAAATTATAATAAAAGTGTATTACGTTTAAAATATATCATAATTTTTACATTCAAAGTTATGCTTTACATGTCAGCTATACGATCCTATCTAATGTTTTCATTACAACAGTTGTATTTGTATGAAATATTATTTTTCAACGTGAATTTAATATAATTAATTAAATGACTAAAATATATTAATATAAAAAATATTATGAGTTACATAATAAGTACCAACAACAGTTGTGTCATTACGACTAATGAATTTGGTGTGTTACATTATTTTTAATAATTTGTTTCTTTAAATTCAGAATGTATGTAAACACGTATTAGAAAAGAAAACCACAAAACCCAGAGAAAGCAAAGCTTTACTGGGGTGCAGATCTCCTCTCACCAATTATTACAGTAATTGATAAAAGTGAGGACTCCGATGCGGCAAGTGCAGAGGCTTGTTCACTGGTGTTTAGATGACAATTACTTTATAATTTATGATAAATAAAGAACGTGGCTGCGAAATTTAGCATAGGTGGACTTTTGTTATTATCAACGATTTTGGCAAATAACTTTGAGCTTTTAAACGAGCAACTGCGCACCTTTAATATTCGCAATTCCGTGATCTCATTTTATTTTGATACTTAATAAAACGCATTATTTTAATAATAAAAAATTGTTAATACTAAAGTGAAGTTTGTTACTGTTATTGATTCTCCTAAATAAGAGCAAAAGCAGAATTGTTAGTAGAAAATAATAATTTTTTAAACAGCGACTATCAAAAGCATACGAAATTAAATTCATCGTGCAAATAGCCAAGGAATATTAATTTGCTCCACATTCAAAGCAGCGCCCACGCTATAGTCTCTTAACACCTACCGTTCTACAGTTATTTTGCCTGAAGTAACCCCATCGGATTTTCCAGATTATCTCATTATCTACAACACAGAAACTGAATCTGCGCCCGTGCACATCAGTGCGCCTATACGAGTGTGGGTGAGGCGAAAAGCTATAAAGCGCCAAAACTGTGCGACAATACCAATAGACGGGGGGAAAAAACTCGCAATAATGAATCGCCCGGATGGGGAATATACATACGTTGTTTAGCAGGCCGCAACGTAATATTGACGTCGCCTCGAAACCGAGCACATAATTGAAAGGGAAGACAAGCTGTATGCCACTCCTCTTCATCGTATACTGATGACTTAGGTTTTACGAGCGCGCACGCGGCCGTGTCAAAGTCCACGCGGGGAGAAAGCGACGAGAGGACAGGCGGACACAACTTGCGAGGCGCACTCCGCGTCGATTACGTCGTTGTACTTCCACTAGCCGCTTTGATAGAGAGAGAGATAGATAGTTGCGTCAAGAGTCGTGTTGACGTTATACACGATCGCCCCCATCATTCGAGAAAGTCGGGCGCGTACCCGTTGCTGCTATAGCATCTCTGCTTTCGATTATTTCGAGGAACCGATGCAGTTTTTGGAAAATCTGAAGCAACTTATCAGATTTTTAGATTGCTTTGATTTCTGTGAAAAACGTATAAGTCGTCTGCTTAGGAAAGATGAGTGTATGAAAACGTGTATACCAATAGCTAGAATTCCGTTCTTCTACTATGACACATTTATTGCCAATAATATTCGGTTGATAAAATACATAAATGTACTGAAAACTCTACTCGTATGTTACAAACTATCGTGTAAAATTGAAACAACTTATTGCAATTAGTTTTCGAGAAGTTGATGTTTATGGAAATACTTATTTTAATAGGACGAATTAACATTTAATGAATTAAAAAGTCTTTGATAACTGCGATATAGTGGAATACTTTTTTGTACGCATGCAAGTCCGCACACACGCACTTATGCGCGCACAGACATAAATAACCACTCTGCCCTACTTGTCTGTCGCGTGACAAAGGGACAATTTTGTTGTGCATTTTCTAAATTTATAACTATTCACTATTTCACAATGAAAGTCACTAATTCAATTGTATAGAGCATAGATGCAGCTGCGACTTACAGCTTCCAAGCTCAGAATCTCCCGCTCGGCTAATCGGAGGGCATCTACTCCTTCACTATAATAGTCTCGCTGGGACCAGATGACCACGCACGGTGCATTAGCTAAGTTTTGTTTCGCTCGCGACTCGCTGTCCTGATCTGTAGCAGCGTGTCGGCAGTTTCACGGATTCCACGAATTGAACCGCTCTCTTGTTTAGTGCACGCGTTTGAGGAATTTAATTTTTATATTTCCCTTCCAAAGTAATCATTTAGGCATTGCAAATCTTTTTCTATGTAGGTAACGGTAGATTTGCGAATGTTTTCCAGTTTTTTCACTAGAATTAAATATAACCGTTCAGATGTGTGATTTTGTCTCTTATTGTATCAGAAATTTTCAAATACACAGTGCTTACAAAAAAAGTAACGGGACACTTGTGTTCATTAGATAAAAAGCACAATTTTTATTTTAATAATAATAATAAAATTTTATCATTTAAAATTTTATATAATTTTTATAATAATTCCATTGTGGAATTCTTTGTTCTAATAAATTAATTCAAACTGCTGATAATTAAGAAAATGTTTATCTAATAAAAAATTCTGATCATTTTTTTCTTTTTTTCTTTATGTTGGAGCCGTAGTTGTTCTTTTGTCTGCTGCTTCGGTTGCCTCTGCTGCTGCAGTTTATGTGCTGCAGCTTTCTCCTTCTTTGACAGGACCGTCACAAAAACCGGCGACCTCCAAGAGTCCGGTGGTCCTAGTCTTCTTGTCGATGACTGCTGCCTCGACACTATTGGAGTCCCCGTCTTGTGGTCGTCCCCTCTTATTGTGAGGCCGCTGACTGGAGATAGCCGCGGCTCCTAGAGTCTCTGTTGGGCCTTGCTCTTCGGTCCCTCCACTTGTCGAAAACTTCGACGAGCATTGGGATAGTCTTCTTGATGTCGTTATTGACACCAGGCTGCCTCTTGAGCCCTTCTTCCATTTTTTTAAGGAGTTTGTCTACCACCTTGACGAAGTCCTCGACTGTTCTTATGGGGCGGCTTAGCTGTTGTGTGCCGCCCGGCAGTGATTATGGAGCAAGCTGCTCCACAACCATTTCGTCATCGCAGGTTTGGTGTTTACCTGCCTCCTAGTGTATCTCATAGTTTTGTAGGGACATTTTCTTTCTTGTTTGTTAACCGGCGCATCATGCGTAGGGGGGCGGGCCGAAATAGCTAGGAGCGGGAACACCCTCGGATACTTTGATCCTACCCCAGATCCCTGAGGCCCAGTCTTCGTTTTCCCGGTCCCGGGAAACACGGACGGACCAGGGCTCGCCCGGAACAACAGGGGTTCCGATCCCCTTGCCCAATATACACTTCCTGATCAGGGTCCGAAGCGGCCGGCTTCTGATCTCCCGCTAAGACTAACCGCCTCAGCAGAGCTAGGCTTACATCAGCCCTTCGCCCATGCCGATGGGAAAAACCGACAGGGATTCGAGCATTCCCAGCATGTCCCAGCGCCAGAACAATCGGTCCGGTCGGTTTTCTTTGCATCAGCCTCACGCAAAACGTACCGCCCGAGAGGAGATGTTTGGGTAGTTGTTCAGTGTAGTGCGTGTTATGAGTGCAGCGTACTGAATGTAGATGTAAATGTCTGTGTGGTGGTGACTGTATTATGCTGTTGTATGCTTGGTAACGTGAATAGTATCATGCGTGGTAGTGTGCTGATGTGTAAGTGTGAGTTTGGGTGAACTGCTTTTTAGTTTGAATAAGCTCCCTCACCCGCCACAGTCATATAAAATAAAAGGTACTGCGTTTCGACAAGGACTTGCACTTCCTAGAGTGGGAATTTTTTTTTTTTTTTTTTTTTAAATGGCATTCCGAACTTGAAAGTTCATCGCCTCATCTACGCAAGCCTTCCACGTTTCCCTATTTTGTGCCAACCCCATCCATTTCGCGCCTTCCCGCCCAATTTCAGTTACGTTTGATTTTACGTTATCCTCCCATCTGCGTCTAGGTCTACCAAGAGGTCGCGTTGCTTTCGGTTTTCCTTTCATTATGCGCGCTGCTGTACGATCATCGCCCATTCTTGCCACGTGCCCTGCTTATCTTAGTCTCCGTGATTTTATTATTCTGTTAATATTTGGTGACGCGTACAAATTATGTAGTTCGTCATTGTGCAGTTTCCTCCACTCCCCAGTTTCCTCATCTTTCTTTGGCCCGTATATTTTCCACAGAACCTTATTTTCAAATACCCTAAAACGATTTTCTTCCGCTTTAGTGAGCGCCCAGGTTTCGCACCCATACAAGATTACCGGCATTATTATAGTCCTATATATCCTTATTTTGACATTTTTCGACAGTAGCTTTGACTTAAGTAATCTGTTCACAGCGTAGAAGCAGGCATTACCCGAGTGAAGTCTCTTATTAATCTCGGCTTTAATTTCGTTTCGATCATTTATAGTTGTACCTAAATATCTGAATTCGCTAACCTTTTCAAAAGTGAAATTTCCGACTCTGAGATCCCCCTCTGCTTCGCGAATGCCCAGTTTCTCCATGATCATATATTTCGTTTTCGATTCGCTCACTTCTAACCCCGTGTTTTTAGCCGCATTTATAAGGATTTCCGCATTTCTCGCCACCGTTTCACCATTATCTCCCAGTATATCCAAGTCATCCGCATAGCCTAAAATTTGCGTTGTTCCGTTGAGTGTTGCGCCTAGCTCGCTAGCCTGCATTTTTCTAACAACATGCTCTAGCGTCAGGTTAAAGAGTACCGTTGAAAGCCCGTCACCTTGCTTCAAACCGTCGCGTATCATGAACGATTCGGATACATTACCGCCTACTCGGACCTTTCCAGTGCTTCCGTTCAGACATATTTGAATTAATTTTACGAGTTTTTTTGGTACGCCAAGGAGCACTAGGATTTCATACATTTTGCTTCGTTTGACAGAGTCGTACGCTTTCTTAAAGTCCACAAATAGCTGGTGTATAGTTTCGCAATATTCCCACTTTTTCTTTAATAATTGTCTTATGGTAAATATTTGATCGCTCGTTGACCTGTTGCGCCGGAATCCACACTGATAATCTCCTATTATATCTTCCGCGAATGGTGTCAGTCTGGCCTGTATTACATTTGACAGAACTTTGTAGCAGGTAGCTAAAAGTGAGATTCCCCGGAGTTATTGCAGTCTGTTTTATCTCCCGTTTTAAAGATCGGTATGATGATGGATTCTTTCCAATTTTCTGGTATTGTTTCATTTCTCCAAATAGCACATACAAGATAAAAAATTTTAGATGTAAGCGCGGTGCCTCCATATTTAAGTAGTTCAGCTGGTATAGAATCGTTTCCTGCGGCCTTATTGTTTTTTAGCTTTTTGATCGCGGCCTCTACTTCTTTGTAGGTCGTTTCGTCCATATGGAGTTCAGCAGTGTGGATTTCGTCTCCCATTTCCTCGGAGTTTTCATGCACGTTTAATAACTTATCGAAATAATCTTTCCATAATTTCAATAGTTCATTTTCGCTTGTCACGAGGTTCCCGTCCTTATCTTTCATTAACTGCGATCTACTCTGAAAACCCTTCCTAATAGCGTTTATTCCTTTGTACATCTCGCGCGGGTTATTTTCCCTACTATTAGTTTCTATTTTTCTAATTTCATTTTTCTGATACTCGCGCTTCTTGTTTCTGTAAATCACACGTACTTGCTTTCTTATTTCATGGTATTCTTCTACGGCCCTACCGCTTTCATTGTGTACACTATCTAATTTAGCCTTCTTGCGCCTTTCAAACCAGAGTTCGCACTCTTCGTCAAACCATGGTTTGCTCTTCGGCCTTTTTTTCTTACCCAGTACTTTGTTCGCGGCCCCTTTTATAGTTTTTTCGATAGCCCCCCACAACCTGTTCGGATCGTCATCTACTCCCGTCTGTTCCTCCGTTTCCTCGAGCGCCTGAAATCGGTTGCTAACTTCTACTTGGTACTTGATTCGCTCTATCCCGCTTCGTAGTTTTCCAATATCAAAGGTTTCTACTTTGTTCGCTCGCTTACTATTTTGATCGGCTACTAATCTGGCTCTTAATTTGGCCACTACTAGATAATGATCTGAGTCGCAATCCGTCCCCCTATAGGTCCTTACGTCGAGTACATTCGTGTGGCGCCTCTTATCAATAAGAAAATGATCGATTTGATTGTGCGTGGCCTCATCCGGCGATGTCCACGTTGCCTTGTGTATATCCTTGTGCTTGAAGCACGTGGTCTTGACTATAAGATCTTTTGCGGCTGCGAAATTTATGACCATAATACCGTTATCATTGCTGGTTTCGTGCAGACTTTCTTTGCCTATGGTGGGCCTAAACATTTCCTCTCTCCCTATTTTAGCATTGAAATCCCCCACTACTATTTTGGTGTCGTAAGACGCGAATTGGTCGATTAATTGCTCTAAAGTTTCATAATAAAGATTTTTGACTTCTTCCTCTTTGTCTTCCGTGGGACAGTGGACGTTAATAACCACGTAATTATACCACGCTCCTTCGATGATGATATACGAGAGTCGGTCATTCACGAAATTGCAACTTTTAACGGAATGTATGATGCTTTTGTTAACAAGAAATCCGGTGCCTAGAGAATGCCTGCTCGCGCCCCCATATAAAAAGGTGAAGTTACCGGATCCTAGCATCGCGTTATCTTTCCATCGGGTTTCTTGTATTGCTACCAAATCTAAATTGTACCTCTCAGTTTCAGTTATGATTTCCCGGAACGCGCCTGCTCTGTGTAGACTGCGTACATTCCAGGTTCCCACCCTTAAGTTTCTTTTCGTTTTGGTTTGGTTTTGTTTTCTTTGAGCCATGATAGTAAGTTAAACCCGCGCGTTTTGGATCCTGTTCCGATCGCAGGTGAGTCCATCCGTCTAGGGGTGATAACCCTCATACCTCCCTAGAACTAAGTATGAGAGCTTTCTGACTTTGGCGAGGACATAGTCAACTCGTCGTCAGACACACTCGGTTTCATTCTCATATCCTAACGCCCCCTGCAAGGCAGCGTCCTAGAGGGGGAATAAAAATAATAATAATAATAATAATAATAAAAATTATTTTGTTTTTTCGATGAAAAATTTAGCAGGAATCTTGCATCAACCGAGGATATCGCCAGCGCGTGGGTTCGGATCTACCTCTGTACCCGGACCCGCGCGCTGCCGACATGCCCGGCCGCTTCGCGGGTGGAAAGCCCGCGAGGAGACGCCCAGAAGGATCCGCGCTTCCGGGGAGTGTGAGATTCTTAGTCACTAAACCTTCATATTCCTATCATGTGACGTTGAAACTCACCTCGGCACCGCCTTTCGGCATTATTTCGGGGTGATGCCACCTTACTTGACCTCAGTAGGCCTCCTCTTTTCTTTCTTGTACTGTTCGTCTGTTTTTTTTTCTTCTTTTTTTTTTCTTTGCCTGCGGCAAGCGCTATTTAGGAAGGTAGAGAGCTTGCGCCATGCGGCAGCGTGTCTTTGCATCTCTTCTTCCTCTGTAGAACGCTGTGGGCAAAGGTTGCTACTTTTACCCAGCTCTCCCGTCCTTGGTGCATTCGCTCGATGATGTTGTCTGGCGAGATGCCCCCAAGGTCTCTCTCTAAAACTCCCCTTTCTGCGTTTCACTTTTCACAAGCGAAGAAAGTATGGAGTGCGTCATCATAGGGATGATCGCAGTGTACACATCCTGGATCTATCACTTTGCCCATTAAGTATAAGTAGGCTCGAAATAGCATGTGCCCCGTCAGTAGTTGGGTAAGGTAATAGTTTACCTCGCCCTCTCTAGTGAACCAGGGATCCAGCTGGCCAATGAGCTTTGCTGCCCACCGGCCGCTGGTCTCTTCATCCCATTTTTTTTTGCCAAGCCTGCATGGTGTTGGATCTTACAATGCGGTGGGCCTCTCTGCTGCCGAGGACAGACTTCTGCTGTTGGACATATTTCCTCTCCTGCGCCAGCAGCTATATAGGTATAACCCCGGCAACTACCAAGGCCGTGGGCTCTGAGACCGTGCGATAAGAGCACGATATTCGGAGAGCCGCTCTCCGTTATACTGCTGCCAGCCTCCTCCTATGGCATTCTTTCTTCAGTGCGTCGGCCCAGACCTCCGCACCGTACAACATTATGGCCTCGACATTACGCATGAGCAGGCGCCTCTTGCTGGGCCACGGGCCGTTAGTATTAGCCATTAACCTGCTTAGAATAATAATAATAATAATAATAATAATAATAAGAACAATAACAACGACGACGACGACGACGTTATTTTGGTATAGTTAAACAAGAACAGTAGATTATTATTATTTGTATTACACACCTTAAAGGTTCAATTAAAAAAATTTATTGTTAGATGTGCGCAGGAAACAAATGTACAACTTTTCTCCCATATGTATTTTGAAGTAATTCAATACAAAATCATCCTGTATATAATCTGGTGAAATTTTCAATTATTTAACACACAAGAGATTGTTACGTTATTATTACGTCATAGAATCCTTGCGTAAATTTTAAGTACACGCGTTGCTCCCCTAACTTTAATCGTGTCTTGAAATGAAAAAGCACACAATACGTAACTCGCGCGCTTGCGTTCCCATTCTCTGAAGCTACCCTCCGATTTCTCTCTCTCTTTCTCTCTATCTCTCTCCCTCTCCCCCTCCCCCTCTCTCTCTCTCTCGCCCTCTCTCGCTCTCTCTCTCTTTCTCTCTCTCTCTCTCTTTCTCTCTCGCGCAAGCATATCTGTGCAGCTTTCATTAAGCGGAACAAGCAGTATATAGCGTACGAGGCAGCCGCGCGTGTAACAATGACTTAAGGTGATATTCTAATTATACAGACGAGACGTGGGCGAGTGTCGCGTCGTGCGCTGTACGTGTAAACGCGATATGTGTGCTGTTCTATACTTTGGACGCTTGCGCGTGAGCGCAGCCCAGGCAGACTTTACTGCCGAACTCATGGCGATTCGGCGCGCTTAACGAGTCGCAACGACAGTTTCCAGAAATTGATTTTACGAATGGCACTTGACAACGCTCCAGAAGTTCCAGTGTGACTGTAAAGATATTTGAGAATTTTAGGATGATGTTTTACTACAGGTTAAGAATCAAAATATGAAATTACTTATAAATTTTCAGTATAGAAATTTCTTTTTTATTGTAGTTGTATAGAAAATATGTGTATTTTTACAATAATAGCGATCGAAAAACACTGTTGAAAAAATTCCTGTATTATTTTAAAGCGGATATGAACAGTTGTTAAAATGTTATGACCCATTTCATACTATTAGTATAGGAAAAAAGTTCAAAGTAAAATATTTAAAAAAAGTATCCCTATTTAGCACTGACAACTAGTAAAATTAATATTTGAAGCGTTGGGTGCAATAACAACTGAATTCAAATTAAGTTGTTATTACATCTACCTATATACTCATACGGACGCCCCTTAATTTAGTAGAATAACAATATCGAACAAGTTTTTTTCGGAGGTTTGAGAGTGTGGGAGGAAGCGCGCGTGTGGCGCGAGAGCTATGCAGTTCTACCTCTTGCACGCGCATGTTGTTTCGTGAGCCGAGCATGCGTGCTGCTATACTCCTGTTTTTCTTTCCGTCAAGTTTTTGCTCAATTCGACTATGCTCAAAATTCGGCTTTACCGCAGTTAAATATTAACTTGCAATATTATACACGAAACCTAAATACATAAACATACTGTTATATGGATTTTATAGTCGTAATAACCAGTGCGCTCTAAGCTTATCAAATATAACTACTATTTAACATGAAAATATGGTGAATAATATTTGTTAATTTGCGTATTTACATCTGATGTTTTCAATATATAATAAAAATATGTAATAAAATTTTTTACGTTTTAAACCAAAGAACCCGTCTCAAGGGTATGTACACTGGACCTATAACTTTTATGATAGAATGCATTTGATTTGTTTGAAATTTTCCAATAGCCTTTTTTATGTCTGACATTATTGGCAAGATGTCCGACTACTAAGAGTGAAACATTAAAGGTTGAAAAAGTAATCATCCTGAAGTTTCCGTTCAGAACGATGCTATCTGAGAGCTCGCTTGGAACAATACTATCTGAAGTTTTCCTTCAAAACTGTACTATCTGAGATTTCTCCAAGAAAATGTATCATAATGACCTTAAAATTGCTAAGGTCCCACTAAATCTGAGGTATCATCCGTATGATACCTCATATTTAGTAATTTTAAGGTCAATATGATACGTGCATCCGAATGTAATACATTTTCCTGGGGAAATCTCAGATAGTTCAGTTTTGAACGAAAACTTCAGATAGTATTGTTTCCAAGTGAGCTCTCTGATAGCATCGTTTTGAACGAAAACTGTAGATAGAGCAGTTTACGTCTAACCCGATGACTTTGAGTTCTAAATTTAAAAAGACTAAAATCGGAAAATTATTGGATTATAATATATGGGATTTTTAGTAATTATTTATAAGTTTAACATACCCGCTTCTAAAACCACAGTTGGTTTTATACTGTCTAGCTATAATTTTGTAGAAAAAAATAATAGTCTCTATCTCATCTGTGATTAGCATACTTAAAATATCAATTTTCTTTAGAGTTTAAATGTTTAAAAAGCCAATTAAAGTATTACACTCTTTTTTCTCATATCTTGAAGTAAGAGTAAATAAATACTAGATATACCTATAAATACTAGAATTTGCTATTTATAAAATGTACATAAGCAATACTAGTGTAAAATAAAAAAATGGTTTCAAATACCATATAGTGTAGAAAATATTATACTACTCAACTAGTGTACTTTATGAAATTCAAAATCAGTGTAAAACAGGAAAAACTAAGGAAAAAATGGCAACAATGATAAAAAGAAAGTAAAAATTACAAATCTATTCAAACATCGTAGCTACACATTCGTGCAAAAGTCGTGAAAGATTTGCGCCTTCTCTGCAAGCACTCGTAAAACGTAAAAACGATTTTTCCAGCAGCCGAGCATCTCGCGATAGTTTCAGAATGCGGCGTATACGTACATACTGCATAAGCGAGCGGTATATGGGTGTGCACGTAATTTCAGTCGAGTAGTAAAAGTCGAGTTCGGTCGGCCTGTGCTCGAGTTGCGCTAGATTCCTGGATGTCTGTATGCGAATACGAAGAACGGAGTTTATGCAACAGGTTGAAGGAAACATTGCTTATACTTTTTGTGTTATTATATCATGATTATTGGAATTTAGGCATTCTTTATCTATGAATTGGATTTGAAGTAAATAAGTATAAACTATTATTTGATTATTTTAAATTGATCTTCGAAATAGGTTATTGTTTGGAAACAAATCAACTTTATTGAACATTTTTAATATTCTATTTTAGGAGACTTGAGGATGTCTGATTTAAATGAATCTAACTTTTATATTTTAATAAAAAGTATTTTTATTACTGCTACTTCACGGGGCTTGGATGTGATCATAATTTTTATGGTTTCTGACTTGAAAACATTACATATATACTATAGGTTCTATGATGTAAATTTAACTAAAGATAAAATCTAAAAAATATTATGAAACGGGAGAAGGGTATATATAATAAACTATTTCGGTAAAAATTTAATTCGTATTAGATATTCGTTGCAAGAGAAATAGTTCAATTTGTAAGAATAGATTGCCTGCAAACTATGAATCAATAAGAAAGATACGGGTAAAATAGATATGGGGCAAAACTGACACTTGACTTGTTTAATAAAAGCCGGCTTCGTTGAAAGTCCAAAACTTTTTTATTAACACACAAATGTATAAAGTTGGTAAAATGAAAATAAAATTAAAATAAATCAAAATCGAATAAAAAATAAAGTGACTATTTGGCCTCACTACAATGATGTATTTTGCCCCAAAAAGACCTTATTTTTCTTCATTGTTTTACATTAAGTTAAAACTAAAATTAAATATCTATAATCTAATAAGTACCAAACTGCTCAATTTCGCCCGCAAAGTAATAATGTCACCCAGCAAACTGATAATTTTGCCTCCATTTTTTATATTAATTGTTATTTCATCAATGCCTATTTTGCCTCATGCAGGGGCAAAATAGATACTTGCATGGTTTTAGAATAGTACATTATGCAGCAAGGGGCGAAAGTTGCAGATTTTTCCCGCGGGTGGGTTTACTGTCCGAGCGAAAAATCTTCTCTCAAGGGCAGTAATCACTCAAGGGAAAAATCGACTTTCGTTCCGTGTTGCATATAGTATTTTATTCCACTCTCAACCGTGGACACTTATTGACCCTGAAAACTAGGGCTGCGTTTTTTTATATTTTTCTAGGTTGATCTAGAAGAATGCGTATGCGCGCGCTCAAATAGAAAATATGTAAATAAAGATTTTTCCCCACACCTGCACCGAAAGTACCACTTTTCCTCCCGGGCGCCTGGAGAGAAATGTGTATTTTCGGTGCTGGTGTGAGGAAAAATAGTATATGCATCATGGGAGGTAAAATGGCGACCCCATAGCACGTGTTTGCCACCCTCGCCTTTGGCTCGGGTGGCATTTTACACGTGCTATGGACTCGCCAATTCTTTACCTCCCTAGATGCGTAATATACTATTGTTTATTTTGTAATTACAATTTCTTTATTTTTTGTAAAAAACCACTAGATGTATATCAATTTATTATAAAACGAATAGTATTGTAAAAAAGAAATTTTGTAAAAGAAATAAATTTCAATTTTACTTTTGCTCGGCAAATTTTACTTTCGCCCCGCAAATTTTATTTTCGTCCCGCAAATTTTACTTTCACCTCGTAAATTTTACTTTTGCCCCGCTAATTTTACTTTCACCCCGCAAATTTTACTTTTGCCCCGCAAATGGGTTTACGGGAAATATATGCCGATTTTCAGGGGCAAAAAGTGACCACATCGGTCGAGTGTGAAGTAAAGACTTTTTTCATATTAAGAATTTCGGATATTTACACTTAATAATGGTTTTTATCTATTGATAATTATAAATAAGATATTAAAATATACTTTAGAAGTATTAGATTGGCTTGAAATAGGATTTATATATTTTAACAGTGGAATTCTTTAAAAGTAATTATGTTTACAGCATGTAATGAAGTAAACATTGACTAAAATTGTCGTTCCCTGAATTATAATGTGAAAACACAGTAACTGGACCGGTATATTTATTCCAGAAATTTTAGATAGTATTTAGATGTTCAGATTCTAATTATAATGCATCTCATTTAATAAAAATGCTTGTTTTTTGTAATAAAGTTACGCTTCCAAAAAACTACACATTTTTTCGATTACAGTTACAGCACGTCTGTAGCTTCCGTTTCTTACACAACCTAATTCACAGGACACCTGGCTCCTGGTTCTCGCCATGCGAGTCAATAAAGTACAGATACGTGCGAAATGAAAGTCAAGAAAAAGAAGATGAAAAAAGCAGTAGTAGCGACGACCGCGTTAACATTTCGCGCGGGCTAACATAAAGTCAGGTGTGCGCACGTGCTGCAGGTGCGGGCCGCGCTGTACCTGCGAAGCTGCGCAGCGCATAACGTAATCGTCTTATTCGCCCGCAGCAGCGCCAGCGCCCGCTTAATGTTAATATTATGTGCCGCAAATGCGTTGATAGGAGAGAAAGAGAAAGAGCAGCTGAAGCGGAGTTGAGCCGCCCGCGGCAAGCTAAAGACCAGATTTCACAACTTGCGCTTATGCTTCGTTTGGATAGCATTCTACGAGGATATCAGGCTATGCCGTGGCAATCGCGAAATGGAGGACGAGGAACGGAAAATAGCGTGAATTTAGTGTATTGCTGGTAGAATTTTCTCTTTCTTGCAGTGACGATGAAGTTGTACGTGATTTTTAAATATGCTCATAAATAGCTGATATTGTAAATGATTCGGAAGACTCAACGGTGTAGATGTAGTTATTCTTGACAATAACTGCATGATATCAAGAATTGTAATGAGTAAAATGATTGCCGACTTAAAAGTTAATTAAAAATTAAAAGTTATTTTTCGTAAGTTCAACATTTATATTGCCAGAAATTCTCATCAGTTGTACTACAAGCTTTACAAATATTTTTCTACTGAGATTAATATTGTGAGCATTTAATTCAGATTACTCATTTATTAATGGACAATTTACAGTTAATTAATTAAATTTATTATTTACTTGTGGTAGAGAAAACTGAGAAATTAAAAGCTGAAACACTATATTTTTAAGGGGATATTCTATTTTAGAGGTTTGAGGAAATCAATTCTTTTTATAGAATTTTTTAATACATACTTTCAATATATAATTGAAAATGTGCTTGCCCAAAGAAATTGTGCCCTGACTCGAGCTAATAATGGAATTATACATAAAATCTAAAGGAATCAGAGTGCGTAAAAACTTTAAGATGGTATTCTAGTTCAGAGGTTTGAAATATTTTACTATTTATCTTTTAATAATTTAGATCATAGAGAATGTGTATTCAAAAGTGTTTGATTAATTTTAAATACGTAATGCAGTTATTTTTTGCGGAATAAAATTAATTTAATTGATTTTTGTGCACAAAAGACTTCGTACGTAAATAAAAGACCTTCATACACTTCAAGATGTGGTTAAAGTAGGTTTAGAAACTATGACAATAATAAAATTCAAGTAAATCTAATTTATTTCACGATAAATTTACAGTATTAGCTTGGTTTTACAAAAACATAAAATTTTGAGTTGCCATAGTCTTATTCTAGAAGTTCGATTTAAAGGTCAAAACTCTAAAGGGTAAACGCCACGTCTATTAATAATTAATAAGTAAGAATCAGAAGTCATGAAAAAACTTGTTTTTGTGTGCACATTATGTGATGGCCTATATCTTCAATTATTATTATTTATTGTTAGAAAATACCCATGGTATTTCATAAAAATGACAAAATGCAGGCTTTCTAGACTAGAAAATTAACTCTTGAAGCTTAACGTCCGAATTAGTTACGCTAACACTGGAAAATTAATTATTCAGAATAGTATCCATGTGAATATTAGCTTGCGCGAATATGCAACGTTTTCAATTTTGGTAGCGAGTCGAGAAAATTCCGAAACCTGTGCTTGATGGATTATCTAACTTCGTTATTACAATGAAAATTAATCTGTCACGACGTACGTACAATGTGATTTCTCATTGCCTCTATTTTGCGTTCTCAAAGAGAAAGCTTTGTAACACCTTCGTTTTTTAAAACCTTGTAGTACTAACACATAAACGGATTCTGTCCATAATGGCTATGTCAATTATGATGGTCAAATTTTGTTTGTAGTTTTTCAATGTATAAACCGATAGGTCCTAATAGAAAAGACGTATCTTTTTGTAGGTTATTTATTATATCAACTTTCAGGAAACAAAACTATTACATAACAGTTTAAAATATTTTTTAGGTTTGTTTATTAATATTATGATATTGAACGTAAAATTTTAGTCAATGTTACAATAATTTTCAGTGTTAAAAATAATCTGTAAAATGACATAAAACAGATACGTCTATTCTAATTGGTGTTCGCGAGATACGTCTTTTTTATATTAGGACCCATCAAAACATTTTTTATGCCTTGGAGTGTACGAACACACTAGTCTTAAAAAATGTCTGCAAGTGTGTGTGTGTGTGTGTGTGTGTGTGTGTGTGTGTGTGTGTGTGCGCGCGTAAGCAAGTGCGTGTTCGTGTGCATCAATTCGATGAAGTTAGGTCTTTTTGAGAAGTATTTCCCTTATTTCCTTGTTCATTTCTGATTTAAAAATGTCAGTCTACTTTAAGGATAATGTATCATAAATCGCAGGATCCATAATCTCTTTTGGAGAATCCTGTTTGAGCCACGTCAAATTACTTGAGTCCAGATTTTTGTTAGTATTTGTTGCATCAATTTGATATTTCTTGTTCTATTGATTACTATTAAATTCTGCGAAAAAGGAATGATGCTTTTATAAACTCAACTTGACTATTTAAAGACCAGTATAGTTTATATTTTGTATATCATTTAGTATGGCATACCACACGGGTCACGCGCGTGACTGATTTTGTAGGTGCTAGTATTCAAATCAATTAGTAGGCGAGATTTGATGCTTGTCCAGTCTGCCCTCAGCACGTCTCTTATGCGTTCTCCTGTAAGATCGTGCTTCGCGATCTCAATCCATTTCCGGACTTTGCGACGCAAAAGCGTGTCCTCGAGAGCCTTATGAATAATAATATAAGACTGTTTTGAATATTCGCTGCTTGTCTGATAGTATCACGAGTAGGATTTCGAAAGTGCGGCTGTAGGATCAAAATCGAGAAGATGAGTTTATTGAAGATCCAGTGATTCTTGTTCCACTCCTAGATGTTGTAAATGATTATCTTCAATGTCCATCTATGCAGGACCACCAGCACTAAGGTCCAGGTAACACGCTATGTAGTGTCTTGAGGTTAGATTATACAAGTGCCCTAAAAATCAGGACAATCATTTACGACACTTAAGGAGGTTCAAAAGTATCACTGGGTGCGGGGAAGAGAGAGGGATTCTCCTCTTTCCCCGCGCGCCACTCCGCACCGCGTGCCCCACCTCACGCAGCCAACAAACTTGAGTTTTTGTTTACGTTATCGTTGATTTCTTTGAAATAAATGCGGTACACGGGTTAAAATTTCGCATGTAGCTTTCTAAATATTCACTTAATAAATATGTAGTGTAATGTATCTATATATCTAATACAGCGAAGGGAGCCAACCTTTAAATCTAAGGAGAGAGGGAAAGGAAACAGAGCGTCCTTCTCAAAATTTGCAAAGGTTTTTGATGATCGCTGCATTCTGCGAGACCGCGGCCATTGATAAGGACACTTGCAATTAGCTGTAGATAGCAGCAAACCTTTGGTGCCCGTCTCGGACTCTCGGTATTTTATTTAAAGTTACAATAGACAATGCAAATCTATGAGCAGTGCAATTCGTATATACGAATATATTCAACTGCTTAAGAAACTGAAGGACTTATGAGCGCATCAACTGTCACAATTTGGCAAAAATATGGACGACTCTAGCTCCTTAAAATACATCATCGATACCATCATCGTAAATACGACTTCTGCAGGTGCATCGGGGCTCCATCGATCGATTAAAGTGTTGCCAGAATCATAAGCGGACGACGATATCAAGAGTATGGGTGTGAATGTATTAAAAGTTATGTGAGAGTGCGATTTTTAGCTTTAGAACGGAATGTTAACAGTGTGCGAATATCTTTAGTTATAAGTGTGAGAATTATATCGTCGAATGTTCTATAGAAATTATATATTTTTCTATTTTTTTATTAAAATCACTATTTTTATTATTATTCTAATTAATTGTATTCATCACCATTTATTACTCCAATATCTCGACCTATTTTATTACATTTGACGCACAAGGAGAGGGCTTTTAAAAATAGTGTATTTGTAATTTCAACGAAAAGAAAATTGTCGCGTGCAGGTTCGTTACCAGAATTATGGGCCGTATCATCGGAACGTGGTCTCGAGTTTGAGATAAAGTGATTGAATTTAAAATTCGACTCCTTAGAATTAAAAATACGCACATTAACCCGACAAATGGAATATATGCTACAATTTATGCGTGAATCACAGGTCGGTGAGATGACGAGATGTGATATTATTATTATATTCTTATTACAGTGGCCAGCCATTAATGGTTAACAGTAGTGCTTAAAAGACCGCAACTCCTATATCCATTCATGGTTGATGGAACTATGTAGTCCATAGCCTTGTTTACACAATCACGCCATTTCTCTCTATTCTTTGCAAGGTTAATCCAGTTTTTCTCATAGTATCCTATTTCTTGCAAGTCGGCCTTTCTTGTGAATCAAGATTATGATTGAGTCTCTCCATTCCCTAGGCATCATTTTCCTTTTCCATATGGCATGTATAAGAGTGTGAATTGTTTCAATAAGTGGTTTCCCCCCTCTTTAAATAGTTCTTCTCGTAATTGATCTACTCCCGGGGATCTGTGACGTTTTGGCTTTTTGATTGACGCGCGTATTTCGTTAAAGGTGGGTTGCTCGATGTATGGTTCAGCAGTGTAGATTTCGTTGTAGTCCAAGACGGATTGTTGCTCGTGTACGTTTAGGAGCTCATCAAAGTAGCTTCTCCACCAGCTTAGTATCCCTGCTGTATCGGTTATTAGGTTCCCTTGTTCGTCCCGTAAAAAATCGGAATTGTTCTGTGTTCCTTTCCTGATCAAATTTATCGCTGCGTACATTTCACGAATATTGTTTTTGTTATTGTTTTCCTAAATAGCTGAAATTTTCTTATTTTCCCATTCTATCTTTTTCTTTCGGAAAAAGGACGTGGTCAATTTGGTTAAGTTTCTTTTTATCTGGTGATATTCAGGTTGCTTTGCGTCGATCCTTATGAATAAAGTAAGTACGTTTTACTATTAGACTTCTAGATGCAGCAAAGTTAACTAATCTTATTCCGCTATCGTTCTCTATTGGGTAGTGAATATTAATGAATATGTATTTATACCATTTGCTTTGAGTAGTTAGGGTGCCTAAACGATCGTTGATAAAGATAAAATTGGTTATCGTATTTTTCAGGTTATTTTTAATTAGGAAACCTATTCCCAGCTGTCCTGCTTTTTGTAATCCACCATGTAATAGTGTATACTTATTGATTCACTGCCTTACCGTGCCCTCCCTCTTAACATCCTCCCTCCGAACTTCCTGTAAAGCTACAATGTCTAGGTCATATCTATCTGCTACTCTAAAGAGTATCTCTAACTGCCAATCGCTTGCTAAGCTGAATACATTCCACGTGCCCACCTTAATGTCCTTTGGTTTGTACATTTGCATGGATTCTTCCGGGCTACCTCCCACACCGGACATCCGAAAGGAACGAGTAAGCTGCAATATTGTGCAGTCTGCCTTCCAAAATCGTATTAAATCATGTGTGATTACGAATCTTAAACATTTAAATATTTCATTTTTTCTTGAAGATGCTAGATTTCTTTTCGAGTCAAACATTAAACTTGCTCTCAAAGATTACAATGCAATAAAGGCTTACTCATTGCTAACAGCAGAGTATATGATTTATAAAGAGAAAGAATCCACCAGCGAAAAAACATTTCAATATGGAGGCACAGTCTATCATCCAGACGACTAATTTAAAGGATTGGTATACAAACAACGTTCAGCAACCTATTGAACGCGTCATGGAGGAATTTGCGGAGCGAGATTCCGGTTGGTCAATGCTCTCTATTTTAAGTTGAACTGTAATGCTCAATTATCTAAATCCAATGAGAGGAAGCTCATATATTCCTCTCCCTGACGCAATAAAAAAGAAACAAGCCTGCAACAACGTGTGGAATAAAGATAACAAATGTTTCATGTGGGCTGTATTATCTGCATTACATCCTGTTCAACAACATCAACATGTATTCGTATTTCAAATTACGAACAATTTGAGAATGAGATGGATTTCAAAGACATTGAGTTCCCTATGATGACAATGCAAATTTCTAAGTTTAAGTTTCAGAATAAAATCGCAATCAATTTATATATTCTAGAGAAGGAAGGTATCAATTTCAGTGTATCACCAAGTCATCTCACAGTGTTGAAGAGAGACAAACATGTTAACCTTCTCCTTATTGAAGACCCTTACATAGATGAGGATGAAACAGAAAGTCCCAATGATGGTGCTGAAAATATAGAATTTAAGTTTCACTACGTATGGGTTAAGAGTCTGTCTTGACTAGTACCTTCAAATTTATCAAAAGGCAAGAGAAAATTATACATTTGCGATAGATGTCTCCACTTTTTTAAAACGGAGGTTCAATTAAATACACGTGAGGTTGATTGTATGGTGCCGACTTTGAATGCTTGTTAAAACCCGTTGAAGATGATCGACGTGCATATCAACAGCATGAAGCAATCAGTGTAGGTTACTACGTTAAGTGTAGTTATGACAAGAATCGTTCAGAACACAAATGCTATAGACAAGAAGATGAAACGTGTCCAGGACCTGCTAAATGGTTCGTTGAGAGTCTCTTGAACATCGCCAAGGAATTGGAAAATATTTATAAACAACCTAAAGTCATGATTTCGCTAACACATCAAGAGAAAAATCAATTCGCTATAGCTACCTCGTGTCACATCTGCCAGAAGCCATTTACTTATAACTCTACAAAAGTGAAGGATCATTGTCACTTCACTGGACAAAGATATCGAGGTCCCGCGTAGAATGAGTGTAACATTAATTTCAAAGATTCTAGAATGATTTCAGTAATATTTCATAACTTGAGTGGATATGAGTCTCACCTCTTTATAAAGTTGATAACTTCTAGATTTTCTGGTCGAGTCTTACTCATTCCACAAATAAAAGAGCGATATATCTCATTTACGAAATACATCGACGATAGTGATGTACATTTGCGATTTATCGACTCCCTTCGCTGTATGCCTTCTTCTTTGGACAAGCTACCGTCATATCTTGATAGATTAAACATGGCAAATCAAGGATTTGCAGAGAATGGATATATTACCAATCAAATAAAATTGTTACAGAGGAAAGGGATATTCCCGTATGACAACGTTTCTTCGTACGATCGATTAAAAGTGCAAGAGATACCAGACAAGGATCAGTTATATAGTAGCTGGTACGACAGTCACATCTTCGATGAAGATTATCAACATGCCAAGGACGTACAGAGTATCTTTAATATCCAGACACTTGGAGAATATTCCGACTTGTATCTAAAAACAGATGTGCTTCTTTTGGCTAACGTCTTTAAGAACTTCAGGGACAAATGTATAGAACCCTACGAGTTGGATCCTGCACATTACGTTACGTCACCGAAGTAGCGTGTATATTTCACATTATACACTTCGAGCGAGCGGCCGAACATTTCTTTTATGCCGTCGACTTCCATTTTTGCAGCCGATCCGGCGTGATTAGATAGGCAATCATGATCGCTTGAGAGCCACTCTTCATATGCTTCTGGATCTTCCTCTTGTTTTTTTGTCCAGTACTCACACGCTTTACAATAACTCGATTTCACTGATTTATCGATGATTTTCTTGCTATATTTTCCTGCGAGAGTTGTCACGCCATATCGTGAAGTATGACCTCGTTTTTTCCACGTACCATCTCCAGAAACTGTTAAATTCGTATCGGAACCTTCTTCATCAAGCGTTTTTTCTTTTTCTTCTTTCACAGCATTTTTAGTGCAAGATTTATACACCGCCTCTGCAGCAATCCAAATATTTTTAAAGAAGCCTTCGAAGGTATTAATATGAAATGTTTTTGCTATATCCATCACAACACAAGAGAGACTCAGACCTTCTCTTCCAATCCCTAAAACCCGCATCACAAGCACTACACGTCGATTAATATCATAGGCTTTTCCACTCTTCGGACCAGATTCGATGTAAGAAATGCCACACTGTCCCGAGACAGCAATTTTAAAACGTAATCCTGCCGGACTCGCTTCTTCGAATTTTACATTTGTTTTGCAATTCTTGCAAAGTACTATGTTGCTAATTGCAGTAAAGACGGAAAAAATTCAATGATATGATAGCCGTGAGTATTATCAATAATAATCTCATCGTCATCGTTACGCGCCAATTTTTCAGCTGTAGCACTTGTATTCGCCGTTGACTGCTCCAGTGTGTGCCGATTCCCATGGAAAGTTCTCATCCTACTCGAAGATCTGCGCACTGGGTCCTCTTTCGTGCCTTTTTGATTATCGTAAGGACTTTTCTCACTCATTTTCACATTACTTTGCTGCGATGCGCTCTAGACCTCTGCTCAAACTGAACTGAAGCGGACGTTTCGTGCGCGCCGGCGTTCGTATGATTTCTCTACCTGCGTCTTCTTGTAACGGTTTCGAACGAATGTATAACTTAAATTACTTGTTTGGGAAGCCATCCAGATAGTTGCCTGGCCCGCTGTACAATGGGGACTCGATTTATGATGCCCTCGGAGCACAACAATGAGTACGCCGACGGTCAGCTCCGACTAAATCTCCTCCCATTTCAAAAATATTTATGATACGATTATAAAACTTTGGGAACTTGTTCTCCGAATAGTATACTATCGATTTAGGCAAAAAAATTGATTTTTTGAAAGTGAGAAACTAGACTAGCCCCTTAAATTTACAAATAGTTGTTTATATAATTAGTTATAAACAATTTAAAATAAAAAACTTCGAGTTTTTAGATTAAATTCGCCCCGCAAAGGGTTAAAAAATAATAATAATATTAACTTTTCTTATCTTTAGACAATGGACTTAGCTTTACTGAACAAAATTGCTTGCAGAAATGTCTTTTTACCGAAGAAATCGTTGTCTGATTTGGAAAAAGACAAACAGTACAGTGGTGACGTCGCTGAGACAAGTGAAAACATGATTTGGTCTACGAGTCGTTGCAGAACTCGATTCTGAAATGCAGGTGTTCCTACCGAATCGTGTATCAACTGCACTTGAGCAGGATGAAGATATGTTCAACAATATGACGGCCAAAGCCAATAAATATGAATTAGTTCTCAAGTATTTAGGATATAATAAGATTGAATTTAATAGTATATAAAATGAATAAAAATTTATTTTCTACATGTTTTATTTTATTAATAAATATAAAGATATAAACATATTTTACGTCGTAAATTTATTAATAAACAAATAAAACAAAATCCACGTCCTTATGGAGAGATAGCGAGTCATAAGTGCACATCTTACTTTGAATTCGTTCAAAAAACGATGCTCACAACTGACGATACTACGGGTGTATCTCACAGGTTGAGGGCAAAGGTTGGGGCCCTCACCATTCCTAAAAATTTTTTTTTTCATTTACTGGAGTTAAAACTTGTGAATCCAACTATTATGTGAATAATCAAATCCTAACCACTTAACATATACTTGCTTCCCTCGTTTCTTGAGTACTTTTTGTACTAGATATACATCTGGATATTTAGTTTTCAAGAGTTCCTGTTCGTAAAATCCACCTGCGATGAACTCATCTTTATATTCTTTTAAATGATATATTTCAGGATGCGTTGCAGCTATTCGACTAACCGTGAATATCTCCACGAACCAGTTTGGTGTGTATCCCTCCTCGAACACTTGTTTAACCTTACTCACTCGTACTTTGTCACCAATTTTAAATTTAGACTTTTTTAACAATTTATTATTTTGTTTAAATCCTTTTAAAACTTGAGTTTGATTGGCAGCAGTGATATCGTTAAGCTTCATAGCAGTAGTTCGATGTTCTCTATTATTATAAGAGTTTAACAACTCAGGTAAGATAGCAAACCATTTGTAGTTTCCTTGAAAGCTAAAGTGTACCCACGCCTTGTTTTTGAGAGTGCTATTGAAGCATTCACATATTGATGCTTTAAGATTGCTGTACGTTGAGTAGAGATTTATTTTGTAGCATTTCATTAGGTTCTGAAAAGTCGTATTATAAAACTCTTTACCTCTGTCGGTATGTAATTTTTTTGGCACTCGACTTTGACGCAGTACCGATTTCATAGCTGTTGCAACTTCTTTTCCAATTTTTCGTTTGACTGGAACAGCCCAAGCATACTTGGAAAATATATCTATGATTGTAAGAATGTACCTATAACCTTTGTTCTCTCGAGCATAAGGTTGCATTTCATCCAAATCAGCTTGCCAAGTTTCATCCACACCTTGTACATCAAACTTTCGTCGTGGGTAATTACGTCGAGCAGGTTTATGAAGTTCCTCAACTACTCTCTGATGTTCCATCGGTATTAGTGAAAAAACAGCTGCTTACGCTACAACAAACGCCATGAAATTGAAATCTAAGTTAGGTATGGGTATGAAAAGAAAAAAAAGAGGCAATCCATTACATTAAAAAAATGTAATGAAGGCTGCTTCTAAGTCAATTGTTTCAAATAAGAGCGCTCGTAAGGTAATGCTTTCTACTTTGAAAGGAGTTCGCAGTGCGATTAAAAAAGCTGGCGGTAGATGTAATGTAATTATTCCACGTATCCTACCTGTACCATTAAAAGTAGAAGGATTCTTACCATTCCTCATACCTATATTTGCTGGTTTGAGTGCAGCTGGTGCAGTAGCTGGTGGCGCTGCTGGAATAGCGAAAGCTGTAAACGATGCGAATGCAGCCAAACTACAGTTGGAGGAAAGTCGAAGGCATAAGAAGGTCTTTTTCTGAAACCACATAAAACTGAATTTGGTCTTCATGTAAAGTCTCTCGGTGAAAAAGAATTAAAAAAAAATAAAAAAAAGATGCCCAAAGTAAAATTACCACAAAGAGCGCTTACAGATGTTAACTTGTTAAAGTATGCCAAAATTTTGAAAATTCCAAATTTTCGAGGGGTATTCGAGGGTCACGCGAATTGCATTACCAGTCAATAGACCATATTACCGTGAATCTGTTACTGTAAATCTAGATGATGCAAGTGGACCTGGTACACATTGGGTAGCATACCGTAAACAAGGTAGTAATGTTGTATATTTCGATAGTTTCGGTGATCTTCAAGCACCTCTAGACTTGATGCTATATCTCAAAGTTGACCATGTTAAGTACAATCACGAGCGATATCAAGAATTTGATACTTTTAATTTTTGACATCTCTGTCTAAAGTTCTTGTGTAAGAAGTTGGATCAGCTTATATAAAACTGTATAAGTCCAACAGTTAAGTCATTACTAATTGAGCAGCCATGGAGGATTCATTAACATTGAGCTTATCAGGTACCTCATCTACACTCGAAGCTCAATATTTTCCACCAATCGAACTTCATCTACATAAGAACTATGTTCTTGGACTAGTAGAACTTCTGACTTTTAATTCAATTCTCAATATCGATTCAGGTAATAACAAGTTTTAAGTGGATTCAGAGAAAATAATTTTACCTACAGGTATACATGAGATTGAGGATATGGAACACTACCTTCGTGACTTTAGCGTCTAAGGGTATATCGATCACTTTAAAATCTAACAATAACACTCTTCGTAGTGTAATAAAGTGTAGTCATTCTATTGATTTTCGACCATTAGACTCTATCGGTCAACTATTAGGCTTCACTCAACGTCTTCTACCAGCAAACATCACTCACAATTCTGATTTACCTATAGCTATCTTCAAGGTTAACGCTTTACGAGTAGAGTGCAACATTACATCTGGTGCCTATATAAACGAACAAAGAGTTCACACTATACATGAATTCTTCCCGACAGTACCTCTAGGATGTAAGATCATTGAAGTCCCATCACAGGTCGTTTATCTTCCGATCGTCGTCAAGAGTATAGATCACTTGCAAGTAAATATAGTAATTATTGTATTAAAGCAATACAACAATTTTTGTTGCACTATAATTCTTGCTGGTACGGCAGCCTGAAGTTAACCCTGTTTAAATCTGGCTGACATTCTAGAAAAAAAGTTGTGCACCTATAGGGCTTGCTATAGAGCTGAAATTTTGCACACTTATTCTACACATGTATAGCTTCAGTTTGACTTAGAATTATAATCTTTTATTAATTGCTTAAACAATCAAAGTTGAAAAAAAGGACGATAATGTCAAAAGTCTGGTCTTTTGTTTTTTGTTACTATACGTGAATTATTTTAGGCCGAACGCTGTGATATCGTGTCAGCCAGATTTAAACAGGGCTATCTTCAGACTGCCGTATCAGCAAGATTTACAGTGCAAAAAAAATTGTTTTATTGCTTTTATACGTCTACTTTTATGTATTATAAGTTTGATATAAATAAATCAAATTTATTATGATAAAAAAAATTTTTTTCTAAGTCATTGAAAATGGCAGACTGCCTCCTTGAGAGGATGCCGTATCTACTGTCCTTTTCTAATACTATTTCGCTATTTATTTAAACGGATGAGTTATCCCCAGTTCGTCTAAAAGTAAGGAACATTTTGAGAGCTAAAAAGGTACCTAACATTATTTCGTTTCTAAGAAAAGTTGTAGTATATTTAGTAGTATTCAAAGTTATTTTTTTATTATTATTATTTCAAAAATATTTCAGCATATTCTTATACCTGACTGTACACGTTTACTGAATGAACACAATCCGTATGAATCACTTCGCATCCTGCGACGTCCCGTCAGTGAACACATAAGCCCGAAATCAAATGTTACCACTAATTAATAGCGATCCCATGTTTCTATAAGATGTAGACAAGCGACACTTGTTGTCATTCGACCTCGGTGATTAAGTTTCAAGTGCGTGAAATTTCGGCCACTCAAAGTTTCTCCTCCTTCGCATCCTCCATCATCACGAGTTATTGAGCTACCCTTTAGGGCGCATTTATAGCGAGGTGCGGACTTGTCGCGGCGTTATATATATAGATATACCTTTACATATCAGAAGAGACGACTAGACGCTTCTAGATACAACCGACCTTCACCATAAACGGACCCTTAGTGACTGCTTTATATATGGCAGCATTGCTATCTGCGCATCAATTTCTATATAGTCTTAAGTAGGATCCGAAAATTAATAAAAAATTCAAACTTCACGCCTTAAATAATAAAGAAAAATAATAATTATTCACTTATATCTAAAAAAATACTTATATTTATAAAAAAACATTGAGAAGTAGTATTTTCTATATCTAAACTTTAACCCGTTAGTGCTTTATGCGCCTGCGTATGCGTCCTGTAGGATACACAAATCTTTTTCGTTTTTTTAAGATTTCTATGTGATAAACTCGAAATTATGCAACCTAAACGTATAGATCAGATCAAAGTGGATAATTTCGAATCTTGTAATAGGGGCCTTAGTCATTTTTATTGCATAAAACTTAAGAAAACTACAAAAATAAAAAATAATTTGATTGCAGAAACCCTGTAGTTAAGGTTCGAAATGTATTTCTAAATGATTTCCAAAAATTGTTTTTCAATTTTTTTAGGGTCTTGGCCGTGGAGTAAAATTAATATTATCAAACCCAGATTTGCATGTAGCATGCGGATGATAACATTCAAACTGACGGACTAATCCTTGATATTTTTATTTTAAAAATATTTTTGTATAATAAATATTACTCTAAAAAAATTATTTCATGCATTCATATACGACCATATACGTGCATATACTTTATTTTACCATCGCAAAGCTTCCTCTATGACGAAGCAAAGTCATAAAAGTCAATTTTTGTTTGCATTTAACTCGATACTATAATATTATACGAGTATATACTAATATTTTGTCTTTCGAAAGACTTTCGCAGGATAATTCCTAATAATCTTTGCATGATATATTTATTTCGCAAATAATAATTTTTCACAAGTTCGAACTAAAAGGTATGTGAAAGACTTCGCAATATGTATGATTCATGGTTAATCAGCATAACATCTATTGCAATTATACGTTAATGATTTCTCAAAATGTTCCAATCATTTTAAATAAGAACATTACCTTAAGCAAATAATAACAATTCTATTTCGGCTGTTCTTTACGATTCCTGAAAATAATTAATTTATTTGTAGCTATCGGAAACAATCACGTTTCTTTTGGGGGCAGAATATATATTGGTTTCACGAAGAGGAACTTCTGTACACTAAAAAAAGAAAATATTGCCACTACATTGGTATATATACTTTCTTAAACATCATTAATAATTTCAAAGTAAATAATAAATTCATCATTCTAATTATACTAATTTAAGCTGCTATAACTCTCTTAAATTACTTTATTAATTATTAATTAATTTAAAAAATAAATGAACTCGTAATTTGTAATTAACTTCATCAAGATCTATTAAGATGCTGCACCACTTTTGGAATTTCAGAAAAAAACTAATTTGTTTCTTGCATTTTCTAACAGTGCGGGTTATTGAAAATGTACCTATTAAGGGACTTTTTCCAATTCGTAAAAATAGCAGATTTGTAAACGTCTGGGTGAGAAATCACTACGCAAGGGCGATTGTAAATGTACCTATGAAACTGACAACTAATTGGTTAAGTATTATTTAAAATTTCATGATATTGTGTATTATTGTTTTGATACATTTTTTTCCATTATTTAACGAAAAACATACTCTATGACTTGGGGAGTTCGAATAAGCTACTCCCAAAATATGACCAATGTATATGTGTGTGTGCGTGCGTACATACGTGAGTGTATGCGTGCGTGTGTGTATGTGTATGTGTATTTCCTCATCGATGCTCGACTATGTCTGTTATCCATACCCAAGAAGAGCTTAAAAGTTTCAGTGAAATTCATGTAAAAATTTTTTACTTCATGAAAAATTTACCTTAGGACTATCGGCGGATGTACCATTTGTGGCCAGTGCTCTGGTTTTGTCCATCTAACATCATTTTAATCATTTTAAAAGTTTTAACTGTCGAATTCCATACAACTACGGTATCAACATGATTCTTAATTACTTTAGAACATTGCATAATAATGAAGGTACACTTAGCTCAGCATATTTTGACCTAAAAATACTTTTTGAAATGTGTCGAAAACAGCATTTTCTTACGCATATCGACAAGAGAAGCAGATGAGTACAACGTTCATATTTCTTAGTAATATCATTTACGGTAACAAAGAACGGCATATGTACAATTAATTAAGCTAAAATATATATAATTTAATATTTTAAAAGAGATTAAAACAAAGCAGTTACAATAACTAACTGTTTTATTGTTAAATTGATAATACGAAAATATTTTTATGGTAAACATTATTTTCGATTGTGGCGACAACCGGTACATCCATCCCTATTATTAATACTAGAGATAAAGTGACCAAAAACTGTAAAAACCCAGTTTTATTTTAGTTTTATCATATGATAAATTCCTCGGGGTTTTTCACAAAAAAGCGATTAATTTATCAAATACATGTGTTTTAGAATCTGTGTAAATTTGTTGGATGATAAAATATTATATTTTACTGTAGTAAATACGTTCTCAAAAGTTAACAATAGATTAAGGTGGACAGAAACGGTACGTTCACCTACTAGCTTGGTTTTATAAGAACATAGAGTCTTGAGTTGTCATAGTACTTTCCTGGGGGTGCGATATTACGCATTTTGCCAAATTCATCAACAGATTTTGACCTATGCATAAAAAAAAACATGCTCGATACCTCTTCGAGAAAGCTGAGTGACAAATCAGTTGGCAGCACACACATACACACACACACACACACACACACACACCCTTTGGACACATCCACGCACACATACACGCACACACACGCACGCACTTACATACATACACACGTGCAAGGCACATGCATGCACGCACACAAACATACACCCACACCTATATGACCACCCACGCGCACACACCCACACTCGCACACACACACACACACCACGCACACATATACACACACTCACACACACCCCTCACAAACACGCACACACATACACACACTCACGCACACACCTCCACAAACGCGCACACACATACACAACCATGCGCACACACACATACATACACATTGCACACATACATACGGACATTTTCTAAAAATAGTGTATTTTGATTACAAATGGCCCAAAACATAGGGAGAAGCAACATTGTAGCTAACAATTCATTAACCCCCCTGCGCAGAGAGCCGAGTATACTCGTCCAAATCGCACGTCATTTTTGTATACATTTTGTATCACAAATTTAAATCTTTACTTTGTTGGGACATCTACAACCTCTCAAATTGAAGCTAAATAGTATAGCTATTATTTAGAAAATGTTACGAATTTGCAGAAAATATTGTTGCAGACTTACATTCGATCTAGTCCATATACACGAAAATAAACTTCTGCGCAGGAGGGTTAATAGTATAATATAAATAATAGTACATTATGTAACAAGGGCAAAATGTCGAATATGTTTTTATCGCTTCGCTTCGCTCACTCGAGCAGTAAACTCACCCGCGGAAAAAATCGGCTTCTTTTTCGAGTTACATATAGTACTTTATGCCCATCTCAACTGTAGCCACTTTTTGACTTGGAAAGCGGGACTAATAGACTGTTAAAAAACAATATTGTTAAAAGATAATCGAAAATCAGGGTTGTTGATAGAAATTGATGAAATAAAGGAATTTGGACTAGTTTCTGCTGAATTCACTTTTTTCCGCTAATCATTTTTGCAGGCAAGAAGTGTAATTTTGGTCTCGCTTTTCAGGGCAAAAAGTTCCCATTTTCGTTGAGATGGGCATAAATTGTATTTATATTTGCTAACTCGGATTTCAATGAGGCTTTGGGAGGTGTTTTCTGGTACCTAAAAATGAATGCTAGTACCCATAGGTCGTTCTAATGGACCCTTATATTCGAGATATAATCTATTTTACTCTAAATATATATTATATTAGTCAATAAAGGTATCTTTTCTAGGGATAATAACTATGCATGTGTTGACATTAGAGAAAATGTCCCAAAAGATGATAAAAGCATTTTCAGTCACCATGATCAATTGTTAAGAACTTTGGTTCAGATTAATATATTTGAACGTTACAGATCTCAAATTAAAGCCCTTTTTGTCTACTTTTATCATCTTTCGGGCCATTTTCTCTAATATTAACACATGCATAGTTATAATCCCTAGAAGATGTACATTTTTTTGCTAATATAACGTATATTCGGATTAAAAAAGCTTATATCTGGAATATAAGGGCTGATTAGAACTAACTACGGGTGCTAGTATTCATGTTTAGGTACCAGAAAGCACCTCCCAAAACCTTACCGAAATCCGAGTTCCGCAGGGTTGATGTTCTCCTTGTTAGTCAAAATTAAATTATTGATTAATACTAAGAATATACTTTAATAAATTTATGAAACCATATATAACCACGAATAAATTCATTTGGAATCACAACAGAAATAAAAAAAGCAAATGACGTTGAAAGAATAAAATAATTATAATTTTTAATACAAAGTTGTAATAAAAAATTATGTTTAAACTTTAAAATACTTTGAAAGTTTAATACCGTTGCTAACTGCTTTATTGAAATGCGCAATTATAGAATTTTGCATAATTATTTTAACATATAAGATTATTAAGTTTTTAATATTTACATTTTAATTCTATCTAATTCTACTATTTTTCTATTATTGTCTTAAAATCTGAACGAGAGAAAAGATTTTTAATATATTTTGATCCTGATTTAACGATCATATAATTTGTAACATAATATATGGTATACTCAATTAAGTTTTATATTTTTTGTAGATAACGTAAAAATGTTTTCCTATTCATCGTAAAAAACTCGCATTACAATTAAAAATTCTCGACGATGAAAACGACATTGTCGCGCTCACAGATCATCCCAAAGTTGAGCAAAAACAATCGATAAAGTACATATCGTGTAACTTCGCGATCGGCGTCTCCCTTAAGCAAACTCGATCCGTCGCGTCGACTCAATCTTCCGACGCTCTCTCCTCGGACTTTGTCTTCCACTGGGAAAAGGAACCAGGCTCATAATGACTTCGCTTATTGGTCCGAGACTCGCGAGTAGTCTACACAGTCATCTGTGTGCCACGCAGTACGCAGAGTCCGAATCGAGTGACGCAATGTGTGCGACTTTCTTTGGTCGGGCGAGGGCGCCTAATCTGCGGGACTATCTGTTTTTCCTGGACCGATAAATGACCGATAACGCGCGCGCGTCACTTATAACTTCCCGCTTTACGCAGGGAGGAACGACGACGATTTGATTAGGATGCTACGTCACGCGACGGTGCTTGTAACGCTAGACGGCGAAACTCGGGATAATAAGAAGCATACATCGGCAAACAAGAATTCTTCTAGTCTTAGGACGTTTTCTATCGGTCAACTACTTTGGCGAAATACCAAAATCTGGATGTGGTCGTGGAATTTTGACTCTTGAGATACTTTAATTAGACAAGCTGATTATATGAAAAAGGATTCTTGTTTTATTAGTTATAGTTTGTTAAGAATGTGAATTGATTCATAGAGCAAAAAATAATCTGATGAATCAAGTTTAATTTAATCAGTGCTCAATAAATATAATGATAGGGGAGATCGGAGTAAAGCGAGCTTTCGTTATATTTCGACATAAACAAAACATTTGTATTCAATTCACTTATATAATAATAATATTATCAATAATAACAATGATTTTTAAATGTTTTGTTTAAATGGAAATCGGAACCGGTCAAATTGTCTGAAAATGAAATATGTTATAGTTTATGGTGTGCTGAATAAAAAATTCTCATGGGTCCAAGACCCAATAATGGCCAGTTTCGGCACTAAACGGCGCTGAATGTCAGCGAATTTGATAGTGTACACACGCAGCGGCTACAGCCTCTGAGCGTAATTATTTGAAGCCGTTATCATTTGAAGTCCTTGAAAATCAATAAATTTATGATATACGACTAAATCAACCGATTTATGATATGCGACATAAAACCCCCTTATCTTGTATTTTTATTGATTTTCAAGGACTTCAAATGATAACGGCTTCAATTAATTACGTTCAAAGGCTATAGCCGCTGCGTGTGTACGCTATCAAATTCGCTGATATTCAGTGCCGCTTAGTGCCGAAACTGGCCATTATTGGGTCTTGGACCCATGAGAACTTTTATTCAGCACATCATAAACTATAACATATTTCATTTTCAGACAATTTGACCGGTTGCCGATTTCCATTTACTCTGTGCGTGGTCCTTCGAGTACCTCAAAAGTTTTGACTTTTGGATAATAGCGTTTAAATATGTTTTATTCCACACCCCACTAGAAAGCCCTCGTTTTGCCCCTGATAAGCAGGGCGAAAGTGGCATATTTTTCCCGAAAACTAGTTTTGCGGGGCGAAAGTAAAATTAGCGGGACAAAAGTAAAGTTAGCGGGGCAAAAGTAAAATTAGCGGGGCAAAAGTAAAATTAGCGGATCAAAAGTAAAATAAGCGGGGCAAAAGTAAATTTTTTTCTAAAAATTTTCCAAAATTTAAAAAATTTTCCAAAATTTCAAAATTTTTAAACAAATTTCTAAAATTTTCAAATATTTTCAAAAAATTTTAAATTTCTAAAATTTCTAAATACAACATTTGGAGAACGTCATTATAAAGGCCTATTTACAACGTTGTATCAATTCTTTGCAACGTTTCCAAAACGTAATGATACTTCAACGCTCAGGCGTGGTCAGGTATGCATCGTTATTAAACAGTTTTTCTTACCGTAAATTTTAAAATCATGGCCTTTAATATGACACTAGATCAACGTTGTAATAAGATCCACAGCAACATTACACTAGGATAATTTTTGTTTTCATAAAATTATCAAAATAACGACATTGTCATACTGTATCATCAAACATATTACAAAAAGCCGGCATCTTAGACGCACCATAAATGTAAAAAAAATGAAAACTCCAAAACTTTCTCATTTGCACTCGGGTCTTGCGCGATCTGTTATGTACTCTTACGGCGCCAGTTTGGTCGTGCCAGCGCGGAACTCAGGCGCTCGCCACCTGGTGGCGGCACTTGAACTAGCCTTCTCTAGTAGCACAGAGCGTCACCGCAATATCATTACTACGTTGCTCATATTTTGTATACTATATATAATGTCGATTATCTAACTGTAGTCAATAATACAAGGCTAATCAGAGTTTAGATATAGGTATCTGTATACATTATTTAATGAGACAAAGAGATCATGTACTGCTCTTTTTAGGCAATAAAACACTGTTATAAATTTTTGAAATATGATAATACTTATGATTATTATTATAGTCATAAAGGAGGTTGTCAATCATAAATCGAAAATATAGGATCAATTTGTCAATTTACCATTAATTTCCTTCTTGGTGCATAAGATTAGAAGTTGAAATTTCAAAAGGATTTTATGAAACATTATAAACTACTTTGAAAGGGATATCGATGAAAACGTTAGATACAATGTTTACGCTTACACATAAATATACTGGTGAGCTTCTCTTAATTGAATATTTTTAAACTCTGATTAGCTTTGTATTATTGACTACAGTCAGATAATCGATATTATAGTATGACAAATTTGAACAACGTTGTAATCACGTTGCAGTGACGCTCTAAAAGGCTAGTTCATGCGCCGCGCCGCCGCTTGGTGGTGAGCGCCTGAGTTTCGCGCTCGCACCACTAAACTAGCGCTGTAAGAGTACATAAGAGACCGCGCAAGACCCTCGTCCAAATGAGAACTTTTGGGAGTTATATTTTTTATACTTGCATGTTTCATCTAGGATGCGAGCTTTTGTAATATGTTTGATGCCATTTTTTCGGTTTCGGTAATTTTATGAAAATAAAAATTATCTTACTGTAATGTTGCTGCATAGTTTTTAATACAACATTTATCTAACGTCATATAAAGATTATTAATTTGATATTTACGGTTAGAGAAACGTTTTAATAAAGTTCTAGTAACGTTGCATATGTGACCACGTCTGAGCATTGAAGTATCTTTCCGTTTTAGAAACGTTGGAAAGACGTTGATACAACGTTATAAACATGCCATTGTAATGACGTTCTAGAAACGTTGCATTTGAAGCTATAACACGCGACATAAACTTTGTTGTCAGAAGGTTTCTAAAACGTTGTTACAACTTTTAAAGCAACGTTTCAACGTTGCATAAAAAACATTTTTACAAAGTTGTAAAACGTTTTGTGCTATTAGGGAAACAATGCAATATGAACAGAGAGTTTAACCCCAAACTAGATCTGCGGTTATGTATGATAAATACATGTTATGTTTTAAATTTTCTTTAACAAATGGATTAAGTTTTGTTCAAAATTTTAATCAAGTTCATTAATTGACTGTAAACTAAATTTCTTTCCACGTATTTATTGAAGCTCACTTGTCCCCATTCAGAGGCTCATATAGCAGAAAACGTTGCAGAAACGTTTCTCCAACGTATTTTTGGAAACTTAGGTACGTTCCTATGGAAGTTTCAAAAACGTTGCATAAATGTTGCAAAAACCTCGAAATGTCCGCTTTAGCATTTCAAAAGAAACCGCGTAGAAACATTTCTGGGGCGTTACTGACTATCTCAAGCTCCCTAACGTGTTACTTGGTCTGTTGAAGGAACGTTTCTACAATGTTTCAACAGAAATCTTCCAAATTTTGAAAAAAAAATAATAAAAAACGACAAAATTTTTAGAAGTTACCTACCAATTTGGTTGTACCATGCGTGGTATAACCAAATTAGTAGGTTAACACGTCGCAGAAACGTTTCTACAAGGTTTCTTTTGAAATGCAAGAACGGACATTTCAAGGTTTCTGCAACGTTTCTGCAATGTTTTTGAAACTTTCATAGGAACGTACCTAAGTTTCCAAAAATACGTTGCAGAAACTTATTATTATTATCCCGAGCTCGGGATAAAGTGAGCTTCTGCACTTTTTTTCTTTTACACGACATTTTGTATAGGCTTGTGACTGTGTAGTTATATTAAATAAAGACAATATTACACTTTTAATCAATTTAAAAGTATTTATAAATCCGTACGGAAACTTTTTGAGGCTCATTTTTCCCTAGTGTCCCCTAATTTCATTATTTAAGTTTAAATAATATTCACATCCTTCTAAATAATGACGTTAACCAATAAACGTGGGTTTAAAAATTAAACTTGCTCAAATAAAAAGCTTCAGTAAACTAAAGTTTTTCATACCAAAGCATTGAATAGCAATTTTATAATAATTTTCTTTGCTAATATTATGTTCTCGATGCTCGAAGGCTAATTTTACTGATCTCAAAGTTCTCTTTATGTATGTCTAAGAAACTTTCCCTTTTTGTACCAACTGAAGTGTACAAGCATTCTTAAATCTCAACAACTAAGAACAGCGTTTCTTTCTAAGTAAGTAACTGACCTTCTCATAAATAAATTGTACATAAAAAAATGTACTATAAGTTAATAAATTTCAAAGATGTAATTTTTGGATTTTAATATTTATTTTCAGTATCATACAAATGTGAATCGATCGAGAGTTATTCGAGGAAACTTATGCCAATTCGAAAAATGCCGAAATAAACACTTTTAAAGTTTTGTATAACATAATTACATATTTAATTATTTTATATATAAATTCTAATTCTAAATAATTCTTACTATACGCTGCGATGCGTTCACTGTACAGCTGTCCATTCCAATAAAAATTGTATACAAGCGTCTTTCGTCGAGCCGACGCGCTTCACGCAGGGCTCTATAGCTTCGAAAAAGAATTCTGTCACTAAAACCAATTGTAACTTATTTTTAATACCTTAAAGTGTCATTAAAAATTATACAAAAAATGGATTTAAAAAATATTTTAAGGTAGCCTACCACGTTAAAATAATGGCTATTGAACAATTAAGCATATATATATATATATATATATATATGTCCAGATTCGAACAGACAATTCCTCGTTTCAAAAACCAGACCTTAATAAGAGAGCATCTGATGATTCCCATTAATTCATTTGTTATTTAATTAGGGTACATTAAAAGCTTATCTTAGTGGAATCAATGAAAAAAATTCTATTCAGATCGATCGGATATCAAAAGATAGCAATAAGAAAATGTATAAGTAAAGTAATGTTAAAAGTAATATCTTCTATTATATTAAGCAGCTTTCATTTTTTTGTCAATTTCAATAAAAACATAATTTTTCCTCAATATATTAATTACCATAACTGCATATCTATATGCATCTATAAGTTTGCATCTTGTTTTGTACGCGGGAGTGAGTGTTTGTATTTGTGTAATTTTATAAGCGTTTTTTAGTCTTCATTTGTTATTGTTTTAGTCGTAGTCTTCTTCATCGGCCTCGTCGTTCGTGACGTCATACATGTAAGTGTGTTGTATATTGTAGTTTCTTAAGTCTCATAATTTTTGGGAATATTTTAGGTTTTAAAATGTTTTTGGTCTTGCATTGTTCTATCCTTAAAGACCAAAATATCAAAGAAGATTTTATTGAACTTTCTTAATCTTTGTAATTGTAAGAATCTTTTAAAATCTATCAGATCTCAAAACTTAATGTTTTAACAAAGTTATAGGCATTTAAGAAAAACAATTTACATTAGATAACATACAAAATTAAAACTTTAAACGTGTTTTGCTCGCAACTAATTTTCCTAACTTTAAAAAGTGGCTTACGCGTGAGGATTTCATGAATCTTTTTGAAGGTTTCAGAAAATATATCTTTGTAACGTAGAACATAATCTGTTGATAACATTTAAATTTTTATCTTATCTCATTTTATCCATCAATCATTATTAAAAAACGTGATTTTTTAAGCATTATCATAAGTCAAATGAAAACTGAATTGTTGTAAGGAAGTAGAAGACGATTTTTTTTAATTCTGTCAACAGTTTCTTTCGTTGACCAAACAATGAAGTGACTCAATTTTTTCAGAGCTTTTTCTCAAAATGTTATGCGCAAGTGACATTTTGAAATCTGGTTATTTTCTTTAAAAAAATTATCGTCGTATTTAATTCGGTTACAAACTCACAGTTTTTCACTTAATTACAGAGTTAGTTTCTTATACTTTTACAGGCTGTTGCACAGACTTTTCAGATTTGTTTACATTTAGAAATTTCAATCAGGGCAGTCCTCGATAAATTGTATTAGTAATAAGCAGTATATAATTTTTAGGATTGGTATTTTCTTTTATCAATATATCAGAATCTATTTCATATATAAGAATCCATTCTGCATTTCACCCACTCAGTTTTAATTTTGCAAGTTACACTAAAATTTATCCTTTCATTGAGACTCTATACTTTCGTTCTTTTCCGATCCAGGCCTATTCGATGGTTTAGAATTTTCATGCGTGAGGGATGCTCCTTTCTTACATGCGAACTATTGGTCCCATATTATTGCGCAGAATCTCATTAAAATCTGAGATTATGCTGTCAGACAAAAATAATCATGTTTTAGATTACAGAGAGCACTATAAGTTATTAAAAAGTAATCTTTGGAAAAGGTGCAAATCTGTAACTGGTACGCTAGTCTCATCAGGAGTCGAAACTATCAATGCTCCTGTGACTTTATCTTGCTTGCAACGACAAGAAGGTGTAAAGAAAGTGGCTCAAGCAGTAGAATGATATGATCGCCAAGCAGTGTCGGCTGTAGAACAAACCAGTTGCAGGAAATAACGTTGTTTTCTGGTAATAAGCAGTGTAACGAAACCTCAAAATCGAAAAATCTTACGTAAGAAATTCGGTACATTCCTTCCCCTAAGTCAGATAATAAAATCGCTGCTAACTGCTTTAGCAGAATGCTTTCTCAAAGAGATTGGATGCACAATTATTTATTGAGTATTTACTCTGAAAAAGTTATTTTATGAATATACAACAATTTTACGTTGTAAACTTATATAAAAATAGTGCGTTGTTTCTATATTGAATGGATGAGATACTGCCCACTATATATCTTCTGTGACTAATTGAACATTATATGTACATATATATATATATATATATATATATATATATATATATATATATATATATATATATATATAACGTATCTAAAGTATAAAAAATCAAAAATTTCAATTTTTACAAATTTAAAATCGCATTTCATTAACAAAAAAAATTTAAAGTATATGTAAGTTACACCAATCAAAACAAAATTCAGTCAGATTTAGGAAAGTATATATTATTTTAACGTATCTAGCGTATAAACAGAGACTTTAGGTCCAGTTTTGAGGCCAAGAAAACGTGAAAATCGTGCATGTGTTACAAAAGATATGGTGTCCACCACGGGCAAGTGGGCTTTTTGACCTCATATTTTTGCATTACTCGTCTCCAGCTCGCGATAGGCACTCGCCTACACCTCGTACTGCAAACTTCATACTCGGTCAAAAAAGTTCCACTTTTGGCCCTTGGTACACAATACAGGGGAGGTTCGGTCAAAACGGACACCTTAAGGACAAACGAATATAAAAAGGACTCAACAACGAAAAATATAATCAATTAATTTTTTTTTCTAAATTAGACATCAAAACAAATAAGTACATACAACCATAGCGATGAATTATTGCTTAAACATATAATAAAAATTTTTTTTTTACATTTTGAAATTTTTACGTCTTTAAAATTGCCGGGCAAAACGGACACCCTCAGGAAAAATCAATAAAAATTGGCTAAATAAGCAACTTTGATCCTATTTATATTTTTAAACATGAAGTACAAACAAAAAATAGATTAACAAATAAATTAGTGTTGAAAAAAATTAACAATAAACAATAACACAAATTTTTTAATTTTGAAAATTTTCAAAATCTAATAGTAAAACATAAATTTTACAAATAAACATTAATCATCGCATTCTTTGCAAAAATAACTGCCATGCCTTTTGTATGATGTACAATTTTCATAAGTCCACTTTTTACACTCAAAGCATTGAATGAAATCCTCAAATTTGTGTATTCCGGGCAAAACGGACAGGGTGACCGTTTTGCCCGGACCGTCTTGCCCGGAATGGATAAATGACTTATCTTTGATAAAACTGGTGAAAAAAAATTGATATCGATTCAGGTTTTTTGTTAAAATATCTATACATACAACAGTCTGATACTATTGATTTTTCAATTAATTTAATCATCCGTGTAAAAAATAAGTTCACTTTCTTACCTTGATAACATCGTAAGCTCACAGACTAAAATAAATGTTTTGATTTCTAAGCGATGTTATTGCCGCGAGCAGCGCGCACGTACTGAAACTTAGATGCTAATGACACATAATATACTTGATTTATTTGGGAATTTTCGTAACAGCGATATCAGAAATAACAGGCAATGTCCGTTTTGCCCGGTATGACCCTTTTGCCCGGGTCTCCCCTACTATTTTCTTTTTATGTACTTTATCCAAAATTTTGTTTAAATATTGACATGTCTTTATATCGCATATCTGCATAAAAATCAATTAAAAACAGCCATTTCAAATAAATTATTCAATGCACGAGCTCGCCTGAAAAATACTCGCTCCTCCGCACAGATGAATGAAATTTTCACGAATGAACCACATCGCTCGGCAAGAGGGGTATGGTAGGGAGGTGCGCAGAAGAAGAATACGTCTTCTCTCGCTTTCGTCACACTGCCTCAGTAACACAATACCCAATATACGAGTATAGGGAAGTCCACCATGAGCTAGCTGGTCTACAGCAGCGACATCGCATTATATCAACCACCCTGGCGCAGTGTACAAGTGCGCCAATGCGCCCTGTACAAGGAACCACCAACGCAGGTGCGCGCGAAACCTGCTAGCGGCGCGGCTGGACCAAATGCACGCACACATATAGTAGCGAACGCGCGCGCGTACCCCCCCCCCCCCCCCCCCACTCCCCCCATGGACCAGTACAGGGCGACGCAGTGCACCATGGGTTTTACAAAGCCTTCCTTCGCTCTCTCTCTCTCTCTCTCTCCCTTCCACCCCATGTGTGCCCGTCTCTCGGAGCACGCGAGCGGCGCGTCTATAAAAGCTCTCGCGCTCGGCTCCTCGCGGCGAGTTCAGGTGCGCACCCTTCGGCACTCTTCTTCCTCGTCGAGAGAGACAGAGACGCGCGCGTCGCTGCCGACGACGATTCTTCAACACGCACCGCCGCCACACGCTCCTTGGCCGCCTCGTGTTTATTCGGCCGCTGGCTGTCGTTGCATATAGACCCGCACGCACGAAAAGCCGCGAGCGTGCCTGTGAAAGAAGAGAGTGACAAGTTTTTGATAGCGCTTTGAGAAGGAGGTAATTCTTGAGTTCGGCGCCACGAGCGTGTGAAGTTTCGAGTTTTGCGCGCAGTGAATGGTTTTCTTTTTCCGTTTCATTTTTAATGATGGATTTCTTATTTTTCTTGGTTGCTTGCTGGATGGTTCGTTGATGGTGTGTTACTCGACTCGGTCGATATGCCGGCTTTACTGGTGACGGTGAAAATGTTGAGGCAAAGTTCGCGGTATGCGTGAAGACGTTTTTATTGAAATGATAAAGAATGGACGCTTGGTTTTCATTATTTTTAATGAGGGTGTCCGTTATGAAAGTTTTCACGGGGTTATGAAAATTTTCACGTACATTATGCTGTGTACATTTTGAAAATTACGCGCTCAATCTCATAACGCCGAGTTAAGATGGCCTGCAACAGGTTATTGATGAAATATTTCTTCGAAGCCTTTATCATGTCGTGAAACGTCGACTGAAGACTCAAAAATGTGGTTACTTATTATTACAAAATATCTGTTTAAGGCACAAAATTATTCTGTAATATTATTTAGCGTTAAAAACATAATTGATTTGTATTAGTACGACTATATCAAATAATTAAAGGCAGAAGATATTTTAAGTGAAACTTGTAGGCTTTGATGAAATATGTCATTAATAATCTATTAAGGTTTGGCACTCTTTTTGTGTAATAAGCTATATAACTATTTTTATATATAGTTTGAAATAATAATAATATTTAATAATTAAATTTTTGCAGTAATTAATTATTTTTTTTTAAGATAAATGTGATATTAAATATTGAAAGATAATCTTTATAATTACCTTTAATTATTAAACTGAAGCATATACTTTTTATTATCATTCTATTTAATTAATTTTTTAAAAAGTATTTAAAAAGTGATGTGTTTGTAAAGTTAAGAAGTATTTAGCAGTTGAAATGTAATTTTGAATTAAATTAATTCATTATTATAAATTGAGGTTTCATAAAATAAGCTATATCTTTATAAATAAATTTATATTTTTATAGAAAGATTTTTAATCGCAATTGATATTAGATATTTTTTAATTTAATAATATTTGCGAAAAGTTTTTAAACTAGTTTATTTGGTCAATGAAAATTCAAGTTTTAGCATATAATTGATTTGCTCGATCAACAAACTTAGATTTGCTGCTAAAATATTTGTTTGTAGCTTAAGATACTTGCTTACTGGATTGACTAAACTTTGACTGTGTTAATTGGATAAGCAGGCTACAACATAAAATAGATTTTAATAAAATTCCAAATTTTACTAAATTTGAATATATAAATATAACAAAAATGAATTAGCATTATCATATTCTAACAATCGCATTCTATAAAATCTTTAATTTTTATTCATATATATTTCATTTAGCTTCAAATCATTGTATGAAAATACCAATAGCCTAATTTCTGGATAATAGCAACAGTAATGATACGTATGTAATGACCAATAATTGCAAACCTACAAGATTCGAAAATAAACCGGATTTAGATGTTCGCATACAAATTAATTGTTTTATAAATTAAGAGAAACAGGTTTATAATATCTAAAGCAGTTTATGTATTAATGAAGGTATTCTATTTTTAGAAACGTTATTAACCATGTGTGATTATTAAGAAAATAGAATTCAATTAGTCATAACAGGTTAGCAGGTGCTTGCCGTTATTTTTGTGCTAGTTTCTGTAAAATGCCTATAAACTAGTTGTGTATTGAGAAATCTAAAATGTGCTAGCTTCGTATAACGGTATTTTTATACGAATATATTACTCGTGATATATATATTAATATTTTTTTGTAAGCTTTTTCCGCAAATGATTTTTAATCTTTGATATGCTGCTTTATGCATTCTCTAAACTTTTGTAAATTTAACAACTGAAAGTCGAAAAACTTTTGGCACTTTATTTTAGAAGTCTTTCAAGTATTTTAAATTAATTCAGAAGTACGTATGAAAAGTTCTAGAAAAATATTAAAATGTTTTTGCATTGTACAGAAACTTTTTGGGGACTTCAAATTAACTTTATATAAATTTTTGTTGAATTCCTTTATGTAAAAACTAATTTTTAGATCTATATAATATATTCTAAAATATGTTATAAACTAATTCTAGGTAACTAAATAAATTCTACAAATCTAAAGAAGAAAATATAAATATGAGTAATTTTCAAGAAACATTGCTTATTTTACGTTAGCTTCGTGGCATTCTCTCTGTATATATTTGGTCTCTAAGCATGATTCCCTTTTATTATAATAATCCACTTTACTCGTCATACAAAAAACTTTAAAATTAGTTAATTAGAACCTTTGAAATATACAGGAATATTAAGGTGATGTTTAACCCCGTGTTACTGGTAAATACGGGGAACCACTTTTTTCATTCATTTTTCAATCTTGAGAAAATATCTCTATGGAAAGTTGTTCTTTTTGATTGGGACAACAACTTTCCATAGAGTTAATTATTCAAAATTGAAAATGAAATAAGAAAAGTGGATCCTCGTATTTGTCGGTGATAGGTGGCTTTAGCATCACCTTAACTGCGACGGTACCTGAAAAAACTCGCTGTCATAAGTTAAAGTTACAAAAATACTTTATATTACAAAATCAATCAATATTTTATTCAAGTTAATACAAGTTCAAAAATCAAATATAGATCATATAGAATAATACAAATTGATGATTAATACATACCTATAAAAAATGTAATTCTATTTTATTTCACCATGAAAATGTTCAGGATATAAATATGAAACATTTTTAAAAATCATTCATATGGGCAAATCTGCAAAACTTAATTTGGTGTTCTGAATTTCATTTCAATTTTTGTAAGTCATACAGTTTTCTAGGCCTCTAGTAATGCATTAAACTTTCTTTCATGTACAAATACGCATTAAATTTTCTGGTTGATTAATGTCCAGATATCACATTACGTTGCGGCAATATTTCTTCCCTTTTGTTATATTTACTTTATTTAATTCGTTTACGTGGCGGTGCCAATGTTTTAGCAACATAATCGCAACGTATTTAAGAAACTTTGGTAAGTACACGTCTTACAAAAAGGTTCTGTAAACCTGATTGACACTTTGGTACATGCGTTGTCTCAACGTTTCTACGACGTGTTGGTGAAACAAAAGTGCCTTTTTCCCAGTTGCTGGAACGTTGCCGAAATGTTTCCGCAACTTTTTTATATATTCCTTAGGACTTCAAAGAAATGTAAAAAAAGTTTTAGGTAGCAATTTGAAAAGTTCTGTAAACTACAAAAGGGTTCTATGCAAATGCAGATACAAGTTCTTTAGAACTATAAGGTTAGTTTAGATCATAAACAAGTATTTTAGAAGATCTTTAACCCTTAGCTACCGTGATCACCGTGCACGAATTTAGTGACGTAACTAGCGAGGTAGCGTCTGTCAGATTTCATGCCAGTATTTCGTTAATTTTAAAGTGTATACATAATATTTGCTGTTTAAAAAAATGTTATTAGTAAAAGGTAACGCCAATTAATAGATCAAAACAAAATTTAGTAAAAAAAAATAATTTAATAATGATGAGTAGAATATAAAATTAAACGTATCGAAAATCGAAAACGTATATACAATTTTCATTGAAAGCTTTTTTATTTTTCATTATACACAGGGGAGGCCAGGGATACATTGAAAACTTTTTATTTCAAACTTTTTAGTTCTTATAATCATTTTTTAAATTATTTTTATGATAGATGGTTATCAATTATTATTATTATTCATTTTGAATTATTTAAATAAACTTTTTTACAAAGTTACCCCAACCTTGGGACCAATTCATAAATTACATGTATTTAAATTAGGAAACTGGAATAAATCACCTTTTACTTGATTCCTATTTTCGATTTTTATTTATGTTTTTTAACGTCGCCATATTTGTGCTCCCATATGATGCTAATCGACGACGAGGGTTTGCGGTGTGATTGTAAACAAAGCACATGCAATTTTTTACAGAGGTGCTTGTATCAGTCGGCAGATACTAAGAATCGAACCGGCTCACCGGTGTGATAATCCGACACTCTACCGCCTGAGCCACCGTAGGCCCCAACAAAAATATATTTGAATTTTATGAAGTTGCCCCGTATTTAAAGTACCTCGAGTCTCCCCTATATCTTTGAAAAATAAACAGTTTTTAGAAAAAAAATTTCTTTGAATTTTTCCATTTTTATTTTTTAGTCTTTTAGAGCTTTAATTATGTATAACCTTTTAATTAATTAACTTTTCAAATCCAAACTTTTTTACAATAATTTTTAAGATATTTAAAGAATTTACGTAAAGGTTAAAAGTCTAAGACTATTATAATTATAAAGTTATAGCTAATTTAATTTCGGACGGAGTTTCACAGAAACCACCGCGATAGCTATGGGTTAATGCTAATTCTTAAGACATTACTTAAGTAGCTACTTAAAAATTTTAAGTTAATTCTTAAGTAATTACTTGAGTTAATGCTTAAGTAATTACTTGAGTTAATGCTTAAGTAATTATTTGAGTTATTACTTAAGCAATTACTTGAATTATTACTTAAGCAATTACTTGAGTTATTATTTAAGTAATTACTTGAGTTATTACTTAAGCAATTACTTGAATTATTACTTAAGCAATTACTTGAGTTATTATTTAAGTAATGACTTGAGTTATTACATAAGCAATTACTTGAGTTACTACTTAAGTAATTACTTAAATAATTTCTTAAGTAATTTCTTAAGCAATTGCTTAAGCAGTAACTTAAAATCTAACATCGACGCCACCAGTAATGACTTTTAATGCAAGTTTTTTCTGTAAAAGTAGAAGAAATAACCATTTTAATAGCTCAAAATTTATAAACAACAAATACCTTTTTGCAGTTTTGTGAATGTTGATAATTTATTTAAGTTTGTAAACGTCTAGTTTTGGGTAAATGACTCATGCATAAAATCTATTCAGATATACATGTGGCTTCCGAGAATAAACATTTGAGTTCAGTTTTTTAAAATTTAGTTTTTAGTGATTATCGTATCTATGCATGGTATACTTTTGTATAAAAAGTCAAGAGTTGCATACGTTCATCTATTAATATTCCGTTTTCAGAATCTATGCTTTTCTTTTGTATAGGTTTTAATGGCAATTAAAAAATAAAAATCTTAACATCTCGACATTTTCCATAATTAAACAGTTTTTACATCTTTACGTTTACGCCATCACATAAAAATCAGTTGCGGGTAAATTATGGTTTTTAAGAGTATATGCAGAACGACAATCTTGTGCTCGTAAATGTTTTAGAAAATTTTGTAGCCAAATGTTGGAAGTTTTGCGGATTTTCCCATAGCTTGGATATTATATAATATTACAAACTAATTAAACTTATTATTATAATCTTTTATGTTAACTCGTGCCCTGTACCATCCCTACACCAATAAACATGATACTGAGCAAGTAGCACAGTAGTAGCTGCGTAACGTTGGTATGCCGGGCCAGAAAGTTACACAGAGACGCGACTATATTCTATTCGGCCAACTCGCTGTACGATCGGGCAAATTACCAATTTTAGAGCAAGTCAGCACATACGCGAGGATGAGCCGTGTCGCGATGAGTGCAATTTGTGCTTCCGCAAACGCATGTCCCGCGCCGCAAGTTGATGTTCGGAACGCAGGCAAAGTTTACTCTCCAAAGCCATTGTAATATATATTGTTATTATGCGATGCCGCTCATCGTACAGAGTGTCGAGCTTGCCGATGCTGGTTTGTACGCCGGTGATTTAAATATGCGCGGGAGGACTGCGTCACAGAGTCCCTTAAAGCGATGGCTGACCAAACAGCTTTTCATTCACTGAATTCGACAAGTCAAGTCATGCGACCTTGATTCCATTGAGATAGCTCGGTCGGCAAGGGAATCGCCAAACAGATTTTAATTGAATTTGGTATATTGCTAGATGTGGTTTCTAAATTAACTCTGTTAAATGTTTGTGAATTGATAGAAACTGAAAAACGAAATATTTATACTTTTATTCTAAGTTATTCAATATGAAGTCCTTATGAGAAATCGCGCTGTCGTCCATTTGCGCATTTCAAAGAACTTGATAATTAGTTTGTGTTGAAAAATTTTGTAATATAAAATTTTAGACGAATATTCAGGGTACAGTCCGTTGCCTAATAAAATCGAAATGGCAAAGCCGGAACGATAAAGCTGGAACAGCATTGACCAATGACAGCCATTCCGAGAAATCCATTTTGGTTTTAGACCACCATCGTTTCCATGGAGCATAGTTTCCGAAATGAGGCGTCATTTTAACCTTACTTTCTATCATTAATAATCAGAACTCTATTATATTCAAGTGAATTTAGTATAAAAAAAAGTAACTATATGATGTAAGTTATTATATAAAGAAATACATACATGTATATGTTTTACACAAAAATTTCATGTTTATCAGTTTCAAATTCTACCTAAAAAATGTATTCCATGAGACATAGGCAGTGGAAAACGGAACGAAATGGATTTCTCCGAATGGTTGTGAGCTACTTTACTTTAAAATACTTTTTGGATGCAAATGAAGTACGATTTCTCATTTAAGGTGGTTCATGCGTCAATATGTACCTGTATTCAAATAAATTATATAATCTGTTTATATATCACAATATGAGAAATGATATAATATAAAAGATGTACACTTCAAACGTCGAAAAAAATTCTTTTATCCAAATTTCCATATAGCATAAGCATAAATATCGTCGACTGGAGAAAGATGCGACAAAATGGAGGTTTTTTTATTTTTTATTCGATTTTAATTCTGAAGGTCTCATTTTGTCCCTTGAAAGATTTCAGGGGGACTTGGCGATATAAAAATTGCAAAAACTCGATGAACCTGCAAAGTTACAACTAATAATTTATACTTGTACACCTACGAATTTACAAAAATATGAGTACCAACTTATAAACATTTGGATGTAACTTTGCCGGATCATCGATTTTTTGTAATTTTGATATCGCTAATTCCCCCTGAAATCTTTCAAGGAACAAAATGAGAACATCAGACTTAATATCGGATAGAAAATAAAAAAGTCTCCAGTATTTTGTCGCATCTTTCTCTAGTCGACGATATTTATACTTTTGCAATATGGAAATTTTGTTGAACGAAAATATTTTCGTCGCTTAAAGTATTCTTTTATGATATTATATAATTTCTCAGATTATAATATGAAAATAATTTATTATATAAATTTTGATACGAGTATTGACGCATGAACCACCTTAAGACTTCATATTAAACATATTAAAATAAAAATAATACGTCGTATATTTAGTATTAATATTATCTTCTAAATCGTAGTTAAGATACCTTAGAAACTACAAATCTTGCGGTATACCTAATTTCATCAAAATCTGTTCATCAATTATCTTGCCGATAGAGCTGTTTTATCCCTTTAGTGGTTATAAAGATCTGGGTTACAGACCGTACAAAGTGTGTATGGTTTAAGTGGCTTTTAAGCTCGTCGATCAGAAATCCGAGGTCAGGTTTGCAAAATTCATCTCTTCGCCAGTCTCTTATAAATATTAAAGGGTTAAGGCACGCACTAGAAGTATTTAAGAATAGCAATTTAGTTAAATGATTTTGATAATAAAATTAGATAAAATATAAAGTGAAAAATTGTTTGAAGTCGAATACAACTAGAAAATGTAAGGAATAAATAGTTGACTCTTAATAGTTAATTCAGAAAATACAGCAATTTGAACTGATCAAGTTGCAAGTTTTATATATTTGTTTGATATTTTCATGAAATAATCTGCTAAATAATTTAGTGAAAATTTTACATGCAAAAGAATAATTATACGTCTCACGTAATTTCGTTTCAATCCATAACTCTCGTGAATTTAACGCATGCACAGTAATGGAAATATGTATACGTATACGCAATACACGTACACGCAATTTCATTAATCAAATTTGATTAATTAGTTAAGAAATTATGAATTTATGTTTTCAGATTACATCATACGTAACGTGTGCACTGATATTGCCCGATGAAAATGCGAGGAAATTCTGAATTAGCCGTCTTGAGGAACATTTATTATTTGGCTGCTGTTTTCATATTAATCTCCTCTTTCGCCGGATGCGCAGCAGGTATAATTCATAATAGTTTTTCAAACACCTAAATATACTTAAATACTAGTACATATAACTAGTACATATAGAATAAATTCAATGAATTAAAAAATATTTCCAGGCCATATTAATGCTCAAAGTTTTTAAATTTGGCTAAGAAAACATCAAATTATTTCGTGCATAATTATGAACAGATATTATAAGCACAGAAACTAAAATATTGTAGAAAACGAGTTTAATAAATTCTCGATATTATTTAATTTTGTAACAATCTACTTAAAATACTAGAAGATTTTTTCGAATGAAAGGCTGGCATAAATAAGTAAATAGTGTTTAATAGAAACTAGGATGCCTATGTTTATAATGGTGTGTATTCTACTTTTTTAATTGGGCAAAAAATTCTTAATCCGTTACGGGATATGCGGCTAATGCAGTGAAGAGTTTAATGCAGCACACTTTCATTTTCCATAAATTACTTTATACCATAATACATTACCTTAAAGTAATTCTACTATGCTTATTTGAGTCTTTAAATATCATATTGTATTATAAAATAAATTTTCTCTAATTTTATCTTTAAAGTTAAGAAAACTAATCTGAGAAGGTTAATAAAGTAAAATTGAGTAACATAGACATTTATAAAATACATATAATTTAAAAAACTTAACGAAGAGAGATTTATAGTATCGATTAGTACAATTGTACTAAAAGTTAAGATTTTTTTACAAGAAAATTTTGTTATATTCTTTATCTAATAATTATAAAAATCATAAATCTATATAAAGTATCGGCTATTAATTAAGTACATTCATAAGATACCGATGGAAACAACAAAAGTTTATATAAGAGTATAAAAAGTGTAATAGTTGTACTACAAAAATTATTTAAATTTTATTTTTCTATTGTAATATTCTTATTAAATACTATTTAGGATTTGGAAGTTACAGTAATTGTTGTTAAATGAAACTATAAAATTAATTTGTTAATTTATTTTATAGCACTGTGTGACCTAAACCCGCACTTAGGTCACGCTTATCCGTGACCTAAGTGGCGCTTTATTACACAGTGTAATAATGAATTCACATAGGCCACAGATCCCTACTATCCTATAATAAAAACTAAAAACACTCAAAATAAACGTTTTCGTTCATAATAATAGAAAGAAGAAGTAGTAAACCTCAGTAAATACGCATGTCAAGAATCAGAGAATAATTATAAATCCTTAAAATAATGCTTCAAATTTAGAGGTTAGTTCAACTGATTGTATATGACAATTTGGCGCGTATTTTGAATATTCAATTTGAAATTCAATTTAAAATTCAGTATTAATTTTTTTTCATGATTAATATTAGAAATTTATTAAAATGTAATTTAAAAAATTTCAAGATAGGGTAAATAAATATATTCTAATTAACTGGTAATAATAAACATTTATTATCTTTTCAAAAAACAAAATATCTTATTTATATAAGGTTCTATTCAAACAATGTATAAAAGTTGACATTGGTTATTAATTAACTAATGAATTTTGGTTAAATAATAATTTGTTTATACGATTTCTAAATTCTTTAATTTATTTTTTATGTTTTTTGGATTATATTTTTATATTTTTTTATGCGGGGGGGCTTCGCCCCCCCCGAAACCCCCCCCTCCTTCCCCGCCCGGCCCACCCCCGCACCATACACCCTCCCCGATGTCGGTGGCGGGTTTATGTCACTCGTGCTACAAAATAGTATACGATACTCGTGACCTAAGTGTCCATAATTGCACGGCGCGACGGTATCGCCCTCGCTACGCTCGGGCGCTAACTACGCGCCGTGCAATTATGGGCCACTTAGGTCACATGTATCGTAATATACTATTATATTACACATTTAAATATTAAATTAATAATAGTATATTATGACACTGTTGTGGGAGATGGTTTTCTACCTTGCTCGAGGGTTTTCGCACGAGCGAAGCGAGTGAGAAAATCGAGCAAGGTAGAAAAACACCTCCCACAACAGTCTCATACGATATTTTATAGCACAACAACCTCAAAATCGACAATAAAGTTGGCATTTTGAGGTTAGTGTGCTATAAAAATATTTTGAAAGGATTATTATTTTTATGACACTTATTCTTTTGTTTGTGTAGAATTTGGCATAAATCAAAAGATATAATTGACTGATTAATCGAATTTACCTTAAGTGAAGATCAATCTGTTTCTTAATTTATTAGTGTTCTTTTAACCCTTTCATTCCCAAATTATTTTCTAAAAATCGGAACTCATCTATCAAAAAATCATTATAAAAAAAAATTCATTGAAAAACGATCTCTACTTAATGAAGTGTATTCTCTGGACGTACTAGAATGCAACCATATCTCAAATCTCTATATAGATTGTACAGGAACCTCATAGTTACAATATATTTTGTATGTGTTAAATGTGCCGTATTGCTACAATGGGAATGAAAAGGTTAAAGCAGCTTTGCTTGCGCTATACGATGAAACAAAAAAGTGTGCGATATTGAAATTGAGGCATAGCGCGTTTCTTACACATAAGAATTATACACGTAATTATTGTACACAATTTAGCATTGGTAAAATTATATATAGATATATTTGACCAATGCTAAATTGTGCACTATAATTACGGGTACAATTCTTATGTGTAAGAAACGCACTATGCCAAAATTGAGAACGTCAATAAAATGAACTTTTTTGACATATTTAAATTTATAAAACCAAATGCCGCGCCTAAAATGACAATTCGCTAATATAACAAAAAATATATTCGATTAAACGTAAAATCCATACACCTAGGTACATTAATATGGAAACTACTTTAGAAGGAACTGTCAAACTTTTAAGTGAATCGGCTAAAAATTATTAAGGATATACCGTTACAACAACGACTGAAGTCCACTTTTTATGTTTTCGAGATATTAAGGTTTAAATTTTTATTTCCCATTTAAACTAATGTTAACAAAAATTATAAATAATAGTAGATATGGTCACTTGTTTTTCAGAGTTCCCTAATTTTTTATATTTTAATCTAAAAAAATACTACGTAAGGAATCCAAAATCGCTCGAAACTCAATTTTCAAAAAATTGACTTAAGTTGTTTTTTCGGGAACCTATAGAATTATACTCATAGCAAGACATTTACTAAACAAACCGAAAGTATAGTAAAAATTTAAGACTATAAGACAATAGAAATGCTTTAATCGAATATTTAACAGTACAGTTAACTACGGATTTAAAGCTAAAGTCTCGCTCGCTCTCTCTCTCTCTCTCTCTCTCTCTCTCTCTCTCTCACACACACACTCTCTCCTTCTCTATCTATGTGCGGCAAAGCTCGGAAAAACAAAGTCATCCGCGACGCAAGCGCCTTTCCCCGCGAAAAGTAAGCCACCCAGGAAATCTTCCGAGTTCCGCTACCGATATATAAAGTCATAAAGTTTTCATTCGCATGCCTTCGGCTCTTTAACGGTTTTCCAATCGCGTCATATACTCGCCCCCTCGGTGCAGCGAGCTGCTTGGCGCTCGGCTCTCGGAAACGAGAAGAGAACGCGAACGCGGAAGCCAAACCCTCGACGAATTTCCCCCGACGACGTCTTGCTCTCTCTCCCCCCCCTCTCTCTCCCCCCCTCCTCTCTCTCTCTCCTTCTCTCCCTCTCTTTCTCTCTCTCTATCCCTCTCTCTCTCTCTCTCTCTCTCTCTCTCTCTCTCTCTTTCTCTCTCTTTCACTCGCGCTCTCGCTCATGTACCTTTCTCCTTCGCTATCTCTCGCTCGTGCTGAGCACAATGAAAAAGACAAATCGGTTATTGCAGTAGCCGCGCGCACTTCGTAAAATATGGACTGCCGCTGTACTCAGCGCGCGCGCTCACATCGACTCTGCGAAGCGAAGTCTCAATGCGCATTAGGAGCGTGGGTATGCTTGCTCTTGCGTTTGGAAAACGCTGGAACGTCGTTGCTCTATGTAAATGCGATTGAGTGGCGTAGGCGAGTCTTCGTATATCTGCATGACGTCGGGAGCTTGATGGGCGTAATCGATCGGAATAGTATATTACGCAACTAGGGGCGAAAATGGGTATTTCCAAGCGAGGATGATGATTGAGTACGAGTGCTCAAAATCATCATGCGAGTCTGGAAATACCCTTTTAACCCAAGTTGCGTACCGTATTTGTTATAACAAGTGCATAAAGAAGGCCATTCTATGTCGTCTATAAAGTGGATTGAGAATAGAGTTTTTCGAGTCGTCCACTTAGGTCTATGACATATTATATATATATGTATATGTATGTATGTATATATATAAAATTTACAAAATTTACTAGTATTTTCCAAAATTTTCCAGAATTTTCTAAAATTTGTCAACAGTTTCCAAATTTTCTAAAAGCTTTATTAAGGAAATGGAGCAAAAATAAATAAAGGGTACCGAAAATACTCATTTTCGCTACCGAATATAGAAGGTAGCGAAAATGAGGTACCGAAAATACTCATTTTCGCTACCGAAAATAGAAGGTAGCGAAAATGAGGTACCGAAAATACTCATTTTCGCTACCGAAAATAGAAGGTAGCGAAAATGAGTATTTTCGGTACCCTTTATTTGACGCTCGGAAAACTCTATTTTCGCTGAACTTTATAGGCGCCGAAAATGGTCTTTTTTATTCATGTGTTATAAAAAAAAGTAATTTCTCTGTTTGTTAAAGATGATTGTGGGGGAGATGTAATTTATAAAGAAGTTTCGGTTCGCGTTATGCGAGGATTCGTAAATACGTAAATGGAACGTTTCGCTTGTGAGAATGTTCGGTTTATTTTTGGAATGTTTAAGAAATATGTGCCTAAGTATATGATCAATGACGACGTTGACAGTAAGCTCTTATTGAAACTCTAACAGGATTAGAAAGAAGAAGGTCCAACACGAAGAAGGTCTTTATGAAATTACGAAAGAATATTGAGATAAATAAAATTAAAAATTCCAAAAGGTCCAACACGAAGGTCTTTATGAAATTATGAAAGAATATTAAGATAAATAAAATTAAAAATTTAGAGTCATGATACAATTATTATACTTTTAGAAATTGTACTCGTTTCTGCTAAAAAATTGAATGTGGATGGTAATGGTGCCAACGATTGACTTTATTAGGTTGATACTTTGCCTTACTTATACAAATGTAATTGCACATGTATTAATTATTTTACATTATTATTATAAAATCGTTACATTTTTGTGTACATTTTCTTATACAATTTCTTATTTTATAAATTCGGTTTTTCTATTTATACTAAGAAATGGACAAAATAGGTATATGTAGAGTATCAGTAATCACAATTCAATAAATGAACATTAGGTAATAACAATTACTAAAATATAATTTTAACTACATTTATTTAAATCAATTAATGGAAATCAAAAATCCATTGCACAATGAATGAAATACAACCAACTCCTTAGTATTATGGTGTTCTCCATAGTTGACATAACTTCATACTACTTAGTTCAAGTGGCTAGGAGGAGCTACATTGTATATAGGCAATCAGGGAAATGTTCCTGTGTATTTACCTTTAATAGTATGAGGCTAGTATTTCCCGTTACAAGGCAACATAAAAGCGAGTCCGCATTTTCGCTGGGTATTTTGATTTTATGCGGCGTTTTCTTATAAGAAATTTGGTAGAATATCCTTTCGACTTTACAGCATTTGTATAAAACGTGTAATTTTTTCTTCAAATAAGGGCATATGAGGGACTACTGCATTATGAACACCCATAGCAATTGCAGCTATTACTTTTGATTGTCACGGTAAAAATAAAAGGGTTGCATAAAAGTTTCCGAAATAGCCTGCTGTTCAAAAGCATCGTCGAAATTATCAAAACAGACAATGGACAATCTTGCAACGCGCGCGGATGACAGCGTTGAAATGTGCATGCAGCCGACCTAACACGGGCAATGCGGTGCGACGATAGCGCCTCGCCGCGGTCGCTGCCTATGAATCCGCCGCTTCTACCGCTTGTCGGGTCCTTAACGAGATTTTTCTTTAATTACTACTTAAAAAATAGCTAACGAAATTGGCCATTCACTAGTGAACTGACCATTCGAACTCGTCAATTTTCTAGCAGGGTGCAGAAAACTTTTTATGTTTAAAAGCAATCATTCTGAAAATTTTTAAGTTATCAATACACAAAAATATCTTAAATATTACCGTTGTAAAACCTCAAAATCTTGATCCTATACGTCATAATAAATCATTATTCTCAATACCATATTTATTACAGGGCTTTTGCTACATGACACGATAAACGTAAATTTTTTTTCCGGCGATTATTCGACTCTTTTTGACATGTATTTTAAAATGAGAAGAACACTTTCTCATTAAATCTTTTTTTATTATTCTTTTTCTTACATCCAATCATTTTTTTTAAATATAAAAAGAAATTTTCAAAAAATCGATTGGATCTCCGAAAAAAGAGAATAAAAATATTTTAATGAAATAGTGCTTCGCTCGTTTTATAATTTATGTAAAAAAGAGTCAAATAACCATCAAAAAAAGATTTCGTTTCTCATGTCACCAAGACACGTGAGAGAAACAAAGTTCCTTCAAAATATTGTAATAATTTTTTTTCAATGAAAAACAAATGCTTTATGTAAAGATTGTTTTGTCATTTAACGTAATGTTTTCACTTTTATACATTAATTTACGTTTTTCAGGAAGTGAATAATAATTTGCTTCAAATTTTGGAGGTCAGGTAAAAAGTCAGTTGAACTATTAAAACGAAAAAAATTATTTCGAATTTTGGTCTACTTTAGAGAGCCAGCTTAAGAGGGCAGACTAGGGTTAAACTCAAAGGAAATTTGTGTCTCACACGATTCTAGGTGACTTCTACATTATATTAATATTCCAAATAATCATGAAATTCAGTCCTTCTGAATTTTTTAGCGCTTTCGGAATTTGAATCGTTTTTGTGTTACAATTTATTTTCTTCTATTATGTTGTATCAATTTATTACAAAAAGATGTGTGTAGCTAACATATTTATTATGTTTTTATAGTTTTAAACTCTTTCTGTCTCTCCGATTTGTGGCTTCTGATGTCTTTCTCGCATTTTTTTAACTATATCTTAATTATTTCGAACGGGTTACATTTTTTTTTGTTTTTTGTGTTTCATTTTGTTCTGTTTTATGGTCATTCTTTTCCTGAAAAAATAATAATTTGCTAGCATATTTTATGGTTTAATTACTTTTATATTTGGTCTAATTATGGTTTCTGATGTCCAACGTATTTTATTTCTGGTATTAAAGTGAATAATGATAATAATAAATCTAACTAATTAATAATTGCCGTAATATAATGTTATTATTATGCTTTTTATGTTGGTTTATCATATTGTATATCTGGGTTTTTACGAGAAAAGGAAAGTTCCTACGAAAATTAAAAACAAAATTATTAAATATTTAACGAATTAAGGGCACGAATTTTTACGTTTAGGTATGTACCCAATTTAGGGATCAAAGTGACTCTTAGGAGTCATTTAGAGGTCGAATCCTTGTTTGGTGCAGGAAATTTGGTAAATCGTGGTTTTTCCAAAAATTACCCCATTAAAAGTTGTTTGGGTCGAAGGGGGCCTTAAGTTGCCGACCTTGACTTTCACCTCTATTTTCAAGGTGATTTGAAGGCCAACTTGTGCTTTTTAAATGAGAACCCTCATTTTTGACTCAGGAATTTGAAAGAGTACGAAATTCTACCGATAAAAAATATATATATATATATATATATATGTATATATATATATATATATATATATATATATATATATATATATATAGGTATCCTCTGCGCCTTTTAACGTTTTAATGAACAGGTTGGAAAAACGTTTTCATAACGTGTTAATAAGGTGCGAAATGTCCGCAATTTCGTTCAGTAAACAAAATTATAAAACATTTTTAAAACGTTTTAGAAACGTTATTTTATAAATATAATACGTGTAATTAAAACAGAAACATCTGAGCGTTTTAAAAACGTTTAAAAAACGTTTTCAATATTTTCAAATAATTAACATAATAATTATACATACGACATTTTATATGAATTTACTTAGGAGCCATATTATTGTATTATTTACTACAAGTTCGTAGTTAAATATATATATTATACATTAAACACTTCGCTCTTAATATAGTAAGTAAGAACAGATTCCATTACTTGCGGGTAACGTGCCGAACGCGATGTAGCGCTATAACTACTTTTACTCTTCGACTGGCACAATAGAAGGTTTTTAACACGTTTTTGAAACGTTAAAATATTATTATTTTAATTAACGCATTAAAGTTATAAAATAACGTTATTAAAACCTTTTTAAAATGATTTATAATTCTACTTACTGAACCAAATTGTAGACATTTCGCACCTTTTTAACACGTTATAAAAACGTATTTTTAACTTATTCATTTAAACGTTAAAAAGTGTTTTGATTCGACCTTTTTAAAACGCTTTAAATACGTTATGTGCAATCAGGTATTTGATCACTTGAACCATTACACCAAAAATCATGAAGATAGTTTTTTTCAGTACAAAGTGACTGACACAGTCGCAAAATGGCAGAAGTGCAATATCTATATTAATATTCTATTTCTTAAAAGATAACCTTTAAGTGGTTATTGCTATCAAAATTTCCCTTATCCAGTGTTATCTGGGAAAATAATTCGGAAAACTAGAAGGGACGACCGTTACACGCATTTATAGTAACTATTTAGTTTGCCTACATAGATCTACATAGCACATACTTCATGTACATTTAGCATTTCGAATATCTGGGTATTTACGAAAATCGGAAATATTTAACGTGAATTAAAGACATAAAATAAGTGTAAAATATATTGTTCTCAACACGTACACTCGACGTGGATTAATTATGATTCGAATGATTTGAAAATTCCATCGTGTAACATGAATATGGTCAATAGTAGGTTAGGTCGGCGGAAGTCACGCTTTGGCGAGGAGTTTCGGATCTCTAGGAATGCGCAGTCTCGATGGTGAAGAGAAAGCGAGACGAACAAACCCGAACAGAATCGAAAATTCAAAATTAAAATGCATAATAAAATTATATATTGAATAAATCTTATTTTTACACCGTTGTATATAAGGCGTTTTTAATTATTTAAGAAATAAGGGCTAGGTGTGCCCATGATATACTTTGCCTCGGCGCTTTACTCGTGCACCTTGATTAAAAAATAAATAATAACAAAAGGAATAAATAATTACATCAATAAATTCAATTTATGGACGAGATTTTTTATTTGATAAATTTTATATATTTACAAACTTTGCGAAGTTACTGCATTAAAAATTTTAAAAGAAGAAACTTCTTAAAGAAGGTTCTTGTTAGTATTTATGTTATTGTTAAAAATATGGTTCATATAAATTGTTTATTTATTGTTTATTGATATTACTTTAGGTAAATTGCTGGTTATAAATACACGTCAATTGACTGAAATTCGCAGATATTTTTAAGCTATATAAGACTGCACGCATGTAAACTTTCTGCCTTCTTTCTATTAACTGTAATATAACAGAATACATTTGTTACAACATAATAATATTTAAATAATAGAACTCGATAGAAATATATTAAGTTTTTAGAAAAACCAACTGACCTGATAATAAGATACATAAAAACTTATAAACCTTTTGTTATTATTTCTTTTTTAATCAAGATGCACGAGTAAAGCGACGAGGTAAAGTATGCCATGGGCACACCTAGCCCTTATTTCTTAAGTAATTAAAAACGCCTTATATACAACGGTGTATAAATGAGATTTATTCAATATATACTTTTATTATGCATTTTAATTTTGAACTTTCGATTCTGTTCGGGTTTGTTCGTCTCGCTTTCTCTTCACCATCGAGACTGCGCGTTTCATGAGATCCGAAACCCCTCGCCAAAGCGTGACTTCCGCCGACCTAACCTACTATTGACCATATTCATGTTACACGATGGAATTTTCAAATCATTCGAAACAGAATTAATCCACGTCGAGTGTAGGTAAAAAAGGCCCTTTTCCACGCTGGCAAAACGAATGGAAAACTGGATATTCCGAGCGTCTTTGCGGGAGCGGGAGGTAATGTATAACATCTCCCGCTCCTGAAAATCTCTGAAAATAATGCCAAACTTTTAGCTAAAAATTTTGCAAAAAATTCAAAATTTTGCAAAAAGAAATCAAATTTTGCAAAAAAATAAAAATTTAAAAAGAAATTTAAAATTTAAAAAAAAATCAAAATTTAAAAAAAAATTCAAAATTTAAAAGAATTCCAAAGTAGGAATAAAATTAAAAAATTTAAAAAAAATTCAAAATTTTGATAAAAAGCATTCTTTCTATTTCGTAGGTCTGGTGAACGACTCGAAATGCCTATTTCTCCATTCGTTTTGGAATCATGAAAAAGGCCCTATTCACACACTTGTTAAAAGAAATACGGTGTGTAACATGTGTGGAAAGGTCTTTTTCAGACTAGGATGATGATTTGAGCACTCGTGTACGTCTCGGACACCTTCGGCGCCCTCGACCTCCATCCGTGCTCAATCATCATCCTCGCTTAGAACAAGCCCATTTTCCCCCCTAGTTGCATAATGTACTATTATTTATTGCCTTGGAGGTAATAATAATATTAATAAATATTAATAATTGATAAATAAAGTACAAAAATCAAAAGTCTACCGTGAATTAAAGAAATAAAATAAATATTATATGTATTTCATTTCTTGCACTACAGATAATAATGTTAGTAATCAATCATAATAATTAATAATAAATATAATATTATGTTTTTAATATGCTTTTCATGTTGATTTATCATTTTATATACCTGGCTTTTTACGAAAATCGAAAATATTTAACGTGGATTAAAGTCATAAAATAAATGTAAAATGTAAATTTTATTTCTTGCATTGGAGGTAATCATAATCATAATAAATCATGAAAATTAATATTAAACATAATATTATGTTTTTGATATGCTTTTTATGTTGATTTATTATTTCGTATATCTGAGTATTTTTGAAAATCGTAAAGATTCGACGTGAATTAATGACATAAAATAGATGTAAAATGTATTTTATTTCTTGGAATTAAGAGATTAATGAAAATAATGAATCTACCTAATTAATAGTAAACGTTATATATATATACATTTATATATATATATATATATATATATATAAAGATCTACAAAATTTCACTCTATATTTTACAGGGTTGAGACTGGCATTCATTGATTATATATAAAAAGAAATATAAAATAATTAAATAATTTAATTATTGGTCTTTTTGCAGGATTATACATCAAATTGATCTTTTGAAAATCATATAATATTTATATAAAATCAAAGGCTATAGTTTACCGGAATCTGCGTATCGATTTTATATTTTAAATAATTATTCAAAGAAAAATAAATTTTTTAGAAAAAGAACCACATAGTATGCACTTCAAATTTATGTAAGCATTGACTGGTTCAAATTTCATAATTTTCGGTTGTTATTTCTAACAAGAATACCGTTTTGAATATTTTTCGTTATAAACAATGCGACTCTTTTATAATAAACATATTGATTTTTAGAAAAATGAGAGCAATACTGCTGATGAAATGCAAATTGACGTATATCATAAGTTGCCTATATTTTTTGCTTTCAATTTGAAAATACAAAGGTTATTGAATAATCACTTATATATAAAAAAGATAAACAAATTAAATCAAAAGTTAATCAATATACAGTGAAATACTCTTTTTTAGAATGCCTTAGATTGCTTCTGAGATTCAATTACAGATTTATTATCTTTTTTATTATTTAATATCCTTTAATTTGAATGCCCAATCTCCAGTCTTAGTCGACATTACAGAGACCAGTGTCATGGTATTTTGGAAATATAAATTACACACTTTTTCTTCTGTATTATGATTCTATAATAAAGCGCTCTCTAATCAAAAGTTTAAAAATACGATCACTATCACAGTCCATAATAAACACATAATTTATATAATTAAAATATTATTATAATTTTTATACTTTATTTTATTAATTTATTTTATTCATTTTTGTTTTAATTTTTTTAACAACTACTTTTAAATTAAAATTTAAAAATGTTATACTTAAGTTAAAATTCGTGTTACAGTATCGGGAGTTATAATTTACAAAAATATAAGTACCTTAATCTAAAATGATTAAAAATGTTACAACTTAAAATTATGATATATGTATAATCATAGATAGTTCATTTGATGGTCAACTAAATGTTAAACTATAAAGCTAATATATAAATTCATACATCAACTTTCATGAATCATCTTAATAAATAGTCATTTTATTTTCAAACAGAAAATAATAAAATTAAGGAAAGCACTCTACGTAAACGCTTAAAGTGAAGGCAATGTACCATGATTATTTAATATGAAAACAATATATTAAGGAGATGTGAAAGTGACAAATAATCCCTACCTTACCGTCATCACATTTATATTTTTGTTCTCTGCAATATATAAATATTTCTAAGAAACGCCATATTAGTCCCTCCGTATTCTTATCGGGAACCTCCAGTTAAATTTTCAAAAACTTTCATTATTAACTCCCAGAGAAAAATGCGTTTGAAAATTTAAATATAGTTGTACATTTTCAAGCGCATTTTTCTCCGGGAGTTAATTTATCCTCTTCATAACATCCTATTTCTCGTAGGTCTATTTTAATATTGTCCTCCCACCTTCGTCTCGGTCTACCTGGGGTTCTTCCTCCTGTCGGCTTCTCTACTAGTATTTTAAGTGCCGCTCGTTCATTATCCATCCTAGCTACATGTCCAGCCCACCATAGACTTCAAGATTTAATCACTTTGGTAATGTTTGGCTTCCCATATACCTCGTGTGTTTCTTGATTATGTAAAATTCTCCATTCTCTAGTAATCTCATCTATTTTGACCCCAAATATCTTTCTAAGGTCTCTATTCTCAAATACTCTAAATCTATTTTCTTCTTGTTTGGTTAACGCCCACGTTTCACATCCGTATAGAAGTACTAGCATTATGATTTTTATATATATTTCTAATTTAGTCTTTCGCAATAGTAATCGTGATTTTAGTAAGTTATTTACCGAATATACGTATGCATTTCCTGAATGTAGATAAATGAAAAATTTATTTTCTACAGTTATTCGACTTTTGACATGTATTACAAAAGAAGTCGAATAACTGTCGAAAATAGTATATTGCAATACGAGTCGTAGGCGAGCAAGCATAAACCGAAGGCGAGTGCGTATTGTGATCTGAAAACGAGTATTGCAAACACACAGAGGCGAAAAATGCCTCTCCCCTATGGTGCACACCTTATTTTTGCCACATATGTCTGGATAACGTGTTTTTTATGTGTACAAAGCGGAACTAAATTTGGCCGTTCTTCGACGCGGTGCAAACAGCCACTTGTTATAGACTGCAAAATCAAACTATAATAATGTCACGACCTTCCTAAACATGTGGTATTATCCAGATGATACCACGCGTTTAGGTGGGCCTAAACCCTCTTACAGCTTATTTTCAAAAAGTTATAGTGGGCATAAAGTAAATTTCTTTCCGCTGGTATTTTGTTCGCTCGTTGGTCGGAAAGCGGCCACTTTTCCGACTCGTCTTGAACTCGTACTCGCTCGCCTACGACTCGTACTGCAAACTTCATACTCAGTCAAAATAGACCCACTTTTCGATCTTGGTACATAATATACTATTTGGTCACCATGTCATCTAGAACCGTCTAAGGCCAAAATTCCTTTAATGAATATGGTATTAAAAATAGTGATTTATTGTGATATGTATGAGCAAGATTTTAAGGTTTCATTTATCAACGGTAAAATTCAAGATATTATTAAATATTTATAGCATACATTTTTTCAGAACGATTGCTTTTAAACATATAAAGTATCCTGGACTCTTAAATAATTTTTTTGTGTGTTTATCCGAGGCCTGCCATCTTAAGAAAGTAATAACATATTCCTTCTTAAAATATTGTTACGAATAAATTATGACCTATGAAAATAGTTTATCACAATACAAGAATATAAGAGAAAGAATAAGACGAATCAAAAGTCTTTAGATTTATTAAAATCCATAAGTCTTTACGTGATGCATTGTGGGTACTGTGAACAAGACATTTCGGCTTTCTACGAGTTGATTGGCCATATCCACAATCGAGAAAACATACAAGGCTTTCTAAAGATAAGAAATTTCATTCATCATTTCGAGAAGTCCCCTTTGCTTCACTCGTATAAGTGAAGACTTGGATTTTCTATATCAAAAGCCTATGAGTTTTATGTTTGAAAAATATTATTTGAAAATCAATAAAATTGTCCACTTTTGTAGAACTGTAACAAAGGTTTGTGGAAATAATAAAAGAATAGAATCATTGAATTCTATTATACTTTAAAAATTGTTCATATGTGTATAAACTCTAAATATAAGAATAGTACTTTTATCACTTATTATCTGACTTAATTGTGGCATTTCTGTAAACCAGTGTGGTATAAAAGTGCAAATTGATACACCGCTTTACGGTATTTTTACTATATTCTTACAACATGGCTTAAATTTCTTCATGCATTTATAATCTCAAATACTCATAATATTTTCTTGTTCTACGGAAACATTCAAAATATCCTTCCCTTAACCTCGAGATTAAAACATCGCGAAGCGAAGAAAATATATACGGACGCATAGTGAGAGGCCAAATTACGTTTCTTCGTCCCTACTGAAAAAAAACTATATACAAAACAGCCTACACACTTACTATGTAAGAGAGCTCATTAATTTTTCAGATCCTGAATAGACTTATTAAAGTTTAATCGAGCCCTAATAACCCGCGTTGTACAAACTTGGACTGTGAATGTAATCCGAATGCTGTGCGCTGGAGGGAATTGTGGGGGTTGGGTAAGAAAACCGTTTGCCTTCTTCTTTTTTTACGACTCAGCTGGGAGAAGTCGAGTTTCCAGCCATTCGTCCGACCGCACTTTGAGCACAATGCCTCCTTTCCGTATTCTCGATTGCGAGCTCGTCGTCGTCGTCGTCGTCATCGAGGGTATACGCATATGCATATATACCTTTACACACGCGCAAAAGCAGCAACCGCCGGCTCACACCAGCATCTCACGCACGTATATGTATATACGGAGCGTATATCGTTAAAACTTTATTCGTCCACTTTTTTATCCGATGATAAATGGTTTTTTTTCGAGACGTTACGTTTAGTGTTTACTAAAAATTTTTTAAAGAGTTCGATTATATTTTTATTAAAGCCTCGACATTCTCAGTTTACGCGTTAAAAAACTTTTAAATTCACTTAGCCATTGAAATTATTGAGAAAGCTCGCAGATCCTGCTATACTCTGGGATAGTAAGTTGAGTGGTATTTGTTGAAAATACTGACTTGAATTGAACTATTTTAATGCGATTTGTATACTTTTGTACGAAAAAAATGTGTCCCGCGAGATGTATTAGTATAAAATTAACTTTAAAGTCAAATTAGTGAGATATAATAATGTAGTATATTGACTAAGCTTTCAGATAACTTTTTCGGTTAATTGTTAATTAGAGACGCTATTGAACTGAGATTTGGTGCAGCCGGACAAAATTTCTTAAAGTTCGTTGTGAAGTTGGCCGCTGTTATAATGGAGTAAATCATTTTTCGTATTCACGTATATACAGAAAGTATCCGGTTACCTCACCACCGGCAGTTTTACGCAGAAAGATATACCTAGAAAGTCAGTAATAACAAGGAAGAGCAAGAAAGAAAACAATTAGGCTGCATTAGGACGATTAAAAACTCATATGTAGTGTAGCTGGCGCACAGTTCAACTGTCTGAGATGTTTAACCTCACTTTAATAGCCTCTCTATTGAACTGCCAGTGGAGATGAGACATTAGAGAGATACTCAATTTAGAATTTCAAATAGCCACAAAATTTAAGCACATTTGTTTAGCGTCATGTATCGAACTTTAAAGTTAAATTAAAAGTTCATCTCTTAGTAATTATACTTTCTTAATCTGTTTCATCAAATCTAAAATTCTAATGTGCTATTCAATAACAGCAGCACCGCAACTAAATCATGAATGATTACGCGAAATACTTAATTCAATCAATTAACTTTATTAACTATTAACTATTTTTATTGTATGATGGTGAACAATTTAACTGCAATACTTAATTTATTGTATAATACAATTTCATTATTTATAAACTATAAGGCGTATAAGGGTGATTGTCAAAAAGTTGGCTCTTTTTAAAAGTATAATATTCAAAAAAATAAAGTCTATGAAACCGAAAATAAAAAATATGATGTAATAATATTAATCGTATAAATAAAGAAAATTAAAATAGGTGGTATCAAAAAACACTTTTATGTAGTTAAAAAAATATTACAATGTTGAAAGATTCTTATGACCATTTCTTTTAAATTACGAATTTATAGAGTATAACTGTCATTTAATATATACATTACGTTACATGAAGTATCTATCTTGTTTAGCACCAATTAATAATTGCATCACTTATTACAGAATATGAACGATTATGATCTACGCTTAAATAGGTTTAAATGTTGTTTATTTACCTATTTGTCGCATTCGATGCTACCGCCTTCGATTGTTTTAGTAGATTTAACGTAATCATTGGACGGACAAGACATTCGTGCCGTGCATATTTTTTTAGTAGTTTATTTATTTAAATACACCAGATGTATGTGAAATTAATTAAATCAAATTCGATTTAAATATTTATTTTTCAAACTGAATACTCCATTAAAGAATTTTTCGCTGGACAGACAAGACATATAATAAAGGTACGCTGGTAGAAGTGCAACATTAACTAATTATTTGTAGAAAACAATACTAATAAATAAGTATATGTGAACTTTTTTTATAAAATGTATATAAGAGTTACAAGAAGGAATAGGTTGCATTTTAATTTCTGAATATTTTAATACAACTTTTTTGGATACGACCATACATAAACAGAATACACGCATTAAAATGTCGCGTATTTTATGGAGCTGTTGCTTTACAAAGCGATTGCCATGCGGTAACCACCATATCTTACTGCCTTTTTTGAAAAAAACAAGGCCATGACTTCAGGTAGGGGTGGTATGAAGGAGCTCTCGGTTCCGAGGTCGCGCACCGATAAGGGCCTTTTCTCGTTTAGAGTTCAAAGTGCGCACCTTTTTGTAAATTTAAAACGACGTTAGGCAGGCACCTTAAACAATTACACGGTGACGGGAATACACAGAAGTGAACCTTTCGGATATTGATAAATAAATTGTTTTTGTTCATTTCTGTTTAGTCCAAATCTATTTTATGTATTTATTTAAGTTATTTATTTATTTAAATTATTTATTTATTTAATTTATTTATTTATTTAATTTATTTTAAGTGTTAAGTGTTAAGTATGAATGTATTTATTAGCGTGACTTGTAAGAATGTCAGATGAATGAGTGTGTTTTAATTTTTTGTTGTGATAGATCAACGAGCAATTTTGGAGAAGTGTGTGTATGTATTCTTTTTATATTTATTGTACTTTGTTTACTCTCTTTCCTTTCTCTCTCTCTCGCTCTCTCTCTGTCTCTCTCTTGGGTTTAAAGGACCAGTGGTAATAAATATGGTAGTACATGTACGTAGAGATCCACATTCTCCATACACTCCTATTTGCAGTGAGGGAGATCTTTCACGACTTGTCCCGCTAGAGAAAAACCTTCGTAGCAGACCCAATAACACTGCACAGCACCATACTAAGCTGAGCGAATTCACACACTCTCTTGGGAATACGAATACCTCTGCGCAATGTGATAAAAATCTAAGAAATAACATGCAACTTCTCCCTCCCCCTCATCAATTACTAGATAATTCACTTAATAATGAGCACATCGGTAACATCAATAACCTAACTTAATGGCAGAGACAGAACTCAATCTGCATATATAAATACCCCCGACTCCATGTACATCTCCTACGCTAATTCAATGGGCTGGTTTAATTCAATAGACTTACTTGAGATTGAGGCCTTTCTTCATGCAAAACGTCCATATGTCTTCACGATTTCTGAAGGCAAACTCAACGATTCTGATTTTGACATTTCTATTGCAGGGAAGAACTATAACTTCATTCGTAATAAAAGATCCCGCGGTGGGGGCGGCTCAGCAATCTATATACAAAAAACATTCTGTTTTAAAGTTCTTTCTGTTTTAGCTAGCGGAACTTCCCCTACACCCGAATATATAATATCTCATAACAGTTCAATGCTATTCGCTGCTGTTTATAGGCCTCCGAAAATAGCACTACCATCTGAGTTCTTCCATCAAATTTCACAGCTGATTCTGCGGTATGATAAAATAGTCATTACAGGCGACTTTAATTGCAATATAAAAATGCTATCACATGATCAGTCACGTTTTATGCGATCTAACATTGAGAGTTGTCTTTATTCCTTGTACCATTTCATCGGCCACCATCTACTATCCATTTATAAAAGATCCATGGCGATTAATATCGACATGGAGGCCTAAAGTATTGTTAGACATATTTCTCGGCCTGCTATTGGAGCTAAATCAGAGCTATAGTCACGACTAAAGTATTATTGGACGTACTCCTCCGCCTGCTATTAGCGGACCAGCAGAGCTGTATTTGCGACGTTAAAATCTAACAGCTGAGCGACTTTCAATGTTTGTTTATAACCTTACATATAACCTCGAAAAATACTGCAATCTGATTGTGATTATCGTATGCGACATCATGAGAATCAGTGTCGAGCTCTATATAATTTGACGTGTTAACAGGACATTAAAATCAATAAACTCAAAGGTTATGGGTTAGGAGTTAATAAGGCTAATTTGTACATTTTTTTATGCCAATGTGCGTGGGTGCAAATTATCATGAAATAGTAATATACCAAGAATCGAGGCTTAATTGAAAATGAAAAAGGTCATGCACAGCGCAATTTTGGCGGATAAGTATACAGGTATCCAACTCGCTAATTGTGCCCACTGCTATAATGAATACGAGTATGTGTATACAGAGATTAAATTACAGCTTTTTCTACCTTCTCTTATTACCTTTTGGGGTCAATTTTTAATTATAAAAACTTGCAGAGTTATAGTCAGAAAAATATATTTTTCATAACTTTTATCAGACAAATTTGGGAATGTATAGAGAAAATCAGACATCACTATATAGCTTATATATCAAAGTAAGAGCACTATTGCGTAGTAAAATATTGTATCATATTATCGAAGTAGTTTTCAGAAGATTTACATGTATCTTTGTTATTTTTGTGAACATAACATAGATACGTACATAACATAATATAGTAGGTTAATTTTAAATTTCCCGAGTTTTGTCAGCACCAAATAAGATTTAAACAGCAATTTCACTAATATAGTACATATTTTGTAGGTAAGAATATTCTATTTGTATCAAATAATTTAAATTATTAGAGAATAAGTAGACAAGGTTCTGTTTTGATAGGAATCGAATGCAGTTTTTCGAGACATTTCGCATTGATGCACTGATGTGATGTATTTTTAATGGTATATGCTTAAACATAATGGTTGTTTGCCTATATGGTAATTAGTTGTGATCAATCATAAATTATTTAGCATTACGGAAAATCAGTGTTTTCGTAATATACATATATGTAAATTGTAAATGTATTAATTTTATCATCAGTAATCAGTGATCACATACATTCATAGATAGCGAACAACCGATACGTTCTTTCATGTACATAGGAAAGGGTGAGGCTCAATTGGATACGAAGCAAACTTAGATAAAGCAAATATTCATAATCCAATACTTTATCTAAATATACCAGCTACATACATATCATATCAGTGTAGAATATCTCTTACAGTTTAAGTTTATCGACAGCTGTGATCAAGTACACCATACGTTTTCAACTAATGACAAGCATTTGACATCCTTAGCATGGCGGATTTTGCTCTACTGAAGGGGTCAGATACACCTCTAAATTTTATATTAATTGATAATACATTTTAAGGTAAAAATGTTACTTATCATATATTACTCATTTCTTTTCGGTAAATTTCATATTTTATCTATAACGGAATTTCTCTCTTAATTTTGTGCATGCTCCTTTAAACTATTTTAAGGTAAAAATGTTTCTTATCATTTATTACCAATTTCTTGTCGGTAAATTTAATATTTTATCTATAACGGAATTTCTGTTTTAATTTTTTGCATGCTCCTTGGATTTCTTTGATTAGCCATAACGAAAACCTCTATATTCCTTGGGCTACCGCAAGATTTTGAGAGCCAACGTGATCGGATTGACATTTTCAAGGTTTTATTAAAGTACATGTCGGTATGATAGGAATGTGGATATTTCTGTATAAAAATTATTGATCAAAGTTATAATCTACTTACGCCAAAAGTCTTCGATTTTTTAAAATTTTATTATGAAATAAACTTAGTCAATACTTTTTAAATACAAATTTCAACATTTATATCATAACTAAATATATTTTGAACATAATAAATCCTTGAAAACGCCAATTCGATTATGTTGGCTCTTGAAACTTTGCGGTAACCCAAGAAAAATAGAGATTTTTATTATGGCTAATGAAAGAGACCTAAGGACTATAAAAAAAGTTGTTTTTAATTTTTCCGTTATATTTTCATTAAATATATAAATTTAGTGAAAAAAAGCATGTATGATTTTATGAGACTTTTTTGATCAAAAAATAAAATCCGTCTATCAATATTAATAATAAACAAACATCTAAAGAAGTTTTAAGTAGCTTATATTAAACTTTAATAACGTATTTTAACATTTCTCTCTCTTTCTCATCCAATTTCGACCAATTTACAGTAGGCCAAGAAAATGTCCAACAATACTTTAGTACATCAATTTGATAGTGTTTGTAAACACAAGAAATGTACCGATAATTACGTGAACTAAATAATATTGTATTAAAATTTATAAGATTTTATACAATATAATTACATATTCAGAATAATAAAAATATTTAATCCCGCTATGCCAACAAGAGAAACTTGGATGAGCGCGCGCAAAATCAGGTTCTAGTATCTAAAACAATTCGCTGCAACTTTCGCAACTTCAATCAAAACGATTACATACGAAATCTAGCACATAATCTTCACAATTTTTGCAATATATATTAACTATATGGTCGAATTTCTTAATAATATGGTCACGACTTCTCTTAATAGATTTGCACCATTTAATACTGTAATTATTTCCGAAAGGCGTAAGCCATGGGTAGATAGTAACATAATACAGCTTATGAAAGAACGTGACCAAGTCTATAAGAGGGCACGTGACAAGGGCTATGACCGGCTAATGGCTGAATATTGGATATTACGTGCGCGGGTGTCGTACCGTATGCGGCGTATTAAAAACTCATACTATAGAAATTTCAAAGGCCCAACTCTCGAATAACCTATGGAGTTGTCATGACAGGCTGGGTATGCTCACACCACGCATACCATCCCCCTTCAAACTCTTTTCACATAACCACATAAAAAACCATTTGGCAGTCATCTCGAATACATCTAGGCAGCATCTCATGCCTCCACCTTCTCTGCCAAGACATTCAAACACAGCACCTATTCCTCGATACTACTGATATGGTAGAAGCACTATATTAAGTCAAATCTAAAGAATGTGGTTTAGATGGAATATCCATTTAAACAATAAAGAACTCATGTCCGGTCGTCTTCGACCCCTTAAAAACCACTTTCAACACATCTATTAATAGAACATCCTATCCAACGCTTTGGAAATAAACATTAATCACTCCAATACCAAAATCATCTATCATAATAGACGTATCAGATGTCCGACCTATAGCAAAGATGTCTGAGTATTCCAAAACCCTTGAACGCATTATATCTAAACAGATCAAGTGCTTCGTTGAAGCTAATAATTTACTTAATCCACTTCAAGCCGGTTTTCGCTTCGGGCACATCCTTTTTGATTTCTCTAAAGCGTTCGGTATGATCCCTCACCATATTCTTATTCAGAAATTGTACTCTTTCCACTTTTCTAACCCAACAATCAAATGGTTTATCTCTTATCTAGCTGACAGATGCCAGGCAGTTGTTGACAAAGGCGGTAATATCTCTGATTGCATCTCAACAAACTCTGGTGTACCTCAGGGATCCGTCCTAGGTCGATTGTTATTTGCCATTTCTATTAATGATTTGCCAGCAGTCCTTCGCTTTTCCAGATACATGATCTATGCTGATGACACGCAGATCTATAGGAGCTGCTATCGTCATGAACTGGTTAACACTACATCCATGATCGGGATGAAATTCGCTTTGGGATGGTTGGTGTATTTGTATTAGTCACGGGATTCCCTCGCGGTCACCCATCTAAGTACTAGCCGCGCATAACAATGCTCAACTTTGCCGACCGCCTGAGGTGTGGCTCTGCTACTCTACTATAGCATAGGCCAGAGGTCTCAAATGTGGCAACCATCTACCGCAAAATTTAAAAATACAAAAAAAAATGTTAAAAAAAGTATTTTAAAAAATTTATTTTAATTTTTTTTAATAATAGGGAATAATTGTAAGCCATAATTACTAATAAAATTACTGATAGAATCACTAATTGTTCATTATCCATGTTGAAACATTTGTTACTACTTTTTTCACAAAATTGACATATCCCATTAATAATTAATCACATTGTTGATTTAAGATATTTGTAAATCATGTTACTTTAATAATGTTTAAGAAAATCTTTAAAGATTACTAATTTAAAATTAATTTATTAGTTCAAAGAATTTCATATTGGAACAATTTATAAATTTTGAGGAAGCTAAGTGCCAATAAATTGGTAGCGGTTTTTTATTTTATTATTATAGTAAATTAGTCTCTCACATACCATGCGAAATGTGGATAATCAGCAGCGAGCAACGCTTGAATCGCGAGTTTATTGCCAAGAATATAGAAACTGATATATTATCGATACTTATAACGAAGTGCGGTCCCGAGAACGGCTATAGTCAATGAAAGTGGTGACGTGACGGACGTATCTTCGGTCGTTATTCGTGGACCATTGTTATTTGCCAGATAGCCGAGCATCATACTCATGATGAAAGTTGTGCGCTGCATTAATAAAAAGCCTGACACTCACTCAATACAAAAAACGCTATAGAGTTGAAACACTATTATGAATGCAACTACGTAGTAAATATATTATTATGAAACAAATGTGCTAAATGAATAAGTGGCAGATGTTTTATTCTATAGGCTAATTCACTTAAATTTGATATATCTTTTTAGCATATTTCCTGCGTTACATTTTGTATACTATAGGTATTATACATACTGCACTACCCTACTGAAAATAGCTCGTAAGAACTTACGTAAGAACTTACGTAAGAACTTACGTGAGGATTTCAACGAAGATCTTACGGATGGTACTTCCCATAGTGGGCATCTCAATAGATGTCAAATTAATTTATTTAATTTATTGTTTGTTTGGCTAATTCAATTTAAAATCGCAAGTAAGAACTTACGTAAGAACTTGCGTAAGTACGGACGTAAGTTCTTATGTGAGATCTTGCGTAAGTTCTTATGAACCATTTTCAGTAGGGTACGTTTCTTCTTTCTGTGCGACATTGAACCTTTCACGTGGCAAGGTACATTGGATAGTTTATTTTCGTATCTTATTTGTATCTGGTTTGGTCTCTGTGTATCTTTTGCTTTATCGAAGTAAAAGAAGTCGTTGCGAGACGACAGGGAAAAAATGTTTGATTAGGACTGCGCGACAGTTTGTCAAGGTGATGTACTTAAGGGTTCGTGCTGTGGAAGAAATCGACCAATTAGTTTGCTGCAAGATTAAGAAAATTGTAAACACAGCAAAATTTTTTGCAGATTCATAAAAAACCAAATGTTTTTGGAACCTTGAAAGTCTGTCAATTACAACAATGTTAAATTAAAAAGCAATATGTACTGAAACGCAACTCCGTTGAAATTTTATATTTAAATTAAGATTTCTGAAAAATTCAAATTCATTCAATTAACGTAAAGTAAAATGAAAGTGCTTTTGGCATTTAACATAAAATAACAAAGTATCGAAGAATAACTTTAATCCGTGGTTCACTTTAATCCAGGCATTCAAAGGCTTTTAGGTTACTTATCAGAATTCAAATTTCAAATGAGGCGCTTGCAAATAAAATAAATGAATAAATAATTAAATAAATAATATAAAGTAAATATGACCAAAGTAATTGTCCTGGACTAAATTACTCTGTTTTATAATACAATACATAACCAGAATGAGATACTATTTTTATAATGATCTTTAAAATAATGAAAAAATATTTCTTATGTTATTATCTCATATTTATTTGCAAAGAAAATTACCACCGTGCCTAAAGTGAGACTCCTGTTCTCCATAAGAAAACAGCGAAAAAGATGGCCGCCACCGCCACTTCGGGAGTATTTCCTATAAGATACATGGGAAACATATTTATGAATCGATTTCAGAATTTTATCTGTGATAAAAAATCCTGTTACTATTCATATATATTATAAGAATGTATAATCTATCGAAAGGTAGAAAGAAATTTGTCTGTCAAAATTAACCTTGCATATTTCTAAATCGCTCCCCGTATAAATTTTATAGAGAAGCATTCCCCGAGTCCGTCATCTTCAGTACTTCATTTAGAATCCGCTAGTGTCGCATTGCAAACTCCCAAGGCTTATATATTTATTGTTCTGGGCTAATCGTTTATGGTTATCGAATATAAGCATTAACACACTCCCAAATAGGGTATAAAATCATTTCCAATCAATTTGCACTCAGCTTCCTTAAATTTAATGAATCATAATTTATTTTAGTATATTAATGTAAACCGGTATTATACTTTCAATAAACTTATTTTTATATATATTTAGCAATAGTAACAAAAGCAATAGTAAAAAAATTGTCTTTTTATGATTTATATGGATTATACCCCCTTAAGGGGGCAGGCCTGGGTTAAACCCAAAAATAGACTTTTTTTCATGAGTCCACAAAAGTTTTTACGTTTAAATGCAATCATTCTGAAAACTTTTACATTATCAAAACACAACACCATCTTAAATTTTACCGTTGTAAAACCTCAGAATCTTGATTCTACACGTCACAATAAATCATTATTTTCAATACCATATTTACTAAAGGAACTTTAATCCTCACACGGTTCTAGGTGACATGATGAACGAAATTTTTTTTGACGGTTATTCGACTTCTTTGGACATGTATTACAAAAGGGGCGGAGCACTTTTTTGTTAAAATTTCTTTTATTACTTTTTTTCGGAGTTCCCATAAATTATTTAAAAAATATGAAAAAAATTTCATCAAAAAATTTATTGGAACTCCAAAAAAAAATAAAAAAAAGTTTAACGAAAGAGTGCATTTAAACGTAAAAAGTTTTGTGGACTCGTGAAAAAAAAGGATTTTTTTGAGTTTAACCCAGGCCTGCCCCCTTAAGGGGGTGCCGGATATGGACAATGGAGTTACTTGTTTTAGTCCATGAATAAATGAGATTTTCAAATTTCACAAACGTACGCACTATTTATTTATTGCTAAGAACGTGCGTGTTTCGAACGTATTTCGAGGCCAAAAAGATAGATAATTTAATTTTCGTTCGAAAAACCGCTTAATAAGTAAAACTAATCCAATAATGAACAAAAATTATTATTGTTTCCATTCGTGAAGAAAAAGCCAAGAGAAAGAGCCCGGAAAGATTAATTTTGACTGTGAACATCCAGAGATATGCTGATCCACACACACACACGTACATACCGTCACAAAGGTATCATTTGGCAAGCCAACATTTTTTTGCCGAATTTAATTTTTCAGCACCATTTCTAAGCGGCTTCCGAGTTGTTATCGTTTGAAGCAGATTTTGATTCGACATCTTTTCTTAACACGGAGACGGTCAGCAAACTCAAATGTGGCAACTTCTGCTACATGAAATACATCAAAATACATGTACATATTTCCATAGTAGTGGATGCCACTTTTGGTTACGCTTAGAGACGGTGATGCAGGCACACATACACACATGCATACATACATACACACACGCACATGCACGCACACACACAGACATACACACACATCCGTACATATGTACAGCCATACGTTTTATAAAAATATTGTATGTGGAACTAATATACCATTACATTATCTGGGTTGTCTGTTCACGGTAGAAACATTGATTCAACGTTTCCACATTATTTTTACACAAAAGTGTATTTTTCCCTAGTTGCTGGAAGGTTCTGATAAAACGTTTATCACGTGCTCACAACTACGGTGCGGCAACGTTAGAATTTATGGTTAGGTTAACTTTCGCGTCGAAATTAGTATTTTTTTTTAAGTGGCATTTCGAACTCGAAAGTTCACCGCCTCATCTACGCAAGCCTTCCACGTTTCCCTATTTTGTGCTAACCCCATTCATTTCGCGCCCTCCCGCCCAATTTCAGATATGTCTGCTTTTACGTTATCCTCCCATCTGCGTCTAGGTCTACCTAGAGATCGCGTTGCTTTCGGTTTTCCTTTCATTATGCGCGCTGCCATACGGTCATCGCCCATTCTTGCCACGTGCCCTGCCCATCTTAGTCTCCGTGATTTTATTATTCTGTTAATATTTGGTGACGCGTACAAATTATGTAGCTCGTCATTGTGCGGTTTCCTCCACTCCCTAGTTTCCTCATCTTTCTTTGGCCCATATATTTTCCGCAGAACCTTATTTTCAAATACCCTAAAACGATTTTCTTCCGCTTTAGTAAGCGCTCAGGTTTCGCACCCGTACAATATTACCGGCATTATTATAGTCCTATATATCCTTATTTTGACATTTTTCGACAGTAGCTTTGACTTAAGTAATCTATTCACAGCGTAGAATCAGGCATTACCCGAATAAAGTCTCTTATTAATCTCGGCTTTATTTTCGTTTCGATCATTTATAGTTGTACCTAAATATCTGAATTCGCTAACCTTTTCAAAAGTGAAATTTCCGACTCTGAGATCCCCCTCTCCTTCGCGAATGCTCAGTTTATCCTTGATCATATATTTCGTTTTCGATTCGCTCACTTCTAACCCCGTGTCTTTAGCCGCATTTATAAGGATTTCCGCGTTTCTCGCCACCGTTTCACCATTATCTCCCACTATATCCAAGTCATCCGCATAGCCTAAAATCTGCATTGTTCCGTTGAGTGTTGCGCCTAGCTCGCTAGCCTACATTTTTATAACAACATACTCTAGCGTCAAATTAAAGAGTACCGTTGAAAGTCCGTCACTTTGCTTCAAACCGTCGCGTATCATGAACGATTCGGATACATTACCGCCTACTCGGACCTTTCCAGTGCTCCCGTTCAGACATATTTGAATTAATTTTACGTGTTTTTTTGGTACGCCAAGGAGCATTAGGATTTGATACATTTTGCTTCGTTTGACAGAGTCGTACGCTTTCTTAAAGTCCACAAATAGCTGGTGTATAGTTTCGCAAAATTCCCACTTTTTCTCTAATAATTGTCTTATGGTAAACATTTGATCGCTCGTCGACCTGTTGCGTCGGAATCCACACTGATAATCTCCTATTATGTCTTCCGCGAATTGTGTGAGTCTGGCCTGTATTACATTTGACAGAACTTTGTAGCAGGTAGCTAAAAGTGAGATTCCCCGGTAGTTATTGCTGTCTGTTTTATCTCCCTTTTTAAAGATCGGTATGATGATGGATTCTTTCCAATTTTCTGGTATTGTTTCATTTCTCCAAATAGCACATACTAGATCAAAAGTTTTAGATGTAAGCGCGGTGCCCCCATATTTAAGTAGTTCAGCTGGTATAGAATCGTTTCCTGCGGCCTTATTGTTTTTTAGCTTTTTGATCGCGGCCTCTACTTCTTTGTAGGTCGGTTCGTCCATATAGAGTTCAGCAGTGTGGATTTCGTCTCCCATTTCCTCGGAGTTTTCATGCACGTTTAATAACTTATCGAAATAGTCTTTCCATAATTTCAATAGTTCATTTTCGCTTGTCACGAGGTTCCTGTCCTTATCTTTCATTAACTGCAATCTACTCTGAAAACCCTTCCTAATAGCGTTTATTCCTTTGTACATCTTGCGCGGATTATTTTCCTAACTATTAGTTTCTATTTTTCTAATTTCATTTTTCTGATACTCGCGCTTCTTGTTTCTGTAAGTCACACTCACTTGCTTTCTTATTTCATGGTATTCTTCTACGGCCCTACCGCTTTCAATGTGTACGCTATCTAATTTAGCCTTCTTGCGCCTTTCAAACCAGAGTTCGCACTCTTCGTCTTCTTGGGCCTATCAGCTGTCCGCGACTGCTTATTCAATTTATTCGCAGCTAACCTCTTTCTCAGGAGTCGTTCCTCTATCCGAAACCTGAGGACGCGCTGTGTAGTGGTGATAGGCACCCACCCGTCCGCTCTGGACGAGTACGCCCAGGACCCGCTTAGGGTAACGGCTTTGCAACAGGTCGAAATTACTATACAAACAAAAAAGTACAAATGTGATTATTTTTTTAGATAAAGCTTATCGTTTTCAAGAATAGATTTATAAAAAAGAAAGATTCTAAAATAACTTGTATTTTATAATTACAGTTTTGCATGTATTACTATACGCCAATTATTGAAACACATATTTCTTCTTGCATAAACATACATATTCTCAAATATTCAATCGAAAATATACATGCTATATATTATTACTGATTAAAAAGTATGCAATAATACCCACGCTTACCCAAAAATATGTTTATTATACGTTGGGAAAATGTATCATCTTTATAACGCTTTCTCTTTCAAAAAGCAAAATTGCAATAAAGAAAGCAAGTATCTATAAAAGATTAAAAATGGTGTAGACATATTACTCTTTTGCAACTCTTCGGAGAATTTCTGCTCTTCCGCATTTATGCTAGAATGCCTTTAGAAATATATATGTATGTCCGGTACACATGCGCTCACGTTATAAGACGGATGAGATTTGAAATAATCGCACAAGCGCTTTTCCAATAGTGGCGCGCGTATATGCACATCGTACAATATACTTTACACTTTGAAAAGAGTATCGCGCTGGCTACCAAAGAAGCACAAAACTTATCGACGTCATAATGCGGATCGTATGGAAAAGCGACTTTTAAAAAATGCCAGCATATTTATTTATATTTGAAACATCTTCGGTGACTGTCGTTTAAACGTATTAACAGATAAATGAATTAATAATGTTCGTTAATAAATTACAAAAAGGTATGTATTTACCGACTCATTATATCTACATACTTTTATAAAATATTCATAACTTAAGTCGTAAAAATTTTGTAGAATAAGTTATTAAGGTGAGTCTACAGTAGGAACCTATTAAAAACCCAGGTTTTTTATCTAAACAATCATATTGATTGAAATTCAAAAAAGAGAAAGCTACAAGTTTCTTGTTTTTTTTTCTCAGAAATATGAAAAAAAATGTTTTAGAAGTCTAAAATAATCTGTATGTGCTGGAAATAAAATTTGCTTTATTAAAATTTTCATTTTTTTTCACTAAATTGTTGTTGTTTCATGTTCATGCACTTTTTTGTAGACTTCTAAAACATTATTTTCTAGATTTTTAAGACAAAAACAAGAAACTTGTAGCTTTCTCTTTTTTGAATTTGTATCAATATGATTTTGTAGATAAAAAAACAGTTCTTTTCATAGGGTCTGACTGTAGACTCACCTTAAACTAAATAAATAACTGTCTTTAGTACACACCGTCACACTAGTTACGACCCCTATTCCTCCCCTTCTAAGCGTGACGTAATTTATGAAATATATAACTGATTTCATTAAGATTTAAATTATAATTTTATTTACATTCAAACATTTTATTAAACAAAGTTTTGTTCAATGTGAGATTCCTTTAATCACGTGTCCAATAATATTATTTAATCCAAACACTTCAGTTTAAATATACGCCTAAATTCGCTCTGCTGTATTATATACTGGTGTAAATTGTCGCATTAATTTTCATTTCTATTATTCAGAGGCACACGAAGAACGTACGAACAATCTTAAAGCCTTAATTCAAAAATTTTTGTGAATGCATTTTGCGTAAAAAATTCGTGAAACATTTGACGTAATGTTTCCAAAAATTTTCACAAGCTCAAAGCAACTATTTCAAAATGACGAAGGAGAAACTCATTTTCAATGGCATATAGACAGAGTAGGAAAGAAGTAGCGAGAGGAAAAGAGAGTAAAATAGAGCTGTTATTTCGAAGACGCCACGGGGACTTTACATCGGCCACCGTCGTCGCCGGGGCGGTAGCAATATATCTCAGAGAGCCGGGCACCTGTTGATTTACGCCTCGATAATATCGAACAGAAAAATTCGCGCCGCTCCCACGGGGACGCGCGGAAGCGACGCTCGAATTGCCTCACCCCCGCTCTAACACACTCGAGAAATGCGCCGGCTTTTTTAGTTACCCTCTCTTTTCCTTTCTCTCTGTGTATAATGCTTTTAACGTCCGGCAATTTTCACGCATAATGCGCGCCCCGCATTACCATCAGCTTATTCTCTTTTAAGTTGCTATTTCCCGTTCTTTAACAGTCAGATTAGAGCGGCTGCAATGGAAGCGCACTTTGAAGTGCTAATGTTATTTGACGAGATTCGTTAATGAGTAGTATTAGGTTTCTTTCATTGGAATCGTTAATTTAGATCACATGTTGAATTCTTGGTTATATTAAGTGCAGATTTTTATGCATTTTAAAAGCCTTTGATTGTAATAAATATTATTCCAGAATTTCTGGAATTCAAATAGTGATGTTATATCAATTATTCACTAAAAACCGCCAAAGGCGTTTGGGAATTTGTAGTTAACAAGACTTTGAGCTAAACAAATTTTAAATTTAATTTATTCAGTGTAAAATGAAAATAACTGTCTTTTAAAACTTTTTTATTGTACACTGAATTAATAAAATAAAACTCACTTTTTAACATATACTTAACCAACTTTAATAATAATATCATAAGAATTATATTATAGTAAATTTTTAGGTGATTTTTCACAATTTATTACCAAAGTATTAAGAAGCTGAAATATAACAATTTTAATTTACTGTTTGTTGGATCACAATTTTGAATTTATAATTTTCGTAATAAGATTTAACAAATATATTTTATAATTAATTTTGCATAATTTTGTATGGTGATATACAATTGCAGAGCTATTTACAGAGAAAAGCTTTGAGAATATTTTGTTAGTGAAAAGAGTAGAACGTTTCAGGCACTAAAAAGCATATTGTAACTTTATGATTTCCTATTATTATGATTGTGATCGTTTCTCTTGAATGAATTGTGGATGACGAAACATAAAGATTTTTTTAGAATAACTAGTTACTTCTGAAACCGTAGCAATGATGTATTTTAATTCGAGTTTCAGGTTCCTGCTTAAGCTACGGGCACGCATGTTGGGGTGGTAAGTACATGTGTATACCGATATAATAGTTTTATTTTTAATGATATAATATTGTAATATATAATGACAATCACGTATTTATTTATGCATTTACAATAGAAAAAGAAAATATTGTATAAAGTTTCTATGATATAAAGTGTTTATTATAAAATGCTTGAAAACGTAATTACATAATTATGTACTTCTGTACAAAATACGATGTAAATTAAATTTGTAGAGTGCGATAATAGTAAAAAATTATTGATCCAGTTGAAGATTAATAACAATACAAGAATAATATATTTCAAAGTTAAACGTAATTAACCTTATGGTATATTGTGACCAGCTCAACTTTCTTCACCTATAACTTTGAAGCAAATGCATATTTTTACGTCCAGCATGTGTGAAATTGAAATGTCGCGAGAAGAACCAGACGGCAGTAGAAGAATTTTTTAAATAAATACAATTTATTTAAATTTATTTGTATACTTTTAGAATCATTGTTTATTTTTACATATGTCTTGTATACCTTGAAGTTGAAGCTTGTAACAATTGGAGTACATTTACTACGATGTAACTTAGGGTTATATAGTAACTTAGGGTTAAATTATTTAAAAAAAGGAAAAACAAGGACGACCATCAATTTTATTTTTCTTTAAATATATATAACTGCATGAATTATTACTTAAAAAATAATTTGGCACATAGATATAATTTATTTTTATTTTTCAATACAACGTTCAGGAATAACGTTGCAATAACGTTGCTCCTTTAAGTTTCGAAAACTAACTTGGAATATTAACGCGTAAAAAAATCGCTGTAGTATAATGTTATTTATAATGTTTTATATATTCTAATTCAAAAGGACAATATATTTATTAGATATTCTTTACATGATTAACGAATTATGACTATATATAACTTTTCTTCCAGTCGAGGTAACATTCAAAGTGCACAAATGTTTCTAAAAGGAGCTTCGACAATTCAAGCACGTGTATTTATTACCGTAACACTAAGAATTGAGTTATATCTATATAAAGAAATACATTTGGATCAATTTATAAAGTTCAACTGTATAGAATACGCGTATTTAACTATGTATTAAAAAATACTAGATAGTTAGAGTATGGTTAGATGACAGACGCTTTTTTCATTCTGTGCATTCATTAACCCATTAAGAGGTGCCGGATACCGACATTACAGTTTTTCGTTTTATTAAGTGAATACATAAGATTTTCGAATTTCGCGAACGTACGCACAATATATTCATCATTTAATATTTAAAATATATCTCCCGAACAATCATATATTCTTGTACCTACCGCAGGATTCTGGGAGTCAAAAAGTTACAAGTACATACTGATAGAAAATGTTCGAATACATTACATATTTCATTCTAAATTACTTATAACTTTTTTAAATAAATTTCTTTTTAAAATCATCACATACCCATGGAAATTACATGTTATCTGAGTAAAATGAGAAACCTATAAAAGTCGTTCTTGTCGACACCCGGAATCCTGCGGTAGATACAAGAATATATGATTGTTAAGGTAGTTCTACGGCTTTGAATCGATCCTATGTATTAACATATATATAATTGTTACAAATCCCTCATAGTTAAAATGATATTATAATATAAAAAAAAACGATTTCGTGTATTGGAAAAAAAAATTTTTTTAAACAAAAATTTGAATATTATAGGCGTAAATATTGCTCTCTAAAGAAAAGTCATATAAACTTCTTAAAACTTTATTTTTCAGTCGATTTAAATGTTTAAGGGCTCATATTATTCCTTACTCGATTTCATCTCGGGAATCCACAACAAAATTTTGGATATTATGTATGAGATTAGCGATAAAGTACTATTGTTTATACGAGCTACTCTATCCAGTTATAAACAATAACACTTCATCGGTAATCTCATACATAATTTCTAAAATTTTCTTGTGGATACCCTAGCTAAAATTATGCAAGGTATAAAATGAGCCGTTAAACGTTGAAATCGACTGAAAAATAAACAAATTTTAAAAAGTTTATGTGACTTTTATTTAGTGAGCAATATTTACGCCTGCAATATTCCAATTTTTGTTTAATTTTTTTTCCCATCACACGAAATACTCTTATTTTGTACTGCAATGTTATTTTAAGTATGGGGGTTCTATAAGAATTATAAAAATTTTAATACATAGGGTCGATTTAAAGCCGGAGAACTACCTTAAGGAGAGTCATTTAAAGTTAAGGTGGAAAGGTACTCAGAAGCTTAAAAAAATTAAAAAAATGTTATTATTTATTTTGTAACATATAGGGGAGGATGGGGTATTGTCGGTCACCTAAGCAAATGTGCTTGTTATTTCTTTAAAATTGTTTTAACTTTAAATAATTATTATATTAGTTCAAACCATTGATTTTAAATATTTCTTATTGTTTTGATATACAAATTTAAAATATCGAAGCTATCAGTCGAAATAAAAAAAACGCATTTTGACCGGATTTACTCTACATCAAAGGGTAATATCGGTCAGCCGTGGTACAATATCGATCATTATTAGAAAGTTACTTTTATAGGTGAAAAATTTCTTTAAATTAATTACATGAACTTTCATATGATCCGTTGCATTATTATTCGTGCTTACACAGTGAAATATATAATAACATAACCACTGTTCAATCGAAAACACTTAAGCAAAGTTACCCTACCTGAGAGCGCAGCGCAACGTTTTCTTAGCCTCACTTTCGGGAGCATCATATAAATAACATTGTGACCGGGATTACCCCAATTCTGCTTAGTAATTTAAATTGAAATGACAAGAAAGCAATATATTTATACTCTTTCTTCTTCACTACTTCGTATTCTTAGATTGTTCAAATTAGTAAAGTGTCAAAAAATAACCGCATAAAGTAACAAATAATATGCATAAAAGCTTATTTTATAAACCAGATTTCTTATAAGAAATGTAGGCCTACATTTCGATTGCGTATAATTTCTTAATAAAACTAAATAGAAGGTTGTTTGTACATTAGATTAATTGCATTTTATGTTGCGTTTAATATACTATTCGAATTATTACCTAAAAATGTTTAGATTATTGAAAATAAGGGTGACCGGAATTAGTCAGTGACCGACATTACCCCGTTCTCCCCTATGTGTAAAGAATCCGTAAAAGAAGAGCATTTTAATTGATGAGGTCCCATATGATTTACATATATTTCAGAAACTTTGATTCGTTTTATCTCGTAACTCAATGTTTTGATATTCAAAATGTTCCACGTGTCTCAGTTTGTAACCAATCGATCTGAAACTTTACACACAAGTTCATACACATATTATTTTAATATTAACTAAGCGGTTTTACAATGGGATGTATCTTTATCTACTTACAGCATTATTAGTTAGAAAAGTTAAAAATTTTTTTAATTTTTTATTTAGATAGTTGATAATAACCTGTATAGAACTTGTATATCTTTGCAAATCAAAAAATGCTTCTGTTGATGTTCAAATAACATTTATATGAACTTTCTGAAATCAAAGTTTCTGAAATACATGTAAATCATATGGGTCCTCATCAATTAAAATGCTCATATCTTGCTTATTTCGCCAAATGAGTGTCTGAAATTCTTTTGACGTATTCTTCACACATATACAATACAAAATAAATAATAAAAAAAAAAATTATTTTTTGAAGCTTCTGAGTACCTTTCTACCTTAATATTTTCTATCATTTTAATGTAAAAATAAATATCTTTTTGTCATTTTGAACATTAAAATAACCTTTATTGGTATCGATAATACAAATTTAGGTTCATTTCAATATTCTTTGTTGAAAAATGCAAAAGAAGAATTTTCATTTTTCAAAAATGTAAGGTGGTTCAGTGCTCTTAAGGCTGAAACACACTTCAAATAATTTCCCAAAGTTTCCTTAAATTCTTTGAGTGTCTCTTCTTGAACGCGTTAAATAAATATTTCTATGTGCGAATGAAGTCCTGCTCTCCCAAGTCCTTCTGAAAAAGCACAAAAACACCCCTAACACTGCGTACGAACGCAATTCCAGCCCACGGCAAGCGCAGCGGCGTCGTCCGGCCGGCGGAGAGATTATCGACGAGCGATAACAACAACAACAACAACAAGCAGCAAAGGGTGGCGGCCCCGCCGTTCGACGAGCGCTGGTTGCTTTCGCGGCTTGTCAATCGTCAGCTGATGCAGGTGCCCTTGGCGGCCAAGCTACGAGAGAGGATGTTCGCCGCGCGGGCCGAGCAACAGCAGCAGCAGCAGCAGCCGCTCGCGCTGCTGCGAATGACCCAACCGCTGACCGCGGACGAGGAGCTACCCGGCCAGCTCGTCAAACATAAGTGCGTATATTTAATTTCGGTTGTAAATCTTTGAACACCTGACGATTCAATCTCTAACTCGTATATTTACTACGTTCATTTGGAGGTGTCCATAAAATTAGAGAACAAGTTTGTTAGATCAGTTTTCACTCATATAGTGAACATAATAAGTTAGCTACAAAAGATAGCGCAAGGTTTTTAAAAAAAATTTCATTAAATTAAAATGTCGACGCTGAAACAACAAAGCAAATAATGCGTGTCAAAAAGCGATACGTATGGATTGAATATTTTTTTTAATTCTCTGCATCGTAACTTACATAGGAACACTCAAACTAAATTTTTGTCAATAGGGAACTTATCAGGTAATAATATTATATTTTTAATCGATAATATGGTTCAAAAAAATGCAAAATAATTTAAAAGTTTCATACAATGTATATTATTTAATTATTAAATATTGATTTTGACTCGAAAGTGGATCCTCGTTTAACCTGCGAGCATGTACGTACGCATTTGAAACACCACACTTTTTTCAAACGGCTATTTCTCAGAAAAATAATGTTTTCTTCATATTGAATCTTTTATGTCTTATTGTAGAAAAGAAATATTATTTATCTTCAAATAAAACCAAAAAAAAATTAAAGAAAAACTATTTACAAAGTCAAAGAAACATTAAACAAATGTATATTATTGATAAACAAGTTATCCCAAACGTTTTTAATATTTTAGATCTGTTAGAAATCCTTGCTAACACTTTTTTCCTGAATTTGACGCCTCAGTGGCGCCCACGCGCGTGTCCGCGTAAGATCGAAAAGCGTGCCTACTCACGGGTTAAATCAATATCACGTGACAATATGACGCTATCGCTTCTGAACATGAAGTGGTGTGATTTACAAAAAATTGCGATGGTCATTCGTCTATTAGGATAATAGAATACCAATGTGTGACAACCACTTACATCTTTGAATGCATCAACAATTTCCAATCATGTTTACGTTTTTTGAATGAAAATTCATGTGCGTATAATAATTATATAAGAATGTGAAAAAGTATCTAAAAGATGCGTCAGGTATTCCTGAAGCAGAGTTCGAAGTGCTGTTAAAGCATGCGTCATTAACCCATTATTTTTTTCAAAAGCTGCACCACGTGAAAACTTTGACATTAGGACTACTTAAGAAATGTAAATATGATTGGAAATTGTTGGTGTCATGGAGCTTAGAACCAGGAGATCGAACGTAATTGTTGGCAAGCGTCCGTCAATTTGTGTATTGACAGTATTAACGCTGAGCATCTTATTGCTACATATTTAAATTGTTAATTATTATCATTACTGATTTTAAATTTACTATTGATTTTCTTAAAAATATTTTATCATAACCTATTAAGTAAACGAATTATAAAAATATGTATAAAATATTATTTACAAATTAAATTTGTATATTAATTTGAACAATATTTTTAAATAATATATAGATATTTATTTATTTATTTTAAGATTACTTATTTGAATGAAACATTAAAATAAATAAAATCTAATACGTTTTTACATAAAATAAAATTTCATGAACACTATCTTTTATTTATATATAAGCATGGTACTATCAATCTTTAGAAGCCATATTTAATAAAAAGAATTTAAATTGATGAATTTAGGTTAGGATTAGTTACTTTTAAAAATTCCACAATTTTGTTCAATAATTTTGTTTCCCAATTCGCCTTATTGATAACCTAAGTAGGATATTTATTTTTATCACATTTTCAACGTATTTTACACCTGAAGTAAAGTGAATTGTTATAATAAAAGAGAATCATCATTAGAGATCAAAGTATACTGTCGAAATTTTACTGTGCTTACATAAAATTCGCAACATTTTTGTAAATCACCCATATCTTTCTGCCTTTTTATTCTGTGCTACCACGCAAGCTGCAGCCACTTAGCGTAGATTGCGCCTTCTAAAGCAGCGGTGCACATCTTATAAGAGTTGTATGCTTTGAGCAGCACGTCGTTGCTGCAATATTGAGAGTTAAGCGGGATCCGTGCGGAATGCGAGAAATTTCTTGAGCCATGTAGTTAATACACTAATGTAAGAAGTGCAATTTCGATAAGTAGAAGAAAATGAGATTAATTTGAATACTTTATTATTTTGAAAATTTTAGTTTTTACTGGTTTTCTAAATAGTGTTACTCTATCCATTATTGTAAAATCAATAAATATGAGGTCACAAATTTAAGGACACATGAAATTCTGACCCGATTTAGTTTAATTTTGAAGATTTTTTATTTTAATTGTAAGGGAAAATGCGTTGGAAACATTATAAAAGTGAAAAGCCGCTTGATTAGGAATCGGTCGGAATTTCACAGATTCTTCTTTTTTGCTTAAACCATTAGTTTATAGACTAAAAAATATGATGCTTATAGTTTTAGAGCATAATCACGACAATTCCATGCTGAAAAGCCAGCTTAGTGAATCATCTCGCCATGCGCAGTAGATGATTTCGCTCCATAGATAACTAAAGATGAAAATATTTTTTTTAATTTTGCTTATAAACTACCCAAGAACGATTGAGTGTATAATGTCTTAAAGCCAATTCACAAAGATTTAAAAGAAGTAAAAGAATGTTACATCATTGTTTAGGTACCTTACGCTTTTTATGTTATTACTACTAATACGCTAGTACGAAGACAACGTAAAAACTTTGTATTTTATTCTAAATCAAATGATTTGCTCGTAATCGTGCATATCGTTTTACTATGACGATAAATTGGTGCTTTGAAGATAGGTCTCTAGCGCAGCTATTTGTAAATAAGAAAATTTATAAAATATGTTTTCTTATTTAAATTAATATATTAAGTATACATATTTGTATAATGTTTTTTTCTAACTACAATGACTAATTACATAAAGATCAATAAAACATGCTTTGTTTAAGGCCCCAACCGTGGTGTAACCCCTTTTTGAGTTTATATTATTATTCAGAATACAGAAATATTTACTTAATCATGTAGTGCCCACCTTTTGATCCAGATAGGAGAACTTTCTTTCTTGCACTTAGTTAACTCAAAAATGGTCCTAAACTTTGCACCGAATAATTTATTAAAAGAGAAATTGGCTCTAAATAACATTTTTAAAGGTAAACTTTAAAAACGATGATTGGTCATGTAGCTCTTAAGTTAATTAAATTTTAATAAGTAGCATGCTAATTTTGTTAGTCTAAGTGTTCTTATATAAGAACCCATAGAAAGAATTAAAAAAAACTTGTTTTTGAGTTTTTATGGAAAAATTTACAGCACATACGCATTTCTTTCTCCCATACGCATTACTTTGTCAATATGGCATTACCATTTTGAATTTTACGCTATAGCCAATTCGATTCTTTTTAATCTAACGGTACCATCAATTTACTCTCCATTCAAACAATCGAGTCACATGTTGAAGAAAATTTTTTAATTACTTATTAAAATTATACGAATGCTTGAATTAAGTGGATGGACGTATACCTCACACAGGGCACTAAAGGGTTAAAAAGCAAGAACTTAATAATATCTATCGACAAAGTTTATGATAGTGATTGAATAAGAATGGGAGCATGGCTTGTGCGAATTAAGTAGAACAAGTCGGGTATGATGCGATGTGTGTGGAAGGTCGCTTCGTTTTTCGAATGTTGAATTAACTACTCTACATAGATAATAATATATAAAGTGACTTACGTTTATAGGTTTAAATCCTTAGCAGCACAACCTGTTGAATGTACCTACATGATTGTTTAGACCAAAAAACATGAATTTAAAAAAAATTGGTACTTTCGCCCCAAGGAACATTAATGAAATTTGACCCTAAATAAATCATATATTTATAAATTAGCTTAATCCGAGCCTTTCTAAAAGTTAAGAAAAAACGTCGGAAAAGTATTACTTAAGAAATGTGCTTTAGCATTTCTACGAGGAATTTTTGCAATATTTTTCTTTAGAGTTTTCTCAATTGCCTATAGGACTGAAAATGACGTGAATTAAGCTGTTTTAAAAAATATACATTTTATGTATGAAAAAACCGGATTAATCATCCTATTCGATACGTTTTTGTGTACTTCACGTGTTTCGTGTACAAATTTTGCGTGCGTTAATATGGGCGTATATACACTCTCTTTTGTACAATGAGCTAATGGTTAGTAAAGTTTTAAAATGAGTGTTATACGTATAAACAACAAATTATTCAAAAGAATTAAAAGAAATAATAAATAGCTTATTTACTTCTTAATGCCTTACAAACTTTCTGACAAATGTATAGCACTCACAACTCCATTCTTTGGAATGAAGGTACTTGTATATATCGAGGATATACTTCCGCTAATGCCAATTAGAAATTCAATTCTTGTATATTTTTGTGACTGCTGATTAAATATTTTAATAACTTTTAATTACAAATTGATTGTAAATGTAGGACTAATATATAGTCGCATTATATCGAAATTCCGTCTCATGTACGTTGTGCACTCTTTCAAATTTTAAAACAGGGTTGACTTAGCCAATTTGGTAAGTTCGGCATATTATTTGATCAGATTTAATCTCATTTTTAAGTTTCCAAGGAGCTCAGGAAGTAAAATTGGGTTAAATTGATGTTTTTATGCTTCAAAAATTATGTAGATTTACTTAAAATTCATATATAAATCAAAAAGATTATATGTAAAACAGATAGATATATTATATCCTTCTTTAGTGAAAAATCTATGGACTCTCTATTGTGGACAGTTTATTTGACTTCTGATTGATCGAGTAGTCGAGATTTCACATATTTTCCATTTGTTATTATAATTTTAACAAACTAACTTGCTATGGATACTGCATGCGCATAACACACGTTTGACCTATTAAAAGAGAAACTGTCTCAAAAATAAATTATTTCGTATAAATAATAATCTATAATCAATGGCTTGCTTGGCAGTATGGCGATAGAGAAACATTCTGAAAATACGGACCTAAGAGACATGACGAAAGCTGAGCAAAGAATGGTAGAAGGTGAATCATCTGATATTCTACTGTATCCTCAGCGTAAAGATTTCTCCAATGAGGATGATCAGGCAATAAAAATGGGGCTCTATAAAATATTGGTAAGAGTTTAACCTTGTTAGAATGTCAATATTGTAAACATTAGGTATCTTTGAACATACATCTTTTCTTTTCAGGAAAACATTGACGAAAAATTAAAATAAGGATGCCTTCAGTTCTTTCATCTATCTTCATCAGATGCTCAAGATATAACCAAAACTTTCAATTTTTGTTATCAATACGATTAATTTCTTTTTGCACCAGAATATCAAGACTTTAAAGAGAATAAGAAAAGTTCAAAGTTCGACAATCGCGATACCTAAATGCTTATATGAAAATTAGAAAACTAGTTTCTCTGTATTATGACTCTGTATTATGTCTTCCATACTAATTAAAAATATGTGTAATTTATTTGCTGTAATCATGGGAAAGGTCTATGTTTACAAATTCTCGCGTATGTTCGATTTACAGTTGTTTAGCGAAATTTGAAATGGAAAATGCTAGGCTGGAATTTTCCAGGTCGAATCTTCGAAAATGTAATATTCTAATGTATTAACAAATTTGCAGAAAACTAAACGAAACCTCTTTGAAAAAAATATAAATAGCGAAAACCTGCATGTACTCAAAATGTAGTTATGTATGAACCGTTAAAAAGCAAGGATAGTATTTGTTATTTAAGACTGGTAAAACAAACAAAAACGAAACTATATGTTGAATTTAAAAATTTTAACAAAGACAAAAACAAGTATTTCAGCTCTGCCAATGGCTTCTCGCTGGCTAGTCGCGAACTAGTGAAAGAAAGTGTAAGACTACTCAATGAATATATACTAAGACTCTCGAGCATAATGAATTATAAAGTATTTTAACCACATTTAGAGAAGGTATATACATTTTTAGTTGGATTGATTCAATGATTAATCAAACCAGTTAAATATTTTAGTTAAATTTCGATTATAAATTGAGAATAATTAATCTGGACTAAATTATTATTATTATTATTATTATTATCATTATAATTATCATTATAATTATCATTATCATTATCATTATCATTATCATTATCATTTTCATTATCATTATCATTATCATTATCTTTATCATTATCATTATCATTATCATTATCATTATCATTATCATTATTATTACTATTATTATTATTATTATTATTATTATTATTATTATTATATTGGCCAAGTATTAATGGTTAACAGTAATAGAGCCTATAGGACCACATCTATCATAATCTCTATGTCAGCTGCAGTCATGCTTGCATCATCACCACAGCCACCATAACTAATTGTTAAGACTAGTCCAGAGCTGTGTGAAACAAATTATTTCATATCTTTAAATAAAACTATTTGTTTATTTTTACTAAAAGATGTATTTAGTGTTAAAATTAAATATCATTCAGTATTTAATTGTACTACATAATATTTACATCATCTTAAACAAAAGCTTTTCTCAGTGAACTGTTAAATAATAAAAAATAACTTGTATTTATTCTCTTTAGCGCAGAAAAACATATTGTTAAAAATGTATCTTTTATTTTTGTTCCTTAAATTAATTATTTTATAAATAAGTGCAATATATTATAATCTAAGTTTTTCAAATTATATAATTTTGGATTTTTTTATATAGTCAACAAAAAAATCTGTAGGACGTTAGAAGTTAAAATAAATTCTTGTTTTAAGTTGATAAAAGTTTATTTTTAAATGCTGCAAAATTGTTAACGATATTTTTGTATAGTACGTTAATAAAGTATAAATCTATCGCACATTATTTTAAGTATTTTCAGACAACTTCTGAATTTGCTGCAAGTAGATACACATGGAAAGTAATCGTGCTAAACGATCCCTAGCTTACCAACATAAGTTCGATCAGTCGGTAACGTTATGTAAAGGAAGACAAGAAGATGGCGCAGTATCGCAGTTTTAGCTAGTATAAATGTCTTGTATGTACGCTTAAAATACCGAGTTTCACTTAAAATTTATAATAAAGTATCATAATTATTTTGTACTAACGAATGTCCATGGTACTTGTAAATTAAAGTTGTTTCCTGTTAATTAGATTAATAAATATACAATTTTAAAATTCTGTATGGAAATATTTTTCAGTGAAAAAGTGTATAGAATAGATTGAAGATATAATCATTAAAAATAAATTTAAATAAAAAAGTCAGAATACTCTTGTAACATTCAAGAAATGTTTCTATATTTTCTATAGGCTACTCGTATATTATATAATTAGCTTCTTATATTATCAGTTTTCAAATCAAATACCAGTAATGATCTGTTTTATAGGGTGATGTACATACCGTTGGTAGTCAGTGCTCCGTCTGGTCATCTAACATAACTTTAATCATTGTAAAAGTTTTAACCGTCGCATTCCATACAACTTTGCCATTAACATGATTCTTAAGTACTTTAGAACATTGTATACTAATGGAGGTATACTTAGCTCAGCATATTTTGACAGAAAAAGTACTTTAAGTTTGAGGTGTGTCGAAAACAGTATTTTCTTAGGCAAATCGACAAGATAAGCAGAAAACGTTCATGATTCTTAGTAATATCATTTACAGTCAAAAAGAAGAAGTGCACAGGTACAATTAATTAGGTTAAAATATTAAGAATAAATTAAAAAATTACAAAGAAAACAGTAATTTATAGAAAATAAAGAATGGACAGAAGTGGTACAACGAGAACGTTAATATACCAGTTTTGGCCATAGTACCTCAGTCATAAATATACATCAGATTTACTTTTTACACCATTATTTTAGGTTTTGTAAGTCTAAGAAATAATATAATATGTTGGCATAAAACAAACGATGAATTTATCAGATATACACGGAGAGAAATGTATCTGTAAATATTGCTATAAATTTCACGAAAAATTACTATACCGTATAGTAACGTGGATACAAACTCGTATTTTATTAAATTTTAGTATACAGTATAGTAAAATTTGAAATCACCTAATTTTGCTATACTGAATAGCAAATTTTACAACAATACTGTGTATCAAACTTTATTAATATACAATTTTTTTTTTTAATTTTCAAAATTTTATTTTCATTTTGAATTTTTGGTGCATTCTTCTCCGACTTTGTTACCGAGTGTCGGAGAAACTTTTTTACGTGTTGATTTTATCGGTTATACTATATTTTACTTATTCGTAGTCTAAAGTCGCATTTTTACAGTTGAAGTTGGGTAAGCCTAATTTACATATATCGCAAGCTATTTTTACATATATCGATACCTAATAACGCATGATCGCAATCGCAGTTCTAATTGGATTTAAAGATTTGAAACTTTCTTATATAGCATCGTACAGAAATCTCGCCACTTGCGAGCTAACTTTACTAGATGCCTCCTAGCGGTAAAATATATAAACTAGCGCATTTTTTAAATGCAAGAACGATACACGCAAAATATAATAAGCCTTTGCAAGTACTTTTTTTTATCAATGATAGATTATAAGTAAATAGTAAACTTAGTTTTTTATCTTATTATTTATTATTAAACAAACATTATATCCATGTTTTTCGAATATAATACAAACCACCTGATAACATTGTCATATGAGAAGAGCGAGCACGCGTTTTCGCGACGACCGGAAATTTTGTCGCGCCAACAGCTAATTAGAACGGTCATTAGACGCGGTAATTAGCGGTCCCGGTGACTCCTTCTTTGTTTCCATACTATTTGCTAACTTACCAGCATATATTTACAACAAACTTGCTTAAATTTTACTATACATATTACCAAAAAGTATATCCAGAGTTTTTACTATACTACATAGCATTTTTAATACTGCTGTATATCATAAACTCATAAATATATAGTAAATTTTCATAGAAACATAGTAAATTTCCTACATATGTCGAGTTTGTTCCCGGCTTAGTAAAAAGTATAGTAATTTTTACTCAAACATTTCTCTCCGTGTATGAGCTTTAGAGTGTGTATAACTTATTTTTATAATTAAACATTGTATTTTACTATAGTAAATATATTTTCGAAAGTAATAAAAAACTTAAGGTGATCATCGGTACGTCCACCATAACGAAAGAAAACCAGCTATTTTAGAACATATTACGACATGTTATATATAGACTGTAGAAATAAGCCTATCAACTGTAAACTACATAAATACCTATGTCTATCAATTCTACAAAGACAGTTTCCATGTTAAATAGCAACACTTGTTTCAAAATTATAAGTTAATTACGAAAACTAAAACTTAAAATGTTTTTGATGATAAGAAAGCTTATTAGTTTACTCTTTTTTTTTTACTCTACAGTGGATCCGTGTTCGTTTCGCGTTATATCGCCGCCTGATGCGAATTCCCCTTCACACGATCTTTCGTGTACAGTAACTGCGCTCCCCACTATCACCGAAATGGACACGCGCGCGCTTCACTGTATTTTAAGATATTTTGATTGTTGTAAATCTAAAGCAGTATTAATTTCAAGCACTTTTAATTTACAGAAATAAATTAAAATGATAAAAATAATAAATTTTAAAGAATATAACAAAAATATTAGTCTTCTTAATGTTGTACTAACAATCAATAACAATGTCAAGAACATAAATATTTAAATCAAAATAAAAACTGAATAACATACAATTACGTTTACGAGATAACATAGATACTCTATCATGATACAAATATGAAATAAGTAGATGTACGATGGGTATCCCGCTAGGCACTATTTATGATGCGCATGGTCGTTTACATTACATTAATTACTGTCAGTGTAATCCAACAAACTATAACCGTGTTATATTTTTTTATTTTCATTTTACAAATTAGATTAAACTTTTTCTAAATTCATTAATTTTTAATAATGTGATACTCTTTATAATCTATATAATAAGTTAGAAATTGTACTTGGAGAAGCCGTTGGCTTTTGATTTAATAACTAACTGCTGTTATTTTAATAACATTTGAAATGTTAATATTTTTAATTTCATCTTTTTATGATTTGTAGAACGAAGTTACTAATATATGAGTTATAGTTTTTAATAATAGTTGCTTTGAATTATTTATTTAATTCTTGGATATAGTAAAGAGAATTTTTATTTTTATTTTATTTTATTTTATTGTTTAATTTATATACATTTCTACACAATTAATTATCATATTTAACTAGTTTCTAATTTAATACTCGTGAAGAAAATTTGTTCGTTTCTATTTGAGGTATTATAATTACTGAAAGAGTATTCAAAATCTGTGAGTACAATATAAATTACTGTTGGATAAAATTTTAATTTATTCAATGAAAAAAATGAAGTACACTTTTACTATTTTCAACAATTATACAAGTGTTATTATTGTACTACCAATCATGTACTTACATTGTAGTTGTAAACTAATTACAAATTGATTAAACTTTATAATTTGTGATTAAAATATACTTCAAATAATAATTTTAAATAGTTATGAATTCACTTCAAAAGTAAGTGTCAAGCTAGATGTAAATGTGTATATGACAACTCCTTTAGTTTTATTAATAAATTAAAAAGATATAACATCCCAGGAAATATAAATATGAATAGTATATCTTTTAAAATTATAATGGTTTTACAATGCATATTCTAATTTTTAACAATACTGAGAAATGTAAGAAGAAAGGATAGTTTTTGTTAATTTATTTATTAATCATATCAGATTGCCCCTCATCTAATTACTCCGTATTTATAAGGATTTACACAAAATTATAATAAGTGTTTCACTTCTGAACTTCAGAGTAGGCCACATATGGATGACGGTATGGCGCCAACTGTAAAATAAAAATATACCAATCAACATCTAATTTAAATAATAATTATGTATATTTATTAAGCATTTTAAGCAAAAAGATAATTTAAAAAATATAGACATGTCTAAAAATACATTAATTTAATCCAATAGCCAATCTAAAGTAATCGAATCCGATATATTTTATATTTTTATTTCATCCTTTTTACATCCAAGCTTATTTTAAACTTATAGCAAACTGTTCCAGAAGCATATCAATCGCAATCCAAAACTTCGCTCATTCTTAAAATTTCTCCTGGGAATGTACTCTTTTTTGCCAGAATAATAAAAACAATGCAATCCATAACCACTCACCAATTTCCTGATGAATATCGACCATGAATTTGAGCTGGGGCGCTGATCGTGCATCGAGTTCATCGCGCGCTGCTCCTGCCGATTGTATCCCTGCGACGGCACGAGGGCCACGCTTTCGGCATTCGGCCTCGCCAGATCGTAGTCCACTTGCTGTTGCGCCTCCTCCTTGTTTCTCGCCACCTCCAGATCCACCGTGTCCGAATACGAGCGCTTGCCGTGTCCTCCGTAGCAGGAGTGTCCGAAGGCCGAGCAGCCACCTGCGATTTCAATTTCACGCGCGCATAAGTTTCGAGGTATTTTTTTGTGTGTAAAATAGGATAAACAGAGATTTGTGTTATTTTGACACTTAAAAGAAGTATTCTTTTATGGGGTTTTCACGTGTATCTCGCTTCCTAAATTTATAAATATTATTTATTTTTCATGTTGGAATAAATATCAGCAAATTTAATAAGCTTGCGTTGATTGAGTCAAGAGATTGAAAAGGACCTTCATTATCATATAGGAAATCCACAAAAAATTCAGTTAGAGCGTTCAAAAAGTAAAAAAAAATTTAGGGCTACATCTCTGGGACAACATTTTTTTATTTTTTAGGGCATGCAGAACACGACAAAAATAGTGTTCCCACTTATTCGGTCTCGGCCCACTGTTTTTTCAGTTACCCAAATTCTCTTATGGGAATTTAACATGGGGAAAATTAACAAAAAGTAGCCATTTTTCAACAGTATATAGTCAATATGTAGGGGGCACGACAACAAATCATATCAATATAATCAAAGTACAAGAAAAGAGCTTCAATTTAAAAAAAGATCGTTCAAAATGGATTATTAGGTAAAAAGTTATCTACGTTTGAAAATAGTGAAAAATCATAGAAATTTCAATGATTACAAAATCAAGTAATTTTTCCCTTTTTTAAATGCTTATAACTTTCCACCCGAGCGGTCGTATTTAACGATTTTTTTTAAATTGAAGCTCTTTTCTTCTACTTTCATTATAGTAACTTATATTTAACATTTTGTTAGTTCATTAGCTATATATATGCTTATCAATAATGGTTGTTTTTGTTCTTTTTCAATTAGCATATATATATAGCTAATCATATGATAAAGTGTTAATTGTGATTCAACTATCATAAAAGTAGAAGAAAAGATCTTCAATTTAAAAAAGAAATGGCTCTAATTGAATGTTTTTCATGAATTTCCTCATATAGTCGGGGCATCAGAGAATTCGTAACCCGATTCCAACCTACAGCTATCACCGAGGAGTCCAATGATAGCTTTTGACCTGTAGAATATGCCCCTAAATTAGTTAGGATGGGTCTGGTGCGCAAGTGCGATTACTTGTGCAAGAAGTGACCCAATTACGGCTCTATTTTTACTTTTATTAAAATATCTCGCTAAATATGGATTTTATCAAAAATAGTCACCCTAATAAAGTTATTTAGAAGTAAATTTTGCATGTGATTAGTAGGTTTCGAAAGTTAGAAAAACATTTTTTTTTTAAAGTGGACGTTTAAGGTAAAAAAAAATAAAAAAAAGTTAGCGTATTAAAAAAATACGTTAAGAAGTGTTCCATTTTGTCAATAATACAAGTTAAGATACCTCTATGGGTACTTAAAAAGATGAGCCGGGTCTGCTTTCCAAATTTCAAAATAGCGGCCTATTGCAACGTTGCTTCCCTGGTAGAAATCTTATCGTGGCGGCCACATTCGCTATAACGGTCTTTATAGGCAAACTAGATAGTACAAGAGTGTACAAAACTCGATAAATCCACACAGATCTATATAGTTTTCTCAATAATAATATGTACGTATAAAATCTGTGAGGTTATATATTATTTATTGAACAGAAGTTTTATTGTAAAAATTAATGTTAAATAAAGTTTAACATGCAAGTTTTCAATTATAATAATAAGATCTACAGTTATATCCATACTATTTACATATAAAAGTAGTCAGAAAGCATATCTAACCTAAAAAATGAAAATTTAGAAACAATGTTCCTTGCATATGAAAAACAGTGATCACAAAATAATGTTATTGATTGATGTAGTTGTTTCTTGAAAAGTAATGTATAAATAATAATAATATCATATGTACAAATATGTACTTTATGACATGCTTTATTTAAAAACTAGAATTTTAATTTCAGAACTACAAATAATTTTGTATACATTTGCGAGTTTTTATAATACATAAACTGCTCATCCGTGACAACATTTTCAAAGACAAACACATTAGCCGAATACATGTAGACGATAATTTTCTTTATAAGTAACAAATTACTATGTATTAACTGGCCATAGATGTCAAATGAAAGTGTTTGATTATAAATTAATCACAGTAGGAAATACAAAAATAGAACATATATATATATATATATATATATATATATATATATATATATATATATATATATATATATATATAATAACTCAAATACATTATTTCTTTATAAAAATAGAAAATTAATCAGTTGATAATAAATGTGTGTGAAAATAGTTTTCCTTACATAAACCATACAGGTTTGGAAACTAAGCCTGTATTTAGGATGGAACATAGTCAAATGTAAGGAAAATAATTTTACATAAACAAAATAAATATATGCACTAATACTTCATATACTTAGTTATTTGGATATTCAGATTATTTTCTTATTTTGATTGTTTAATATATATGTGTAACATAATATTGTTATTGAGTTCTTAAATACAAAAACTCGATGTATCTAAAATTAGATAACCTTACACTTTAGAGGTTATTTACAATTATTTACATTGGTAATAGGTGAACAATAACAAGTAAATACCTTTAAATCAAAATAATACATAATAAGCATAATAGATTATGCTTCTGTTTCTTAAAACATAACCTTTAAGTGGTTGTTATTGTCATAATTTTGCTTATCTAGTTTTATCGGGGCAAATAATATGGGAAACTAGAAGGGTCGACCGTTACACGCCTTTATAGTAACTATCTAGTTTGCCTACATAGATCTACACAGTGCGAGATTATTCTACATAGATATATAAAGTGGACGGGATAAATTTCTACCAGGGTTATGCAACATTTTGGTTCGCTGTTACGTTTGTCCCTTTGCGAATTGTTTAATTTTACTGGTGAAGCTTTAAAGGTATTAACATGTACTTTATACATGTGAAAGTAAACAAAATTGTTTTAAAATTACTTCTTATTTTAAACATAAACGATTAAATGGCTGATGCTAAGTTGCGTTATTAAAAAAACCACTGCCAATTCATCGGTACTTAGCTTCCTTAAACTAAATTAATTGTACAAATATGAAATACTTTATTGTTGGGTACTGAATGAAGACACGAACAATGAGCGTGACGATTAGCTTATACTATTTATTCATGCGTATTGCAGCATAACCAAGCAATAACGGCTAAACATTAGCCGTAAAAACTCGACGAATGTTTTCATATCTTTTCAGATCCTCATTTAATACAGTTGTGTAACGAAAACGAGCAAAAACACAAGACTCTCGAGAAACGAAGGCACAAGGAAACTCGTTTCCTTCCAGTGCTGCAGCGATTTTTCTCGTATTTTCATTTCGCAGCGAAATTAAAAGCGAAGTCCTCTGTTCCTCGACTGGGCAAGCATGCGGCTAATGTAATTTTCCCGAACGAACCGCAGAAGATGAATTGTAACTAGACGGGGCAGCGAGGAAATCACCGTGCGCTCATTCGATTATAAAGAGGCCAATTCATCGATCGAAGGATGCACTTATACATTCCGCAATTGATCGATTTTTCTCTCCTCTTTTTCTTTGCGCAACTGTATGCTAATGCTCGAGCAAACCTTTTCAGAAGTTTGAGTGTCTCCCGAGTCTATACTTTTGTTGGCTCGAAGTTAACTTCGAAGTTGATGAAAAAGGTTGCATTGTTAACCTATTTACTGTGAACACGTAACCGTTTTACAAACTCGTTATTGATTTTAAGTAGAAAAAAGACTATGGTCCGTTTTCAGAGAATTAACAAAGAAAGGCATTTATATTGTAATGCAGCCAACTTAAGTATCAAACTCTGTAATACAAAGTAAAATGAATTCTATATCAACCTGCAGCAAGACTACAGTTTTCAATCTAGATTTTCATCACGGCCATGCTTTACTTAAATACTGTAAAACAATACTTTGCATACAATTCATATAAGACATTTTAGTTAGAATATCTCATGATTCTAACATTGACACCGTTTTATCGTGGGTGTTATAGCCATTAATTATTATAAATAATTCTTTAATTAATTATTATAAATAATTCTTTAATAAATTATTATAAATCATTCTTTAATAAATTATTATAAATAATTCTTTAATAAATTATTGGATTATCATAATTTTGCACACCTCGTGAAATATATCAACTAATAATTTAACTTTTTTCTGTTGTAATATAAAATTAATTCATATAAAATTATAATGTCTAATTATATAATTTTGTGATTTATTTAATGCATTCTCTTAATTCACACGTGTAAATAACTATTTTAATCTTTAAAGTATAATGGATTCAGGATTTGCTTACTATCCAGTTGAATATATGGCGTTCCATTTGCTATTACGATTCACCTTAAAGTTTTCTAAAAATAAAAACATTTTTAACTTAAAAAACGAATTTAATTTATATAATTTAAAGAATACTCGTGTAGGAATTGTAGTTGTGCCAGGCATATTATTAAATACTTCTGCGTACACGTGGCACTTACATGAAGGCTAACAGTGAAAATTCCCACTGTTTTCTAAGTTGATACAACATTGAAAAAGCAAACATTAGAGGTAATTAGTAATACTAATGGAAATGGCGTTAGTAGAAATAACATTACATTTATAATTCTGCTAGAAGTCATAAAAGCTTGTTAACACTTTCGGTCGTGCTGAAGGACATAAAACTAATTAAATTAGAGAACCTTATTGTTATATAAAGTATAATTAGTTTTGCTTATATATTATTTATTGTATATTGTTAATTGCTAGTTGCTAGATCTCGTGCCAGATCCAAACAGTTTTCTATTTTTTAAAATAGTACTAGTTGTAAAGTGAGATTATAGATTTTGTAAGAACAAAACCAAATATATATACTATAGTACTAACGTACAATCGTGTGTTCTATAAATTCTTTATACACCATTATCGAGATAATACAAAACATTTAGTATAGGCTTAATTGTATCTCTCCAGGCAATCGCTGGCTGCGTTAACGTTCTTTATTATATCTCTCCACGCTCAAATAAATCGCTTCAACAGGTCTCAATAAAATTAAATAATTGAAAGGTCTTTCTTTTTTTAAATACCTTAAGTTCTAATTAATGTTTTGAAATAAAACAAATTGAAAAATACTTCTCCTTGAATGACGAAACTAGCAAGTATAGTTTGATCCCCGGGGGTGGTAACCCTTACTTTTTATTTCAGAAAAATCTTATTTTTTAAACTATTTTTGTATATAATATTTGCAGTAAAATTAATTAATTATTATAAAAATCATTTTTGGGCTTAAAATAAAAAATTAAAGTTGACGTGTTTCAGGGTTTTTTCAAATAAAAGTATTATCGGGGATAAACAACCCCTTAGGCGCAGAATACTTTCGAACCGTTAAAATAAATATTTTAAGTTATATAATGCATAATTTATTTTTATTTGAGCTAATTTTTTTCTATGGACCCAATTTCCTAAGGGGTGAATCTTACCACTAAAATTCACTCCCAAAACCGGTTTTTTCTAGATATTCCAAGTTCAGATTAAAATTTGAAATGAAACAAAATGGAAAATATTTCTCTTTGAAATTTGAAATTAGCAATGGTAGTTTGATCCCGTGTGGTAGCAACCCTTATATTTTATGTCGGAAAAAAAAATTTTTTAAATTATTTTTGTATATAATATTTGCAATAATAGTACATTATGCATCAAGGGAGTAAAGTGGGCAATGTACGCACTGTGTGACGTTGCCGACCGAGCGAAGCGAGGTCGGCATTTCACACAGTGCATGCTTGCCTACTGTACTCCAGAGGTGCGTATACTACTTTTCACCACACCCCCGTAAAGAAATGACTGTACGCATCTCAGCAGGCCGTACAGTACCCCATGCTCTGCCTAGAAGTAAAGTGACTTGTGTACGCGCGACGCGCTGTTTTACCGCTCGAGACGCAGTCGAGAGCGGAAAAAGGCGCATCGCGCATGCGCAAGTCACTTTATTCCCTAGGCAGTCCATGCGGTACTGTACGGCCTGCTGAGAGGGCGTACAGTCAGCACTTTACGCGCAGTGTGGTGAAAAATTAAATAATTATTGTTAAAATTATTTTTAGGATTAAAATTTAAAATTAAAGTTGATGTGTTTCAGGGTTCAAACTAAAAAAATTTTTTATTGAAATTCCGTTTTTGTAATATTAGATATCGTCAAATTTAGATTTTAAAAAATAAAAAGTTCACAAAATAGTGGAGCCTTTATTATTTGTTACCCGATTCTAATTTTGAAGGTTTCATTTTGTTCCTTGAAAGATTTCAGGGGGACTTACCCATATAAAAATTAATTATCATAATAGTTTATAAGTCCATACATGTAAGTTTGTAAGTTTGAGCATGTACATTAGGGTGGTCCAAAATTTCCCGAATCTTAAATTTTCTTCTTGTAACCCCCTCAAAATGTTATAATTGGCTTAAAAATGAGATATTTTGTCCATCGTTTGTCTGAACATTAAAAGGACTCTACCACCGCAAACAGGTTTTAACATTTGATTTTAAGCACTTTTATTACATTAGATGAACTAAAAATAATTGTGTGTTAGTTTATCCAGCTACCAATTCATTATAAGTGTATTAAATTTAGTTTCTCTTAAATAAAATTATAATTTTCTCATTTTTCACTAAAACACCTGCTATTTTCGGGAATTCTCATGGCAGTATATTTTAACCAATTGACACGTTCGACGTCGCACTTTGAAGAGTAAATATAGAGAAATTAAGGGACAAGGATATCTTGGGTTTTATATACCAACCGATTATTTATTTATTATTTTTTATTTAGTCGGCCCCTCAATTCTTACTTATTTTGAGAAAATACGTAGAGTACGAACAATGATCATTTGTTTATAAAATGTAATGCGCAATAATGAGAACTCTGATAAAAAAATGAACACGGTAGAGGTCTTCTAAATTGTCTAAGGATTCTAAAAAATACCTAAAAAATTCATAAGTTTAAAAATAAAAGTTTGTTGATTTGTAAATGTGCATTCAATTTTTCATACTCCGTGTAGAAGAGAAGCTTGTTTGTTGTTATTTTTTTGGTTTTTAAATTTTGTTCGTAATTACGAGAAAGGTTTTATTTAATCGATTATATGTGCCGAGTTACTTTGCACGTCATATATATATATATATATATATATATATATATATATATATATATATATATATATATATATTATAACAGAAAAATAATGTTTTCTGTTTATCGTTTATTTGGATGGAATTTCCTCCTTATGATTTTTAATTGAACACAAACATTTAAACTACATTACACCAGTCCAACTAAGAAAATTCAGAAAAATTGAAATCTAAAATAGAAGTTGCATTAACCTACAAAATATCCAAACACAGCATTCACCGTACTACGTGTAATTAATAATTTGCGACGTTCGGCGAGCGTAAAATCGCATCGTTATGTGGATTACGAATTACTCATCGAGTGGAATGAGTGACGTTCAGCGAATCGCTCATTTGGTAGAGCATTTTGGAATCGCTGGCGTTACATCATTACACATACTTTGAGAGTACACGGAACTACTGCACGCGCCGCCTACACTTGAATGGCTGATCGATTGTCGATACGCATCACTGAAACTACCGACTATACGTTAAATATGCCGTCGCAATAGTCAGAGGTTCTTAAATTAAATTGACTATTCGTTTCAAATTTATAGACTTTTCCCGGTGTACTATAAAACTGTGATTCATTTTATTTAAGCGAATTCAATGGTATTCGATTAACAATAATCGTTCGCAGGTTTATTATCTCGATAATATAAAAATCCAGCGGAGCATTATTTTTTTGTTAAAGTATTTCACGTATTTCTAGTTTAGAAATCATTAAAAACGTACATTCTTCACAGTTCTTGCTTGACTGATTGCATTATTGATATCATGTATGGGAAACATTATATGATAGGATCGGTCCTTCTTTTTTAATTAAAATTATTTCAATATTTAATCAGTTATATTAATAGTATGACTAATTAGTAATGCAAAAAACTAACTAATTTTAATTTAATTAATGCCCGTAATTTATTACTTTATCTAACAGCGAAAAAATACAAATTGTAATTTATAATTCATTCATTGTTTGATTTATTATTATTGGAATCTGTAGTGGGAACTATATTGCCTTTTGCAACGATATATAAATACATTAATTGGTTTGCAATGACACGCAAACGAGGACCACAACTTCAAATTAATGAATCCTTGACCGAGATATATTGCCGCGTCGCTTGGTGATTTTTCTTATGCACGAGTACAGGGGTAGAGAACTGTTCCCTAGATTTATTGTATTTTGTCTATTGTAATTGTGCATGCATGAAATCATTGGTTAAACAGCTTAATCAATAATGTAAATACAGTTTTATTGCACGAAAAATATGTTATAATAATCCTAAATATTATTTATCCTTTATAAAATTAAAAATATTTAAAAAAATATTGAAATCTAGTTTTTCTATGTTATGCAACTTAAGGTGGAGTTATAGTGACATTTAAGGGGACGCACTACTGAAAATTGGTGTTTTAACAATTTTTATTTTTTATCTTTGGATCTTCAAAACATTATGCCAAGCCCTAGTGAGATGTTGTTTGTAATCATCTGAGTAATATGTAAAGAGGTTCCATACAAAAATATTAAAACTGCAGGAGAATAAAACAGTATTCATTTAGCTTTGTCATATAAAAAACTTTGTTATTTTTAATTCATAGCCATATATTATGATATATTGATATTCTTAGTTTATGATTAGAGCAAGCATAACTGATAAAATTAGTTGATTCAAATATTTTACTGCTTCGTAATGCTATACAAAGTATTATAAAAGTTTTGCATATAGAGTATTTATTTAATAACAATAATTGATATATATTTGTATAGTGTACGGCCATTTAACGAGGTTTAATTTTTTTAAAAAGTAATCTTTTTCTCGTCAATCAAGTTCTCGTTTTGTATTGACTATTATTATTATCGCCACTTAAATGATTTTAGTAATTATTATTATTTTTATCGTTTAAATTTACTAGTGCCTATAATAACTTTTTAATGCTTTATAATTAAGATAGGAATATCGACATAAGTTTGGTATTAAAATAATTAAACAGTCTCATATTATTTTTTATACAAACTGCAATATGCATCTTGAAAAATTTACAGCAGCATTATGTGTGTATTTTAGAGCACACTATAACATTTTTGCGATACAGTATATAGTACACTCTACAGTATTTATAGTGTTATGAAAAAATATTTCTAAAAACATGAAAAAGTTCAATGCCCATAAGTCTTGTATCCGTCTTAGTTGATATCGTCCACATACTATAACTCAAATGGAGCACCAGACCTGCATCCACTGAGGTGTTTCATACTTCTTTATAATATATTTATTATAAAAATCTAAATACAATTACAATACGAATACTATAGAGTGTACTGTAATTTACACCTAAAATATTATAGTCGTACTATAACGATGGGCATGCTGAAATTAAGAGAGTGATATGTTTACTTTTTTTAAAAGAAAATGCAACCAACCCTTTTAGATTGAATGCCTTATTAGCAATTATTCACTAGAACATTGAGTGAGAAATTTACTTTATCGTAGGGAGATCCAACCTAATCAATACACCAGGTCAATTAGCGTCGTAAACACTGGAGTGAAAAAATGAAGAGACAGAGAGAGATAGAGAGAGAGAAAGAGAGATAGAGAGAGAGAGAGAGAGAGAGAGAGAGAGAGAGAGAGAGAGAGAAAGAGAGAGAGTGGGATAGAGTGGGATAGAGAGAGAGAGAGATAGAAAGAGAGAGAGAGAGAGAGAGAGAGAGAGAGAGAGAAAGAGAGAGAGAAAGAGAGAAAGAGAGACAGAGAGAGAGAAAGACAGAGAGAAGAGAGAGAGAAGAGAGAGAGAGAGAGAGAGAGAGAGAGAGAGAGAGAGAGAGAGAGAGCATATCGATCGATTGCTAAATTCTGACGGGACACTCGCAAATTAGACAAATGGCGAGAACAGCTGCGTGTCTCTCGTGTAGTGCAAATCACTGACTCTCGCCCTCGTCAATAAAAAAAACGATGAATAAACTAACTCGAGTTGCTGAGCCTCGTTGTTACTGCCGTATTCCGAATACATCATATTAAGGCGCCTTAAACTTCAGGAACAACGACGAGCCAACGACAAACCACATCGTAAAAGAAAGAAGATGATGTATGCGAACAAATCTAAAAATTCCTTTTCTACACCAGAGCTTACTTCAATGCCCTCTTAATTCAACTAGCAGTATAATAGATAAGGTATATAGCTGATTGTCATTAGACCAATCAAAGCCATACAATTACGAAAACAATAATCAAAGCAGCAACGCAGTATTATCCCCGGCGATCGTTAAACACCTATCTCCGTTCCGCAAATTTGCTCGCGGATCACGTCTCCCGCCACGCGCCGCCGCTGCGGCTAATGCGATATATCGCGTTCCCTTTGGTGTAGCCGCCGTGCGCGCCAAAAAAGAAAAAGAGCACGCGAGCTGCGTACACCTACGCGTACCTACGGAACCCACACATCGGACCACACGCGCGAAGCGCGACGTGCGCGTAATTCGCCGCCCGTGCACGCGGCCCCCTTGTGTAATTCGAGGCGCGACGCGCCAAAACGGAGAGGCACCGCGGACTTTTGCGAATTTCGCGCGTGCGAAGCGTTTGCAGAGGGAATTAGGCTCACGCCATATGCAACGTTGTTGCGTGGGGACGTTGTCGCTGCGGTACACGTCAGGGGATACGATATACCTATATTTATGTAACGCGCGCGAGGAGCGGAGACGTTAATTTTCAGCGCAGCGGGCGGCTGGAGCTTAGGTATTACGCTGGAGAGTTTCCCCGCGTGCGACGGGCTTTATTAGAGCGGGTGTTGCAACGGTCGATCGATTATGCGATAGATTTATTGAAGCTGTATTTTACAGCCGTATGTACCACGGCAATTATAATATTGTATTATAATATTGTGTATTACATGATTTATATTATATGTGTATAATATAAGAGGGGTGCAGGTAATGTGTCGCCATTTTAATGAACTTTCAATTCTCAGTAGATATATATCGTCTTTTAGGGTTTCGAAAACTATTGAGACATGTTATTTGAGGCTTCAAATTAAAAATTGGCCACTTTACCAGCAGTGATGCTAAAGTGGTCACCTATCAGATCTTATCGTAAAGTCGTATAAAGTAACTGCTTCAGAAAGACAATACTAGCCTAGTAGGGACTTCCTTTATGTGTTATTTAACTACATGATGCCGTAGCGTACATCTTCATGGTGTCGATATGTTGGGATTAGTAGGCCTAGGAATTTTTAAGAAGCAACCATCGTTTGTATCATCGTCGATTGCCCTTTGCCTTGCAATGCATTCGTATGGCCACTTTGCCAACCGATAAACGTCAACGAAAGTTGCATTTTTTGCATCGAAAATAAACTCGATTTACCACAAAGTTATCCGTTTATATATAAAAATATAGGATATTTTCTGAAAAATCGAGTATATATATATTTAAGTTCATATATTCAAAGTTGTTTGAAGTTAAATATTTCATGTTATTTTCATTATTTATATATAAATATTGCACTTCTGCCATTTTGCGACTGTGGCAGTCACTTTTGTACTGAAGAAAAGCTATCTTCATGATTATTGGTGTAATGGTTCGAGTGATCAAACCCAATTTTTTCAGGCTTTTAAGTTTTAAAATGAGTTGAATTAATCAAAAGGGGCATTCAAAGGTTTCAAAGGAACCATTTTTTATGAGAAATTCTGAAAATTTACTAAAAATTCCTATGTTGCTATTTTTTTTAACAGATTTAATTTTGTTGATTAAATGAAGGTTGAAATTTGCTAAAAAAAGATTTTTTTTTATATCTTCGGTAATATATATATATATATATATATATATATATATATATATATATATATATATATATATATATATATATATGATTTGAGAACCACATAAACATAGAAATAATTTGCATAAACAGTAAAAGTGTTTGCACCAGGTGTCGAACACCTTGCCGTATTACAGCAAAAAGTTTTGCTATCGAAACAATCTTTTGCTCTATCAGCTATAGTAGTGAAACTTTTACTACTGTAGCAAAACTGTAACTAACGGGTTCTAGCTATAGTTAACAAAAGTATTTTGCTGTTAAAGCAACAAAATTTCGGTCCATGCAATATATTTTTTACTCGTATTGTGCCAAAGCTGCAGTAAAACGAAATTTTAAACAATAGTATAAAGTAGAATTTAAATTGATAAAAGATTGATTTGATTTTAAAGAATAGAATATTTTTTCCTGTTATGACTATTTCATGTGAAATCATCGACATGGACATACACATCATGCCTGCAACAAAAGAGTCGAAAGCATTTTATTAAATATGAGCTTAATCCGGAGCACGTGTAAATATAGTAGTAATGGCGATACACTCGACCTAGCATTTATACTCGTAACGCTGACCCAGTGTTAATTCACGATAAACGAACGAAGCACAAACTCTGGCAATCGCTAAATCTCTTTAATTAAAGCGCAAAAGTCACGAGGATCAGAAGTTACGAAACTTACGCATCTACTCACATGTTTGTTGTTTTGATAGGTACGCGTGTTATTTTTAATTTGAGAAGAGATTTTATTGATCTCTACAAGCCAAATTATCATCTTAAGGACTGGAGAATGATTCAATCTCCCAAATTTCGTACGATTGTACAGACGACGACCTACATGTAAAATTTCCAGAGCGGAAACTCATTTGTTATACTTGTTTATTCTTTAAAAATAATTTTTTTTCAATCTCAACCGTTTAATTTAATTGTTTCTTGTTTCAAATTTGTCTCTTGTAAATCTGAATATTCATAATATCTTCAGTGGTATATTCTTGACACCTGTAAGTAAATACTGTCAGCGCCCATCCGTTTCAAAAGATTGAATAATTCTTTAGTCCTTAACGGATAACTTGGCTCATAGAGAATAGTAAATTACCTTTTCAAATTAAAAATGCACAGAGAATTTTCTAATAAAAATTATAACGAAATTCAGAGTAAAAATTACCGTAAATAACTATAAAGCTGGGACACTCCTACTTTCTGGCACTTGTTACTGATATTTTACTATAAAAATTACCTCATTGACTACAAATTCTACCGCACAGACTATAAATTTTACCGCACTGAATGGTAAAATTTGCCTGATTTGAAAAAAAGAAGACAGCTGATAAAGGAAACAACTGAGCGTGTACACATTTTAGGTTAACTCAAATATAAATGTGTATAAATGTACTTATTTAAGTATTAATGATACTGCTACAACAATTGGAAGAAAATCCAGATTTTTTAAAAATATTTCGTACAAATTTTACCACAAATTTTGGTTTTCTCTAACATTCGTAAAGGGAACTTTTATTCTGCGGCAGGCAAATTTTACCCTTGAGTACGGTAAAATTTATCGTAAATATCAATAAAAACTGCCGGAAAGTTAGAGTGTCCCAGCTTTATAGTCATTCACGGTAATTTTTACTGTGAATTTCGTCATAATTTTTATTAGAAAATTCTCTCCGTGTATAAAGAACGACTATTTTTTGCATTTCATATCATATTGTAATTATTTCTTACGACATTGCAAAGTGTGAAAACATTTTCTAAACTCGTATTATTTGTTTTCGTAATTTTTCTGTAGTATACAAGTAGTACTGTTATCGGTAAATTATTTATTATATAAGTTACTGATTGTTGTTAACATAATTTTTCTTGAAATTATCTAAAAATCGTTTTTTATTATTTTATCGGAAGTGTTCGTGATATACCCATTTAACTTATTATAATTCGAAGCTAGTTATCCAGTATTTGATTTATAAGGTAGTGCAGTCATAAAGGTACAATATTCAAACCCTATCAGTGAAATTAGCAACGAAATATGGCATGCTAAAAGTAGGACGTGTCTATACCTATATGAAAATAAACTGTAATTTCAAGTTATAAAGGAGTTACTAATTTTGATCTAACTAAATAATTTAAATGTGTATCTATCAGAAACTGCTTCATTTCGTGATTTTATCACATATTAACGGTGAAATAAATACTCAAATTGTAAATGTTTTCTAATCAAACTAATACGAATTTGTTTATTATCGTCTTATAATATCTTATTTTTTCACTTTTGCATTTAAAACAATCATAATTCACTACGTTTGTCAGTACTTAACAATGAAAATAATAATTTTAGATACACAAATGTAAAAAGATACATCAATAAAATGATTGCAAAATAGGATAATAAACTAACAACTATAGCAAGCGCAGTTTCTGTCGCGCAACTCAAGCCCTATTCCCTCGAATAGACAAATTGATAGCAGAGTTCAAGAGTATTTCATTACGATCGATAAATCAGTAAATAGCCCCAGTACCAATTAGAGCTTCTTTTTTTTTGTATGCTCAATATCCGAAATTGCGCGTCAATGCAACCGACGTCCGACAGCAGAAAAACATCGCGCGTGCAGATAAAAGAGGCAAATAATAAATCAGCGAAATCGTCCGGATTATTAGTTTTTTTTCCACAATCGTATAACGCGTCAACGAGAGAAACACGAAGATGTTAGACGTTGGATTGATTTGCTGGCGACTTGCGTGCATTACGGATTTCGATTTCGGCCCGCGTTGCTGCTGCTACACGCAGGTTGTCCAAGTCGATTTCGTGCCCCACGCGATGTTCGTCTACTCGAGCTCTCTGCAGCTGTGAGAGGTGTATAAGTGCCCACAAAGTGCGCTGGTTGAGCTTCTAATTAAATTGTACACGTGCTCGTTCCTTATCGTTTAGGTTTGTCGATTTCTTTGCTGTGCGATCAGCCGTTCCAATGTAATTATAATTAACTTTAAATAGATACGAATTTAGATGTTTGAATAGTTTTTGAATATTTCTGTACATAAATAAAAGCACATGTGTTGCGTAAATAACTGACGTAAAATGAACAATATTTGCTTGTATTATTGTCGTTGATTTGGTGTAATGTTCGTAAAATCTGCTATTTATGACAGCATAAAAAGCTTAATAACAATAACCGTAATAGCTCAGCTCAGCATATTACATGAAAACTGAGAATTACCACATTATCCTACAAATTGAATTAAAAGGTTTAACGATAGCATGTAAATCTCATATTTTACAATAAGTACAATGTAACTGTTTAAGAATATTTATTTATTTATTTATTACAGAGTTACATATAACATTTGCTAAATTCGATACAGAGTAGAAATTATTTACACAATAATACACTATAACGCCGCAAATCCTGCAGAGGGAATTGGTATTCCCTGCTCGCAGGTCCGGATTAACAACAAAAATAAAAAGTGCTGGTTAGTTTTACTGTATTCATTACAGCAAAAACCTCCAGCCATACTAAACCGTACAATGCAAGTATCATTCATTCATAAGGATAGAATGTATCCACGTCGGACTTCCAGACATGGATCATTCCATCCTTCACCATTCATTCATACATACTTTGGTTGGGTTATGAAGGTCTTCTGACTCTTCATCCCTACTCTATATAACATTATTAATAATTTATTTAAAATTTAACAGTGATATATAATCTCTCTTTAACATTTCCATATAAATCCTTATTAATTAATATTATCATTATAAATTGTGTTAAAGATTCTATATTTTTATATAGTAGGTAATAATGTGACGACTACATTATATTAATTCGCGTTAATTAAGATTACATTGCACATGCTTAAGATTCTATATTTTTGTACATTTTTCTTTGATATTATAAATATTTTTATTCTTATAATTTAATTATTGTGACCTAGCACTATAATATTACCAATAACTCACTAACATGGATCTTGCCGTTGTAAATTTTTCTGTTGTCGCGTGTTTATCTCTTGCATATAATATTCTTTCTATGGTGTTGAGCCTAGCCAGGCAAGTAAGTCCAACAGCACAGGTAACTTTGTAATGTGGAAACATCTCTTTGTGTTGGTTAGCTGAATCACATTTGCAGTTTGATGTAAAGACTATATCGTCAATAACTACAATATCATTATAAGATGATTGTTGTTTAAGTGGATACATTGAGTTTGTGAAAATTGTTTTCCTCTTATTCCTCTGTCAAAGTAAAAAATCGCCTTGTTCGATCCTAGGTAGTTGATATCTCTGTATGCCATTCTGTGACTTGCTGATTTGTTAATCTTCTATCCAGGTGCAGCCATTGCTTCCATTTTTCTAGCTTTCTTGTTGTTCTTTTCAGTCATTTCATCAATCTTGGTGAAGACCGTTTCGACTGGTTTATATTTTTCTATATTTGGATCTTTATTAACATCTAAATCATTATTTGCTCCTTTAACAAATTTTATGTATTAGATATTCGCTTTTCCGTTTTCTGTTTTGTGTGTCCATATATTTATTATTTCGTTTGTTATATTATATAGACTATTGCCGATTTTTTTATATGAGTTTATCATTTTATTGTAATATCGCAATACGCCGATGTTTGCGATTGTTGTATGATTTACATTTGCCCTTAGCACAAATATATGTTCTAATATCAAGCATTATACTATTAGCCAATACTGAGTCTTCTCTGGATCCATACATACTAATGTCCAGTTTGTTTTCAATGAGTGCTGCTTTTCTCTGCTGCAGTAAAAACTGTAATTTAGAGGATATTTGGCACTGGTATACACATTCATCTCGTTTGCACAGCGATAAAAGCCATAATTTAAATTGTTGGCAATCTATTGTCGTGGCAGTGTTTATTTCATTCATTATTTCTCAACCAATCCTGAATGTTTTTTATATTTGTTTTTTTTTGTATATCTAATATTTTTAGTTCATTTGGCAATTTATTAAAGATACTGATTGCTTTGATATAACTATTTTTAGTAATATAGTAAAATATAATTAAATAAAATTAATTTTATGACGCTTTTGTAATTTAAAAGTCAAGCTATTGTTCGGAGGCGTAATTATTAAATTTACAATGTAATAGTTTCTTAAAATTTTACCCAAAACAATTTATTGATTGCTTACAGATAAGATCATTCTGAAGACGTTTATACTTGCACGACAAATGTATTTCTAAACTTACAATGCCGAATAACTCGTGTAAACAGTCATTCCCAATTACGTCTGTGCAAAATAAATGGAACGCGGTGAAAAAGTGATACGCGCACAGAATAAACCCTAGCTAATCAATCGACTGATGTTAACTAATGAAACACGTTGGCCGAACTACTCTAGCAAATAGTCTACTAAGATTATTATGTCGGCGCCAGTTTGATCAAGCACGGAAAAGTGTCGATTTATTTACCATTAAATGTATGATGTATTATATAGACTATGAATATACCTAAGGAGATTCTTTCCGATACCTATTTATCTTTTAGTAAATATTCACGGAAATTTATTTACTTGTGAAATGTAATTTGTATATATATATATATATATATTTAGCGATTTAAATTTTTAATATATTTAATTTGCAGTAAAGTTGGAAGAAAAAATGCTATTTTTATTTTTCAACATCAGACCAATAATCTTATCTCTAGTTAGATAAATCGCTTTTAGAAAAATAATTATAATTTACACTTTTAGATATATTATGTTTATAGCATAATCAGTTGTTGAGTGATTATATTTGTTATATATATTAATAGCGTAAAATTATTAAAATATCTAATCAACAATTTTCAAATGCCACGAATAACCACTAGCGTCTAAGAACTATAAATCAATAGTAAACCTTATATAAATTAATTATATAAGGTCCCGGCTCGGTTTATACTATCAATTTACGTAAATATTTAATAAAATATAATCGATTTGAAGCGAAACTTGCTCGCCACTCCAGTACCACAAAAAGCGCTTCAAGCTAATCTCCACCGTAGGGTTTCACTCTCATTACACTAACTTCAAAGAAACTCGAGATCGAAAGTTTGCCTTCGCTCCCTCGCACCACTCCAGAAAGCCTCGATCTATACCTCGCTGCGCGAGCAATCGTGGCCAATTATTACGCATTCAACGTTAAACAGCTTTGACAGCGTCGAAACCCTAGACCATGTATAAGTACTGGACCGCGCACGGCCTACGCTTTCAGCAGAGACATGTGTTGCCGAGTTCTAAGACAGCGATGAAAATATACGAACTCCATGAGAGCGAGCGAGAAAGATTGGTCCCTAAAGGGAATAAACGTTCGCAGTTCTCCTGTAAGGCGGCCATTAACTCCGCAACAGTCGCGTCATATGCATGCGAAGTCCAGTACTACACATGGTCTAAGGTCGATACGGACACGTGCGCGCGTGCACGTGGAAACTATCGCTCCCCGCGACAGACTCGTAAACTTGTAACCTGAGCCGTTTAAAGAGGACCGGCTCGAAGTCCGACTGGGCGCCGCTCGCATAATTAAACCAGTTACCTACAATTGAGCGCGAGACCTTGAGAAAGGAGGAGAGGAAAAAGACCGTTCTTCTGGTTGGAATTGTTTTTCTTCTCTGGCTGCTCTGTATCTATTTTCTCTCTGTGTATTCCTTTTCTTTCCGAGAAAAAAGAACGGTAGAGCACAAAGGGCTTGCCACGCTAGGCAAGGGAAAACTCTGCGTGTAACGCTGCTTCAAAGAACGTGGGATTTAGAATGGCGACTGGATGTCCGAGTCGCTGGATTTTTATTTCTCGCTCTCGAGGTTCGTTAGAGATAGCTTTCTTTTGCCACTCAGCTTAGCCGTTTCTTTTTAGATTTTTGAAGCGTCGCCTTTGGTGATAGATATTTTCTCGTACGATGAAGTGGTGCGTTGGGAATATCGTGGAAATTCATTTGTCTCTGATGTCATTTATTTATTTAGTATATTGGTTTTCGAATTAAAAATGTTATCGTTTGACTATTTCTGGATTAAAATAATATATAGTTTAAATATAAGAGGAAATGCACCTGCAACCTATTTTACCCAATATGGCCCACATCTAATCTTGCGTCCTAACCCTGGTAGAAATCTAAGCTGGTTAATAGCCAGATATTAGCTAGAATTTCTAAATCTGCTTTAATTCTGGTTAAGAAATTAGTTAGAAATCAGTTAAAAACGACATGCTTTTTAGCTAATTTCTAGCCAGATTCTGCTTAATATTCTAGTTAATATAAAATTGATAAACGAAGTAATTTATGTATTAATTTATAATGGAAATAATAACAGTTTTATAATAATCAAAGTAATACGCAATTCTAATCATACTACATTAAGTATTTTACTAAATTAAAGTTAAAAATGTGCTTTAAATATCTAGCAGTAATGGAGCTTAGGTTATTTGTTTACATAACGACGCGTGCATTTTAAAAAGTATTATTTACACAAAAAGTACTAAAGCCCCGAGTAAAATTTAAGTGTCTTAAATAACAATAAAAACATGTTTTGTTTGATTGTTGGCACGTTATGATTGACTAATTTTCGGAAAGAAAATTATTAGTTATCAAATACTTTTAATATTGCATATACATATTTCTATAATATCGTAAATTAATATTTGTTGATAAAAATATTTATTTTGGCGGCATACTATATTGAACATTCAATAACGTATAATAATGTATATTTTTAAAAATTAATAACTATTCAAAACAAAATATAAATAGGTTAGATTTGCAAACAAAATTCGTTCTTGCTTCAAGTATAGTCTTAAGCCGATTCTAGCCAGATATTAGCTATAATTTGACTTATTAATAGCGTATTAATCTGGCTAATAATTAATAAGCTAACCAGCCATTCTAGCTAACTTTCTACCAGGGAAATGATTACTCTTATTAGCGAAGTAGACATTAAAATTGCTTCATAAAATTACTTTTCTTTGTAACGTTATTACAAATAAATGAATATATACAAATATTTACTATTTTATCTAATAACCAGTAATTTGTAAAATAAAAAAAACTGATAACATGATAAGAATTTGTTGTTCACTTATGTCAGAATTCAGACCAAACGAAGGTTCGGATCAACTTGAAACAAAAATGATCTTGTTTAGAACATACATAATTTTGTACTGAACTTTGACTGTTTCAGATTCAGAAAGAAAAATTAAAGTTACTTTATTGACGGACAAAAATTGTTTTCTACAGTTTTATTAAATTGCTTTAATATGAATAGTCATTTATTAAATTTTGTTTCAATCCTTCTGTTTCAGATTCAGTACGAAATTATGTATATTCTCAGCAGAGAACTTTATGAATAAGATATACTAACATTCAATATTTACCTATATTATTTAAATATTATTTTAATCCTTTTTCGACATTAAAATTGCTTGCTTTTAGGGGCAGAATACCAAATAATAATAACTGGGTATTTTTGAGAAGTGAACGAATAAAATCAGATAATTTCACTTTTGGTGAAAATTTATTTTATGTACTTTTTATTTGTAATTTATTGGTAGTAATACATAAAAGATTATATTTTTTTAAATTTATTCAGATTTAGAAAAAAGTGAAATTATTTGATTCCGTTCGCTCACTCCACATTTTTCTCGAAATAATTTTTATTTTATGAATTTTATTATAGTTTTTCTTCTTTTTAAACCAATTTTAAAAGTGTATGCAGGGCTTTTATTTTGATATAATAGTATAGTGTGTACCATGAGGGAGAAGTAGGCTTTTCTTGCTAGCATGTGAGGTTTGCAATACGAGTCATAGGCGAGCGAGCACGAAGCGAAGGCAAGTGCTAATTTCGATCTGAAGACGAGTACACTGAGAAAAAGGATTGGGTATAACATCAATACTTATTCGTATTCATATTATACCTATTCCGATGTTGCTCGAGTAGCCGTACATATTGCTGTCTTAGCAATATTATAGCTATATTAGTTGCCGGTGATATTGTATGGTTGTCACAGCAATATAATATAGCTGTTAGATCTATAACAAAGTATCATTGCAGCAGCGATACGCAGTTTAGTCCGATCAACCAGAATCTAGATGCTCGACCAATACATTTTTATTAGTGTATTGTAAACACGCAAGGGCGAAAAAGGTCTCTCCCCCGTGATGCACACCGTATTTTTTGTCAAACATGTATTTTGATAACGTGTTTTTTTATGCCTATGAAGCAGAACTAAAGTTGGCTGTTTCTTCGACACGGTGCAAACACATGTTTGTTAGACTATAAAATCAACCTAGTAGAGTGTTTAAGACGCCTAAACATGTGGTATCATCCGTATGGTACCCCATATTTAGGGGAGCCTAAATCCTCTTAGGGTTTATTTTCGAAAATTTACTTTACGCCCACTATAACCATACATTTTTTTCCGCTGATCTCTTTTTCGTCCGCCGGTCTGAAAACGGACACTTTAGTTTCTCTATATATAGGCATGAGAAAACGCATTTTGATGCAAGTGAGACAAAAACTTTTTTGTTTACAAGTATCAAGTTATACACATTTTGAGTGATTATTTATAATCATATTTTCAACTAAATCATAGTTTTTGTTGTTAGTTAGTAAGTTTTGTTGTTAGTAGTAGTTCGATTCATTGATTAATGTAAAAAGCTTGTTCGATAAATGTGAAGTCTGGTAAATGCTAAATGCTTAGGTAGGCTATATTAGATATACTTACCTTATATTTTACAAATATTACTTTGTGCACGTATGAAAATAGATCTCCTCTAAACATTGTTATGTTTTTAGAGATATATATATATATATATATATATATATATATATATATATATATATATATATATATATATATATATATATATATAAATACTATTAATTGTTGAGTAAAGCCCATAGCACAGCAACTGACGTAGATGTCGGATGGCACTTACAACACTATCGTAGGTGTCGTGTGTCATTGACGGGAGTAACGCACAAGCTTTGACGTATGATGTAAGCAATGGTTACAAAGTTTGCGCACTAAATGTTACAGTTTCTTCTAAATCTGCAATTAGAAAATTCGATTAAAAATATTTGCGACATTGTCGTAGTGGCGTACAACATCTACGTCAGTTCTTGTGCTCGGGCCTTAATCAATTGTTGTACTAATCAATTGTTGAGTTGTAGATCAATAAGTATTAGCAAAAGTAATTACTCAAGTTCTTAGATAGAATTGTGTAGTGTTGTAGATACTTATCGACTCCTTAATGCTAATAATTGGTCCCAACGGACGAATTTCTCTATGGTCTTGTAATTAGATATGTAATAGAAAATTAATTAAATTGCTTGTTGATTAGTTAAGGACAATAGTCTCGTCTGAGGCTAAACTTTCTATTCGATTTACTCATACCTATCTAAGATGTATATTATTTATAATCATAAATATTATTCGTCATAACTATGATATTCAAAATACACTGCAATCCAAGTGCATAAATTTAGTTTGTTGCCAATTTTACACACTTTCACATACGTATTGCTTTATCAAAGAGAAAGTTTTATACGATGACCTTTTCGACATCCTAAATATGGATAAATTTATATCCTTTTAAGTTACTAGTCAGAATATATAGGTTTTTCCAAAATATCTGTCTTTTAAATACGCATTTTTTCAGAATTGGTTACTTTAGTAAATTAAAGAACTTTTCGTATAACAATTTCTTTATATATATATGGGACATGATATATGTCGATTTACATTATATCTAACAATTATCGTGAAATATTTTTGGCAAACACAATGAGTTAGAATAAAGTCATAATCTTAAAATGTACATATCAACGGTTGAGTGGAAGAAGAGGTTGTCTCGGAAAACGCTTGAAAAAGAGGCTAACTCAGATTTCGCTTCAACTTAGAACTCGCGTAAAGAAAGACTACTTTAACTGCAGTGGTCACCAGTTATATCAACACCCCATATATCGTCATTTGAATCATTTCCCCTTCATCCGAATTCTCACACACGAAAATACGTTCCCCCACCCAAGCATCGCGCTGACAGGCTATGCAACTCCCACCCTCGACGCGGCGACACTTTCCCCCGTTTAGAAGTCTGCACGTATAGTACCTACTGCTCGTATGTTCCCGTTAAAACAAACACGTGAGCTGTCGCGCAGTTAATAGGCTTGGCTTCTTCCAGCTACATTTGCATGGAGCGGACTACAGATATATTATCATTCATCTCTTCTTTCTCCTCATTTGTGATGATCTACCGGGAGTCCACTATAATTATTTTTCGCATTTAATTTTGTAATAGACAATAACAAAAAGAAGAAAAATTTAATTTTTCACAAAACGCAAATTTTTCTATTTTTTATTCGTTACAGTAAAGCATTGAAAGTTCGAAATTATTAGTTAAAAAAATGCTTTCGCGCGATTTCTGAGTTAACCGATTCTTCAAGCGCGAACTGAGTTAGCCCGTTCTTCAAGCGAAAACGCAGTTAGCCTCTTCTTTAAGCGTTTTTCGAGATAGCCTCTTCTTTCACTCAACCGTCGATTTTTTACATGAAAACGTATATAATAATAATAATATGTAATATATATATATATATATATATATATATATATATATATATATATATATATATATATATATATTTGAATATAAACATATATAGTAGATCATTATTATATATGTAAATTTATCTTGTTTTCAATCTCTAAAGGTCACATGTGTACTAGTGTGAGTGCATACTCCCGTATATAAATATATTTAATGATATACAAATACACGTAAGTACATGTCTTGACATGTGTCAAAAAGTTGAGTATTCTTTAAGATTATGCAATTAATAATAAATTAGAAAAAATAATAAAAAGACATTAAATATTTTTAGTTTATGATCTGTGGGATCATTTATAGAGCTAGTACCCTTCGTTTTTGTATGTAATGCATAATATAATATAACTATTATACGCAAAGTTTTAACGGTAGAAGCTTTGTTACATTAAACTTTATAATAAACACCCACTATACAAGTTTTGCTGACTTATGAAAACAATTCCTGATTCAATTTATAACATTGTGTTTCTGACAATGTTCAAGATCTCCGTGTTCGTCTCTGTCCCAGTTTTCAAATAAGATAGTCGAGATACACCACTGCCTATATTAAATTTCGCGAAAATGTTTTGCATCTTGCCCATGATATTAGCAGTTTTTAATGCCGTACACGTTTTAGCGGCTTTTAAAAATTAAAAGACAAAATAACAGCTTAGAATTGAAGTCATACTGTTTTGTTTAATAATTTAATTCTCCCATAGAAAATGAGCGCAGCAAACAAGCTATAATAAATAGGCTCTAAAGGATTAAATACAAACAAATTTAATTGTCTTACGTAAATTTCAAATTGTCGGTGCCATAAAAAGCAATGCTTATGGGGAAAAGCAATGCTACGCTATAGATTTTTTTTAATCCAAGATCAATTATTTTTTAGAATTCTTTTAATGGCAACGTGTTTATACTAATTATGCTCAATCTAACGTGTTACTGAATTAGTTTTGCTAATTTAATTCATTTAAAAGCAGTATGACTTATATTCTTTTTAAGATCCACTTCTAAAAATCACATTTAAAGCGTTTAATTCTTAAATAAACTGTTCAATATCGTAAGAGGGAATATTTCAGAAATATCAAATCATGTCACGTTCCATTTATTGCTTTCTCAAAAAGAAAGCTTTGTAACGATCTAAATTTTCGGATCAGTGATTTTGATCAATTTCGATGTTTCTGAGGTTCCTGAGTTAGATAAATATGTTTTTAAAAAATGTCTGTCATTATATCTATGTATGTGTGTGAAACCAAAATTTGTGTCTACCTCAAGTCTTATAAGGAAGCATGTTACGTGCTGAAATTTTGCAGACATATTAGGTACATTTGAACTTATAACTAATTAGATTTTTAAGCTAAATGTATAATATTCAGGACGTTTTTTGATAAAAGAAAACAATTTAATAATAAATTATTAAATAAAAAAAAAATTCCGCAATTTGTATTGAAGATATATAAATCATAGAAATAAATTATGTATTTTAAAACTATTCTCAAGCTATTGTAAAGAAAAAAATGAAAATTTAAAGAATTTTCAAAAAGCAGCTATTTTATCCAATCAAGAATAATTTTTTTCGGCTAGTTTGTATTTAAGATATATAAAATATAGACATACATTTATAAAGGGTGCATTATTTTTTTTATATTTATGTTTTTTAAAACTTTTCTTAAGCTTCTTTTTAAGAAAATAACGCGTATTTAAAGAATGTATCCATTTAAAAAAAATAGCTACGACTTGAAGCTAATTAGACAAGATTAAATATTAAATGACAATATTAATAATATAATTAATTTAAAATTTTATCAGACAAAAAGTATTTAAGCGCTTGCATCTAGTCAGTTTCTATTAACATAACTTTTTAAGTGTTCATTAAAATATTTTATGCCTTGGTTATTCAGGACCTCTCTTTGAGAAAGAAGTACGTTATAGAAGTTAGCAGCGATTTTATTTCAATCGAATAAGGAGCATGTATACTACAATTTTAAGGGGTAATGCCATTCTAGAATATTGAAAAAATCAATTTTTGTGTTTGCCTAAATGATGTATTAAGGTTTTGGAAATAAGATACAAAAGGTCCCATAGCTAAGAAAAATTTGTATTTGCCCGATTTCATGCGCCGCGTGAAGGCACTTATATGCGCGGCATATGGAAGGTGAAACTTTAAACGCGATTTTCTCAAAACTGCTTTTTACTAACTGGCCGGAAACCTAACTTCGACAAATCTTCATCGATTCACTTGAAATTTTAACTCATTGCATTAATTCTACATGATCTGGGAAAGTGCATACGGATTTTATGTTTTGTTAAAACTTTTCTTGTTTATAAACAATTTTTCACGCAATTTTTAACCAAAAAACTGTTTTTTCTTTTTTAAACATTCGCCATTTCTACAAAAAACGTATTTTTGTAAGAAAATATAATCGAAATATTTGTGAATACTCTCGAAAGTATGTACAATAAAGCTCTTTAACAGAATTTGTGTTCCTTTTACTATAATATATATGTTTCCATGAAAAATCATCAAACTTAGTGACGTCTAGAGTGTCCTTACCCAGTAATTAAGCCGTATAAAGCCAACCAAAAATAAAATTAGAAATAATTTTGATTTCTCAAAGAGATAACATGGTTTTGATAAAAATTGTTTTACCATTTTATAAAGTAAACATATTATATGACTTGGAAGGTTTGAATAAGTTACTCCCAAAAAATGTCTGTATGGATGTGTGAGCATAAGTGCGTGCGTAAAATTCGAAATTCGAAAATTATTAAAAAAGTTTTTGAAATTTTTTTAATGAAGGAATGTTTTTAAATTGATTTTTTTTCAATAAAATTTTTTTTTTACATAAAATCCTTCAATCTGTGAATGGAAATGATGCGAAATATATCGCCATTCATTTAGACGGTTGAGTGGAAGAAGAAACTAACTCAGCATTCACTTGAAGAAGGGACTAACTAAGATTCTGCTTGATGAATAGGCTAATTCGGAAATCGAGTAAAAAAAATGCTACTTTAACTAATTACTTCTTGTATTTAATTTTGTAAAAAGCTAAATAAAAATAGCAAAAGCATAGGTTAGCTAAAATTTAATTTTCCTATTTTTTATTAGTACTCGTCACAAAATTAAATGCGAGAAATAATTAGTTAAAGTATCCCGTCTTTATTCGATTTCCGAGTTAGCCCCTTCTTCAAGCGAACGCCGAGCTAGCCTATTCTTCAAGCGAAATCTGAGTTAATCTCAGATGAATTCGCTTGAAGAAGAGTTAATCTCTGTGTCCGAAAAGTTAATTTACCGTTCAAATTTAAACTTAATTTATTCGTAATATTATAATTTTGCCACATCCATCGCCAGATAATAATAACATTATGCATTAATATAATATTATACTGTATAATATAACCAATACATTTCTAAGAAAGCTGGGTGCCAAATTAGTTAACATCATTTTTTATACTTTCTTACATTTTATTACACTTTTTTGCTATATTTTACATTTCTTTGCATAAATAATTTTCACATTAGAAACAAGAGAAAACAGTTTGTTTTTAAAACTTAAAATTTCAGATTAATTCTTAGAAACTTTCAACTTTTAATAATTTAACATGGTATATTAATAATATTTTATAATTTCTTTTTTACTCATTTCAAAAGCTATTTTATCTCCTAGTTCTCAACAACGTATTTATTTTCGTTCATTTTCGACGATTCACTACAGTAAAGGGAATTCCTAACTTCTTTCAGCTACTTTCGATTTAATCTTTGAGCTCTAAAGAATCTATAGACTCTATATTGCTATATGTGCAACGTACTGAAATACGCTGTGCGATGAAAGCTTGGTTCATGTAAAACGTTAAACAAGAGCAAACTTTTTGAGATTTTTATTGAAATCGTTAACGATGCACGCGTATAAGACTAAATCCAAATAAAAAACGTTTGCTGATGAGTTGGTTTATGAACCACAATAAAAATTAATAATTCCGTTTATTTCTATCTGTAAAATAATCAAATAGAATTATTGATAGGTTATAGTATTTCATTTTATAACTGTAAACAAATTCAATAGATTTAAAAATATTATAAAAATATATTTTATAATTTTATTGCCTTTGGAGAAATAAAAAATGAATTCTTAAAATGAATGCCTATTCATACGTAATTTGAAGCTGCAATTTTTTTTTTTTTAATGTCTGAGAACTAGTTTTGTGCAACAGCTAGCTTCATGAAAGAAAATATCTTCATTGGATTTCTGTAATAGATAGTTATGTGTATCATTTTTTGTACAAAAATATAAATTATTTTTAAAAATATGATAGATTGCGAAAATAAAAAATATATTTTATGCCCATCTGAACGAAAATGACCACTTTTTTCCCTGAAAAGCGAGACTAAAATTACACTTTTTGCCCGCAAATCACTGTTTTCCCTCAACTGCGGGAAAAAAGTAATTTTTTCCCTAGGGAAAAAGGTGACTTCACTTGAAAACAGTTAAAATTCCTTTATTTCATCAAGTTTTACCAATAACCCTGATTTTCGATTGTCTTTTAACAGTCCATTAGTCCCGCTTTCCCAGTCAAAAAGTGGCCACAGTTGATATGGGCATAAAGTATAGTATAAGATACTGTACAGTACACTCACCCACGGAAAAAACATTCGACTTTTTGCCCTTATTACATAACGTACTAATCATATATATATGGTTCGCAAAAATAACATCTTTAACTCCTCCATACAAATTTTGTTCAAGCAGGTACGGAAGGTAGATAGTGTACGCTGTTTCCTACGAAGAAAATGTACACTTGACGTACTTTTGACGTGAAACATAACTTTGAATTTCGCGTCGAATTTTTTTTATGATATCGTGCATGTGTAGTACGATTACATATGGTTAGGTTATGTCAAACACGAAATTTGTACGTTTCCGTATGAAAATTTCATGCTTGACCTAACTTAACCATATGTAATCACACTACTCATGCACGAAATCCCAAAAACATTCGACGCGAATTTAAAGGGATTCTTTATGTCAAGTGTACAATTTTTATGACCGAATACGTTTGAATTCTGTTAAAATACTGTAACTTCATTGGATCGAAGCATACTTCCGCTAACCGCATTGGAGGATTTCAAAAAATTTCAAACATTTTCGATCATCAGAACTGTACGTGGAGTGTAAATCAAATTTAAAACATAAAAATTAATACACCCTTTTATACGATTTTAAATTTAAAGCGAGGATACGCTTTTTAAATTTAATGTTTTATACTGTAATAATATTTAAACTGTTTTTTATTAAATTTTAATACACAATTTACCGAATGTCACAACACACTTCTATAGAAACAACAACTATACAAAAGAATACACATATTGAGTAAAAATTATTCATTTCCAACGATTTAATTTAATTGAAAGCTAAAGTATTCAATATTATTTTCATAAATTTTATATTAAATCGTAATTAGTTCTATAAATACTTAAGTTACATTATTTAACTGTAAGCCAAGTGCAAAAGTGAATCATTTATAAGTTGAATGACTGTTATACAGTTATGCAGCATGAAGTAATAAAAAGTAGCTCCGCTAAAAATCCAAATCCAACTTCATCCTTAAATTGAATTTGCGAGAGAATACAATAAGGAGTCTTGCTCGCGCACAGAGATTCCGGTGCTAAAATCCGGTGAAATCTCGTGCCTGCCGCAAAAATGCGAAACAAAGGCGGCTTACGGCGTGCGCGAGCTGCAGCGTGTTACTCTTTTAATAAAGTCGCCTACGACCGACTCGTTCGTTTATGCGTGTAAAGCTTTTACATGATATTATGTGTGCACGACAAAGATGAGTCGCGGTAGAGCCGCGGAGCAACACCAAGGTGAGAAGGAAAAAACGTATAATGCAGTTAGTGACGGGCTTAAGCTAGTTTATTAACGATAGCTTTATAGATCAAGCGTTTTAGAGTAAGCTGTTTATTTGACGAAGGCCAATGTATTATTTAATTAATAGTTTAAAAAACCTACGTTCTTTAACCTTTTTAGAGTGATATTTTTGTCCATCTGCTTTGAAACTCCAGCAAAATATTGATAATCGCAAAAAATGGTTTTTAAAACAATTAATTATTATGTTTTGAGGAGAGCAAACCATTAGTACTGTTATATATGAAGAGAAATTGTGATTGCCTTCTGTAAAATTGAAAATAGAAGTCATAATTTACAAAGGTATGCGCATAGGAAGCAGCAATGTATATAATGGTACTGCAGATTATTTTCCTTAATAAAATGAAATAAAAATATTTCTTGGAAATTATATCGATCGCTAGTTATATCAGAACACTCATTACAGTTTATTTTCCTTGATAAAATGAAATAATAATATTTCTTGGAAATTATATCAATCGGTAGTTATATCAGAACACTCATTACGGATTATTTTCCTTAATAAAATGAAATAAAAATATTTCATGGACATTATATCGATAGGTAGTTATATCAGAACACTCAAATTAATAAATTACCATGTTAATAATAAAAATTAAATGAATTTGAGAGAAGGGCGACTTATAATCGATGTGCAGGGCTACCTCTAAAAGTCATACGTAAAGCTTGTTTTTCCTTATAACCCTTTAACTCCAATTGTAGGATATTTGCTACATTCAATTGGAGGTTCTTCTAAAATTACAAGATGAGTTTATTAGATAAGTTTTGCCTGAAAACGAACTTAAATTTTATTAGCTATAATCATTATAAATTATGCAACGATGCACAATGTAGGTAATAAAAATTAGGAGTATAATAATATATATAAAATTGAGTTAACTCCCCTGTGATTTAATAAATCTTTGTATATTTAATTTGAATCGAGTGTAATTCAGTAACTAGTTGAGACGTACAATTTCTCGACCTCCAATATTAAAGACATAATATACTTCTAATGTACAATTTGAGAGGTTTGAAGAGTTCATGGAGTAATCTCAAAGTTATATTTAAAAGCGCAAGCCAAAATAAGAAATTTTACCCCGAGTCTGACTCGGGTTAAACCTCAGGGGGGTTAACAGATAATATTAGGAAAAAAAGTTTTCCAATCAAACGCTTTCTATTTTACTTTCATCTAGATTTTAATTTATAAACATAAATATGAGTTTGTACAGTACTCAACAAAATAATTAAGTAAGTATAATAAATTAAAATTACTTGATTATGAGCTGAAGTATTTGATCGTGTGCATTTCCATTTTTTATGTTAAAACTTCAGTAGTCGTGTAACTTTGAATAAGCTGTCAAATTTTGAGAAAATGTACTTTATTTAGTACGTGTTATATATTAACTATTAAAAGTTCTACCGCATTAGGAAAATTTTAAAATTTACTTGTACATAATCCCTTTTCATTACCAACTTTTGAAGGGTTTGCCGGAATATAAAATTTTATAGCTCGTCGTAAAAAGTTATATGTATATGCTGAAGTAGTCGTTGATAAAATTATAACTCTTATGATTTTTTTTCTGTACAGTCATAATAAATGAACCAAATTTAATATGATTTTTCTCATGTAAGATTAAATAATAATATCTAAATATATCGCTTTATATATCCACGATTGATTTCTTTTTATCAGTAAATAACATACATTTAATTTAAGTATGTTATAATATATAATGTTTTGTAAGTAGCTAACCCGAGTAAAAAAGATTTATATATTATTATATATAATTGTACACACGTTTATACAACTATATCATTTTATTATACATTGTACAACTATATATAGTTATATAGAGACAAAAATACATATATAACTATATATAATCATATATAATTAGATATAATTGTATATAATTGTGTATGATTTTATGTATAATTATATAGAATTATATATAAATCTTTTTTATTCGGGAATAGCCAAGGATACTTAACAATTTATGTTTTAAATAAATAATATCAAATATTGATATCGTTATAATATATTCCACTATTTAACTAAACATTTACGTTAGGCATTGGTTTGATTCGCGCGTTTTCTTCAAAAAGTGCTGGTTTTATTGATCCACAGGTGGCCAGATACACAAACATAGTCACGTGGGTCTGTGGTACAAGCCCTTTCATTTCTCCGACACTCTTGAAAAGCCCTGACTCGTAATCATTAACAGCTAGTATTGTAAATGGAATATGGAATTTAAAAATAAATAATAAATAATTAAGTACTAAATTATAGTCTCCAACTACGTTTTAACATTCAAGGTATATAAGATTCGCCTTCGAAAGCACGATAAGCGCAGAAGGTGAGTGAAGACAAAACACCCAGACATCTGTCAATTTACGAACTGATTTCATCAAAAGGGGAAAATGGGAGATGGAAATTACGACAGGCATGAGAAACGAAATTACGAGCCCACACGACTGAGAAATTTGTTAAACAGTGAACAAGATGCGGTGGCGTACCAGAATTAATGCATGAGAGTAGGACTATTACGAATTATGTAGACGCGCGACCAGAATGAGAATCCGCGAAAAATGAACACGAAAAGCCCCTTAAGCTCATATTATAACGTGGGGAAGAGCCGATTGATTGCGCCGGCTACGCTATGATAAACTTATCTGCTACGCAGACTCGGTCTTTTTTCTCGTTTGCCTTTTGATAAGGGATGCGCCGACCGGCTATGTCGAATGAATTAAGAGCCTCTCACGCCGTGAAAGTTCATAATTAACTATGCAGATATATCGCAGTAGCCTTGAATAACTTTCTCGGCTGAAGTGAAAATTGAACATTTCATAGAATTCTTTTTATTTATTTTTTCACTCACTTCGTAATGAATGTATGCATTCATTCAATGTTAAGTTAAGGGAATAAAAATTTTATTTTAATAAAAATGTAATAACTGCAAGAGATTCTAATCATTTGTATGATTATTTTGAAGATCTTATTTTAGAAGATTCGGAAGAAAGTGTAGTTTTCATAAGAGTTTTACTTATTCAGAAAATAGAAAAAAAATTATAGAACTATGTAGATCTATCTAGTTTGCCATGGGAATAATCGAGGGCCTCGATAAAACTAGATAATTTTCTACTAGGGTACATGCGCTAAATTTTTAATAGTATGAATTGTTATTTTCAGAATATTAATTTTTCTGACCGCTTTCCATCAACATATATATTATAATGTAGTAATATAGTAATGCTATAATGTAAAATTATAATAATAATTTATTAAGTCGTTCCGAGTTACTGTGATGATTTGACTTTTCAGCAAACTACAAAATTCACCCATACAATGTGCACTGTACTAATATGCTTGCAAACAGCAATACTGCCGTACTAATAATGAAAGTGAGTATCTGCATTTCGCAGAAAGATTCGAACCATATAAATAATTTCACAAAAAAATGATTTGAAACATTATTTTTCTTTTACAAAAATGACAAAAAGGTAAACCCTTTACTCTTCCAACGTTTTGAACTTTACAAGTCAGAATGGGAGTTTTTCCCACACTTTATTGGAATCATTACAATTCAAAATAGAAATTTTCCCAACTGATAAAATTTACCCTTATATAAAGTATTTTTTACAAGAGACTCGCGTAATAATCACTTCAAGTATTGTAGAATTTCAAAGGTATCATAATAAATAATATCATTTTACCGTATATTCCAAACTTACAATCAAAAATTGTGAATTTTTCGCATGGTATTTTTCTCAGTGTAGAAAAAACAAAATTTTAAAGCATATTCTGTTTATAAAGACCACAATTTAATCCCTTACATACTAAATGTTATGCCATGTTTAATAAAATATTTTAATTTTTTTTTTATTTTTCAATGTAAGTTTGAAATATATAAGTATTTAATATTAATTCCGTAATAGCGTAATAGATTAAATTAATAAAAATGAATAATATGATTTCTGAAAGAAGAAAACTGCCTTTTTCCGATCCGGAAGACAGAGTTTCAAAATTTTTTAACCAAAATTTAATATAGAGTTTTTCTTTAAAATGTTTGTTACAAGAAAAATATGTGACGAATATTTGTGACCAACAATAAATGAACTAATACAAAAAAGTTATATTTAGCCTCAAAAGACAGAGTCAAATCAGTGTTCGTATTAAACTTTTTATACATAAATAAGATGAATATAATTACTTGAGTTATATGTAGAATCATAATTTCTTATAAGTTTATATATACATAGGCTTAAATAGACTGCAACACGCAAAGAAACAAAGAAAAAATAGAGCACACATTTAGTCCAGCTATGTATTATAGATAAATCTTTTTAAGACTTGTATATTTTGTATACAAAAATGAAATAAATAGTTTTAAGTTCTCATAGTCTCAAAATATAAATAGTTTAATGATGAAAATTTGTTAATGCACTAAATGATTTAAAAATGCTAATATTAAAAAAAATTACAAATAAAAGTTCGTTTCCCAGAAAGTTACACGGACTGCATTTAGCGTTGAATAGACTCTCAGTACGTATTGTATAGTTGGTTGAAAAGCTTGAATCACTTTGAATGCAAGCATTGAAAATTGCACAAAAAATAGGATACCCACGAAATGCGGAATAAATTGATTACTTTAAGGTAAGCCTACACTCAAATTGTTTACGTATTTTTTAAATATAGTTTTGATCATTCAATATAACATTGTGTTTAGCACTTTACTAAAATATTTTAATGTGAAAGAAGATATAGTATCAAACAAGGGTTTATCACGTGACGAAACAAAATTTTTTAACAAAATTTGTTATATTTAAAGAGTATATTGTTAACTAATGATAATGAAGAATTTTTGTACTTTAAACACATGTATAAGTATAAACAATTTTGTGCGTTCGTGCATGCGTGCGTGCGCGCGCGTGTATCGGTATGTGTGTGTCTGTGTATGTGTGTGTATGTATGGATGTGGATCAACTTTACTCTGAATATATACGGTGAAAATTGAAATTTTGAGGCTTATTTTTTTTATTTTTCTTTAAGGACGGCGCCTGAAATAATTTTCTTTTGTTTTTCGGTGCGTTTTTGTTTTCTTAGCGGTTGTTCGTTTTTTAGTTTTAGTTTTTCGGGTTTTTTGTTACCGTAGAAATAATATCATCGATTGAGTGATAATGCATTTGAAAGAGCATAAGATTACCTATCTTTTCCCATCCGAAATTTTGAATAATCTATTTCCATTGCTTTATTAGTTACGATATCGTCATTTTTATCAAACGGTTATATCTGTGAAATGAGACACGGAAAATTTTTTGAAAAAAATGAGATCATTAGGAATATGGAGAAAAATATTCTGTATAAATTTTGGGGCTTTATCTTTTTCTTTTGAAGAGAGAAAAATCTTTTTATAAAAAAGTCGATTTTTATTCAGCAGCGAATTCTGGATTAAATCGGCAGCATTTGATTTGAAACTTTCCAAAACGGTAGCTCTTTAGTATCTCCTGAACGAGTTATAAGCCCAGATCACAACGACCTTTATATTTCAAAATATTTGAGGTTATGTATGTTTTTCATTTCTTTTTTGATCGAGTATATTTCGAGAATGGCACGGTTATTTCTTACCAAACAGAGGTTATTTTTTTCGTTTTTTTGAAGATTCGAAATTAAAAATTAATTTGAAGATTCATGGAATCGATTTTTTCTATAACAATTTTTGGATTTTTGGATTTTTGAGTTTTAGTCCCTGGTAGAAACGTTGATGAGAAATTAGCGATATATTAACGAATTTTGTGTGGATTGGGCAATTTATTCGTAACGAATTAGCTAGAAACCTCGTTACTTGGCGACGCTTTATCAGTAATGACTGTCTAAGAGCTCGGTAATTTCGTAAAATGATTTAAAAGACAATTTTACAATAGATTATTAATTCTACCTATCCGTATATGCCTTATTCTGCGTAAAAATTTCACACGGACGTCCCTAGTTATTCGCCCGATTTAGACATGGTATCCGTGTCAAAGGCACCTTGCTCGTGTTATACACGAAAAAAGTCATATATAGTTAAAACGGTTATATCTCGGAAGTCTACCATGGAAAATCGTTATAATAATTAACAAATAATTTGTTGCAATATTGAGTGCTATATGGTATCGACATCCCTTACGAAGACTAGCACATTTCAGATTTCTCAAAAACATCTAGTCCTTTTCAAAGGTCTCTTATAAAAAACTAGTACGTTTACAGTACAGAAACCTGAAAGGTGTTAGTCTTCGTAAAGGTCGTCGTAATCATATTGATTTGTTGCATTGTTTATATTTTATGTTGAATATTTTCTTTTGATGCATAGTTTATTTCAACATAGTTATATTAAATTCAAGTTCAAATTAATAATAATATGAGTAAATAGTTTTGAACTTTAATTATCTCTTCTCTTAAGAATAATTAGAATAAAATTGAATTAAATTTCTAATTTTCTGAAGCTTTTTCCTGAGCTAACTTAAATAAATTACTCCCACAAGTGCGCAAGCGTATAAGCTGGTTACTTTCACTTATTCAAATGAACCAAACTATCCCATTTCATTGTCTTATATATTCCAAATGTCAAAGCAGAAAATTGTATCACCCACCGTTCAGTCAATGCACTTCTTTTTACTACTGGCGGAAAACAAGCCGCACATTAACAAGCGCAAAAAAATGTCACTCAAACTCTAGTCAACCTAACTATGTACATGTTCAACTTGTTCTCTGTCCTCTATTTTTTTTTGTATTACGTTTCACTTTGTGTACTGCTTCTACGCGTCGGAAGACCGCGTGCGCAGGTATTTTTTTTTTTAGATTTGTCGCTCTTCATGGCTGCGTAGGTCAGAAACTGCGACGAAAATGATTTGCGCGCTAAAAACATTAAGCCTCTAACTCGTAGGTAGAGGCTTGAAAAGTCGAAAAAAGTTTGGTGCTCTTATCGTATCCATTGCGCACGTAGTCTCAGGCAAGCTTTGAGATCGAAAAGAAAAAATAAAGTTTATCATTGTACGATGTTTTTCCAAAGAAACGCGCTTTTTCTGTGGGTTATTTTGGTGAAGAAAATTGAAGGATAGGAATGAAGATCATTTATTTTTACATGGGGTTCAAAAATAAAAGTTAAAGTGGTTGAATAGGGTAGAAAACAAAAACTATTTTCACTGTAAACTCATGAATATTTTAAACACGCAAAGATATATGTATATATATTTCTTTTACTCTTTGCGTGTTAAAATTTCTTTGATAGATTTAAGCCTTTGAAGTTAATGTTATTGTATAACTGTAAATTTTACAGACATGACTTATAAAAAAAGTTTTCGCTATTTAAATGTACAGTAATTTAATCAGGAATATATTTTTGGTATTTATACTGAAAAGTTTACAAATTATTTATTCTAACTACTAAGATACTAAACCTATTACATACCAAACGGACACTTTTTTATCGCTATTTTCAACTTTATTTTCTGTTATGATAAAGCTCCCAGAATATATCGTGAAAGGTCATTTATTATAGTTTTGAGGGCGTTCTTTCAGATGGTGAGATTAGAATAGAGCTAAATTAATATGCACTAAAGCTATAATAGTTTAAAAAAAAAAAGAAATGACTGAAAATTTAGATTTTTTTTGTTTTACATGCTATTCTCGCTTTGAAAGCTCATTAGAAAACTTTCAAGCCGTTAGTAAATCGCGTCCAAAATGATTTTACTATAAAATAGATATAATTATTTTTACCATTTCAAGATGGCGGGAACAATGTACAAAGCCGATTACGTAATAACGTGTTTATTATTTTACATTGAAGATATGCATTCATATACTATATTGTGTATCATGGGGGACAAATAGGCTTTTTTCGCCCACGTGTGAGATTTACAATACGAGTCGAGGACGAGCAAACACGAGTCGAAGGCGAGTGCGTATTGCGAGCTAAAGATGGTGCACATATTCTTCCATGCACCCCCATGGTGCACACCGTATTTTTTGTCAAACATGTATTGATAACGCATTCTTTGTGCCTATGTAGCGAAATAAAATTTGACCGTTCTTCGATACGGTGCAGACACACGCTTGTTAGACTATAAAATCAGCAAAACAAATATGTTTAGGCCCACCTAAACATATCGTATCATTCGGATGGTACTTGATGTTTTAGGGTCCTAAACTAACTTAGAGCTAATTTTCGAAAATTAACTTTACAAAAGTCTTTTCCGCCCGCCGCTCGGAAAACGGCCACTTTAGTCTCGCTATATGTACATGAATAGACGCGTTTTCGTGCAAGTGTTACAAAAAGATAATTTTAGCATACTTCAGTACACAGCATATCCAAGATGGCAGCCCATAATACTCAAATTTCAGAATGCATCGTCATGACGCTTTGATAGCGCTACTAAAAATAGTCCAGTGGAAGTTGCTTCAAAAGTGTCTACATTTGGATGTTGATTGAAAGGCCTTGCATTTTTGTGGGAATCGCTTCTGAATATCATTTAAAAAGATAATATCGAAGCGACCCAGTTTTAAAAAAACTGCTATATGTCTAAAAAAATCAAAAAGAGGTAAATATCCAAAAATATCTGAATGTGTATCGCTCCTGGGAAAATTTAATATAAACAACAAATTTACATTGCAAAGTAGAAATAAAGAAGAAAAATTTAAGACTTATCTTTTTGGGAATCTGGATTCAAGTACTTAAAAGTAATATAAATTAGTGTGCCAGACCCGATTCCGAATGGTTAAGTACTTTTTGCATAAGTAATTTATTAATTAATTAAGTAAAAAAATAAAGCCTTATTTTGTTGGTATTGTTAGTGCTCAAGGGTGACTTTTTCCTTGGATGCCAATTCTTTTTACTTATCTTATAAGTAAAAAGTTAATTAAAAAATTAAATAATTATAGTTAATGGTCCAAGCTTTCATATAGAACCGCCACAGTGCCTATTTATTTATTTTTAACAACATTTAAACTAACTTAAAATTTATTATGAATTCTCACTTTATAAAGAAATACATTCTCTTGGCGGTTCTTTAATTAAAAAATATCTTTCGACATATATGAAAGGATCTCAAAAAAGTGTGTGTCATGAGACACGCGGCAGATGTGAATAACATCTTGACAACTTTTTATTGTAAAATAGTAGGATAGATATGACGAAAAACGCGTTTGAACAATGTTCTTCTGGCTAATTACGTATTTTTTATGGTTTTTGAAATATAGCAAAAAAAGGGTTTTACTGCGCAGTTAATAACTGTGCACACAAAGGTGAAATTTTTTTTCCATAAAGTATATAAAAGTAGAAGAAAAGACCTATAATTTGAGTTTTTGTTCGTTGGAAATGGATGGTCGGGTATAGTGATCTTCCAGGGAATGATAGGAAACCGTGTCCCAGCTTCTGATTGGCCGGCTGTCAAACCCGTAAGAAAAGCATAAGATAGAAAGAGACATAAGTTAGATCTTCTATAGATATACTGCCATTCATTTAGATCAACATGTTTTTACCCTACTTTCAACAAATTATTACCCTATTTTCAATTGGTCATAACTTTGCACCGGAACATCCATTTTCAACGAACAAAAACTCAAATTAAAGGTCGTTTCTTCTACATTTATATACTTTATGGATAAAAAATTTTACCACCTATGTGTGCACAGCTATTAACTGCGCAGTCAAACACATTTTTCTGCTATAATATAATATGCCAGAAAAACATAGTCACATGGACAATTTTCATTGTTCAAACGCGTATTTCTTCATATTTGGCCCTTAAAACAAGATAGAAAAAGTTTGAAAACCCGAGCATTCAAATTTCTTTTCGCGATTTATAGACCCAAAAAAGATCTTTTTTGGGATTTCATCACATATACATGTGTTAAATGCTTCAAGTAAATATTTTCTCCCCGTTGCGCATAGACGCTCAGAATTCTCGATTTTCTATGGGCTGCACATGCATTGGATGAACGTGTTATAAAAAACTATTTTTTCTTGTTCTTTTGTGCTTTTAGTCTTTTAGCGGCTTTTTGATTTTTGGGTTTTAGTTTCTCGTTTTTTTTGGCGCATTAGAAATAATATCATCGATCCAGCGAAAATGCATTTGAAAGACCATAAAACTACCTAACTGTTTTGGCTTTAAAGTTCGGATAAAGTCATTATCTCTTCGAAATCCAAATGAGCCCAACGCTGCATATAGGTCATGAGATAGTAAAATACTACCTTTTTGGAAAGTTTCAGATAAAATCGACGTCTGGGTGAAAGAACCTCCTACCTCGGACTGCGCGTGAAGAACCTCCTATCTCGGCTCGCACGAAGAAGCTCGTAACTCATGGCGACGAAGAAAATCCTATCTCGGCCGGCACGAAGGAGCTCCTCATACATTATCCGTATAATATTATTATAATAATATTATACAGATGATATATGAGGATACCTTGCAATATATTTGTAAATAAAATTCTATTTTGTAGTTATTTTTAATAAAATATTAGAAACAAGCTTCTTCGCGCGTGTCGAGATATGTTCTTCGCCGCGGCGAGTTAAGAGGTTCTTCGCGCGAGCCGAGATAGGAGCTTTTTCACGCACCGACCGAGATAGGAGGTTCTTCCACTCAGGCGTCGATTCTATCTGAAACTTTCCAAAACGGTAGCATTTTACTATCTCATGACCGATATGCAGAGTTGGGCTCATTTGGATTTCGGATGGCAGAATTCCTAGGTCCTAGTGATAAAATTTGATATTGTGGTCATATAAGCTAAGTTCAGATCGTTGACGCGAAATATAGCGGGGTGTTCTAAAACCCATCAGACACCGCCCGATTACCTAACCTGTTGAATTTCGTTCGTTTTGATTTTCTTGAATCTTCTACAGGATGGATGGGTTGAGCAGGTCGGGTGAAGAGCCCAACGCTGCCTATATGTTTGCTCAGTTAATGAGATTTTATATTTTTCAAATATTTGAGGTTATGTGTTTTTTTTAATTTCTTTTTCATCGCTTATATCTCCAGAACGACGCGGTCACTTTTTATCAAACAGGGCTCATTTTTCTCGTTTTTAAATGAAGATTCAAAGTTATAAATAAATTTCGAGACTCATCAACTTGTTTTTCTTTCATAACCATTTTTCGATTTTTCGATTTTTGAGTTTTTATTTTTCGCGTTTTTTGGTATGTTAGAAATGTTATGATCAATTTAGTCTAAATGCATTAAAAAAGCATAAAATTACCTATCTTTTACAACCACAAATTTTGAATAGGCTCTTTCCCATCTTTTGTTATACACGAAAAAAGTCATATTTAGTTTAAACGGTTATATCTCGGAAGTCTACCATGGAAAATCGTTATAATAATTATATATGATTAAGAATTTAGTAAATGTACGTACTAATATCTGTTTACATATAATTTGAATATTTAAATAATTTTAATAAATTACGTACAGAGAATAAATTGCTGTTATAAGAATAATAAACCTATTGTTGTGTAATTTTAGTAAAAAATTATCTTTTGACCAATCATCAATGATAATAAAGCACATCTATTTTGAGCTATTAATTAGAAAGAGATATATCAATTTAAAATTAATATATTAGAACAAAGAATTTCATACTGGAACAATTAATTTAGTTTGGGGAAGCTAAGTGCTAATGAATTGGCAGTAGTTTTTTGTTTGGTGCTTACAACCTAAAAGCATTATACCATCCAAATTTTGGTTGGAAGTTGATGAGTCGGTTAGTCAGTCAGGATATGTCTTTTTATATATATTTTTATTTATTATATCATATTTTTCAGAGGGGTGGGGGTACCCCAATTTTTGCTTCAAAAAATGATCTCGTATATTTAAAATTGTCCAAAGAAAATTTTTGATAAATGTTAAAAATATCCTAATTATAGAAAAGTGAAAATTTTGAACTAATATGAAACTAACTATCAGTCAATAATTAGCGATTTATTAACGATAGTTGTCAATATAGAAGGTTCCAGGTTTAAAAAATGTTTTATAAATCATCTAATTTCTACCAGGGTAATCTTTTATGAGTTTAAATAACAATTCTTAATATTTTAACTTCAATTTTTCAAATTTTAAAGAAAAATTTTAATTTATCTACATACTATAGATAGAACTATGTAAATTAAATAAAATTTACATAGTTTCCTGGATTAAAATAGAAAAAATTCAAATTTTCTTTTACGTATATTGACCGCTGACTATTTATCAGAAAAGTTACAGACTACAAAGTAGTCAAAATATCACCTCCATTGCACTGCTCGTTTATTGCATAGGTATTAATCGTTTAAAGATACATCAAAATTTACTTTTATTTTACGTCCACTACTTATAAGATAGCGACTTAGTTAATTAGAGTTTCATCTCCTGGTGCTGCCTGTTATACTCAATTTTGATATAAATTTAAAAATAGAATGGGTTATTAGTAGTATTAGTGTATCATTTTTGACATTTTTAAACATAGATCATTTATAAAGAAATAGGAATGAACACTTGACTCGGTCACCTCCGGGGTATTGAAAGCTCGTCTATTTTATAAGCTATGTTATAAATTCACAAGATATTAAAGTCAAGTACTATTTTAAAATAACAGTTGTATATATCCCAGAGTATTATATTCTGGGAAACTAGTAAAAAAAATGTTGTCACTTTATTCGACATATGTATTATTGTCTACTGAATCGTTTTTTGCCAAAACGATGCAATTAACTCGTGAAAACGTCGATTTGAGTAATCCTCCTTTTCACTAAAAAAATTGATAACTCTTGCAAAAAAAAATTCAACAAAGTCCTTGCTGTACGTTAGCGCGCGATGCGTCATACGAAGTGACAAGAAAGTATTAGGGGTGGATTCGACGATGAAGCAAAAGCGATTTCACACTATCGACAAACGCGATTTTCAGGGGTGATGCCGACATAGAAGAGCGTAAAAATACACGCGTGTCTCGTCCGCACCTTTTCTTTTACGCGCAAACCCAATGTTTTGACAGTGCGACAACACGCCGCTGCCGACACCTTTCCTTTTTACGTTTTTCGATCTCGTTTGCGAGATGTAGTAACAATATTATATTTAACTCATATATACATACGGTCGCTACCTACGCCATGAAAATGGTAACAGATGCACAAACTTTTTATGTTGACCCTCGCGGGTAATGAAAATTTTACAAGCACAGTTATAAGAGGCCAAATAAAAGCATAAGCATATACAGCATAAAAGTCGTAAATGAGAGTATTTATTTATTTATAAATATACAGAGCATAAATAATGATAGAATCAAAAAATAATGTAAACGAAACGATTTATTAATTTATATTAAAATTCGTGAATAGAGTAAACAAAACCAACATAAAAATGTATACAAATTTTATTAATTTGCGTATGTTTGCGTAAGTAAACTTTGACTATGAATGTAAATAACATGTAAAACAAAAGACGAACTTACGCTTTGCGGAAATTTCGACGCTGAATGAAGCGATGAACAGAGACGTAAAAAATAATGTCGAATAGATGGATGTCGAACCCATCATAACACCTTTCATTTTCTTTCAAACTCCTTACGATTAAACGAAATAGTCAGCCTTCCACTCCTTATTTTCTTTCAATACTGTATACCTGCAATTACACCAAAGCAAATTTTCGATTAAATAAAGAACAGAATTTACTTCAAATTGAAACAAAGATTTAAAGAATAAATACACACAATAAATTTTACTAATAAAATGAGGGAACGCGCGATAAATCCGCGTAAGTCAAGCAACTTGAAATATACACAGAAAATATTTTTTTATATAAAAAAATATACACTCAATATAATAATATAAACATTGAAATAATATACTATAATATATGAACATTATTAGCACTAATAAAGAACATTTTTATTGCAATTAAATCGGTATAAGAATAAATAAATTTTCAATTTTTATAATTAAAATTGTTTTCCATTTCTTTTTTGCAGATTTACTCTCCCAAAATGATTCTTTCAACAAAAAACTATTTATTTTTATAAACATTATCTTAGTAATGAGTTCTAGAAATCATTTCGTAATTTTTCTAGTATGCATTTATGTTGTATAGAAAATAGTCCTTATCTAAAATAAATATTGTTTTGCATCAAATATGTGCGAAGATTTAATTTTGTTGTAAGTATCTATTTTCAAAGTTTGCTAGTTTTATAAGAGTTTGCCATGAAAGGTAAACTGGGTTTGGTTAGATTTGGTTTTCATGTATTATATACTATCAAAACAATGAACTGTAAACAATCATGTGGATTTATATAATGTTTAATGAGTTAAATATAGAAAATATTCTAATTATCCAGATTATAAAAATATCATTTAAATATCACCTCCGTGGTATACTTTTTCTGAAGCAACTAAAAGTATAGGTGATGTCGGATACTAATTATTTTTGGTAGTTTTAGAAGTACACGATCATTTTAACAGTTTTATGGTTGAAAATCTTAAGAATTTCATGAAAATCATTTAGGTGATATTTTTTTAATTAAGATTACATTTATAAGTCAGTGCCTTTTATTTATAAAAATAAATGAGAATGGTATTTTTATCCCTGCAATAGGTATACTAAAAATGATAAACAATATGTTAGTTTAAAAAATAATTTATTAAGAAAGATAAAATGAAAATAAAAATAACTGTTGATTAGATTATTGAAAAATGGTGCTTAATTTTTATTTTATAACACATCGTTAATCTATTTACTTTAAACAAAATAAGTAAATTAGACAAGCTACTGCCGCGATTTTATTTGTAAATTCTGAAGTTTCGAACGTCTTGGTTTGCATCTCCTTTTATGTATTGTTGCATTAAAAAGGAATGTAAATGAAAACATCAACAACGTTTTTATTTTGAAATAAATCTAATTAGTGTCGATTAGCAGCATGTCTAATGTTTTAAAATCAATAAATTTACAAAAAATAGAATCAATTTTTATCTTTTAACAATATTATATATATGAAAAGTGTCTAGCAAACAATATTTGATAATCAATAATAATCTAAATCCACTCGATGCCATTGAAAATCTAATAACAAGCAATTATTTGTGGGTTATTTATTACAAACAATTGAATATATGACGTCTTTGTAATTTTCTGAGCTACATTTCTAAAAACTTTCTTGAAAATTTGTTGGTCAATTGTATATCATTGATAATTTACAAAGTCTACACAACTTTAAAAGTCGAATTTAGTATTCAATATTATCCATTAAAATATGCTAACATTGTCATATTTCTTATGATAAATTCGTAACAGATTTAACACTTTTTATGATCAGAGTTCTAAGATATAGAATTAATGAATTATGTACATCATTTTCAAAACTTCGACTATTGAGTGTTCATTTGAGTTAACATAAACTACTACATGCACTTCGAAGATAACAAAGATATATAAAGTTTTAATATAATTATAAGCACTTCATCGTCAATTTAATTCTTGTTACATTGCAGAAGTTTAACAAGCAAAGCAACAACAAAAATAAATTAATGGTGAACTATTTTATTATAAAATCATCTTCTCTGAAATTTGAATATTTGCATTAAAATAAAAATGTAGTCAATAAAAAACTAAATTCTTATTCCTAAAGTATTATGTTTCATAAATTAATAACAATTAAAATCTATTGAATTGAAGTATTGTTAAGAAAAAATGGATCGAAGTTTACAATTACAAATAATATTATTGTGAAATATTTCTTAAACTCATCAGTAGATCGAAGTTATGTTTTGCAAAACAGTAGATTTACATACTTTGCTCACGTTTAAGATCAGTTATTACTAATTTTCATTTATATTAGAATTTCATAATTATAAATGTTACTTATAATTTTTCTCCGATCAGAATAAATTAAAAATCATCTTTAAATACCTTGTTATCTGTAATTTCAAATAGAATTTTTATAAAAATCAAAACCAACATTATAGTATGAAATAAAAGTATATTATAAATAATATTAATAATATAAACAGGGCAGAATCTGATGATATCATCTCAATAAATATAACACTATTCAAAATCCATTGTTTAAACTACGTATGGCAAATCGGTGTTTCTCTCCATATTCATGGATAATTTTTACAACGATTGTCTACTCTAAATTTTTTAACATAAAAGTATAAAATACACACTCTGAAGATTACCAAGAAACCAGATACACCAAGAAAACTATATTTAAACGACGATTTCACTAATAAACGGCAATATTATACTATAATTTATGTAGCAACAATTCAAACAAGACGTTATCTATCTATTCGTGCACTTAAAAGCCTTAGTAGTAATACAAGTTATGGGACCGACGCCCACGCGATGTACCTACAAACTACGGCCCTCCGCAATAGGCCTACCTTAAAACCACATGTAAAACTCACAATTCAATGGTGACTCAGTAAAAGTTCCACGAAAAATTACTCCAACCAAAAAAAAACTACACAAAAAATCGAAATCAACGCACAAACCGTCAGCCAGCCGTACACTCATAAATACGCAACCGAGTTTCAAGCGCGCAATTACCCCGAGAGACATCAACAGTGCAGACAATTCAAAGCAATAGAGGAAAAACAAAAAATCGTCAACCGTGCAAGCAGCAACAGTAGCGGGGAGGTCCTTTTCCGTTCTGAAGCCGCCTCTTGATCACGGCCGAGTGTGCGAAGTAGTGTGGCTCCTTACGCAGTCAGACGGGGGCTTGGCAAAGCAACAGCACCACCAACAGCAGAGGAAGAAGGTGAAGAAAAAGAAGAAGGTGAGCACAGATAGTATGCGTCGTGCGGCTCTCGTCCCGTGTACGTACGTCTCTTGTCTCTTTCTCTCCGATGCTGCCGACGCGAGCAGGTGGTTGTGAATGGGGCGAGCTTCCGCGCGACCGCCGAGGTGATCCCTTTTCTATACGGCGCTCGTGCTGCGCGCGCGGCGCTCGCTCGCTCGCGCCTCTGCACAGGTGTGTGCGTACGCACTGCACGTTATAGAGGGAGAGAGAGAAAGAGAAAGAGAAAGAGAGAGAGAGAGAGAGAGGGAGAGAGAGAGTACGAGCAAACGGCGAATCGTGGAGGAGGCGATTTTTCCCGTTTCCGTTCGATGTGCTGAAGCTTCTTCTACTACTTCTTCTTCTCCTGCTTCTTCGTCGTCATCTTCTTCAGTTTTCTTTTTCTTTCCCTCTTTTTGGCGAGATTCATCTGTTGATGACGCCTTTACGCGGCGAGACGTGACGCGTGATAAATTCGAAGGCTTTGTACGAGTGTACGAGCGTGCAAGGTGCTGATGAGGAGCGTTTTGCGAGTGAAGTGTAAAGGGTCGCGAGCGTCGATGATGAGTTTTCCTGCGCTCTTTTTTCTCATCTTTCGACTTATCTTTGAGGTCAGGTAAACGTGTGGGTATTGATTTGCGCGAGTTTTATTTCCTTTCTTGATTAAAAATGTAGATGAGAAAATTTGAAGGGAATTCGTAACGTGCGCGTTTACGTCTTTAATTTTTTGCTTTAATATTTGATAAAAGAGAAGAGCGCTGATGCATGTATTTATGTAGACATTAAAATTTATAGTGTTGTTTGTAATTACTGAGTAAAGACGTAACGTTTAGATACTACAAGATTATTAGACTTATATTTGTGTGAAAAATATTTTTATTTTTTTTGCATTAATATACTTAATATATTTTAATACTTATACTAAAAATATACGAGTATAACAGAAAGATTATTATATTTTAAAACGGCAAAATAATTAAGATATAATCCAAAAATACTATAATTATTTGGACTTTGTTAAAACATAATGACTTTTATAAGTTCTTATAACTTTGATAACTTTTATACTAAATATTTGTGCCATTGTTCTGCCAAAGCTCATTTCAAAGGTTTCTTCACAAGGAATAATTCGAGTCCTAATTTGGATAATTTGGTCATGGCGGAACCTCACTTGTATGCTAAAGTATAATATACCCACTTTGATAGCGAATCATAAGTATATTATTGAGACGATGAAAGAATACTATATCTTTATAAATTTCATTATAAATTTTAATGATAGAAGAACGATTACAAAAATGAAAAAACAAAATATCTACAAATTTTTTAGTTAAGGTGATGCTAAAGCCACTCGTCATCGACAATTACGAGCACCCACTTTTTTCATTTTATTTTAATTTCAATTTTGAGTAAATATCACTCTGGAACATTGATGTCTAAAATAAAAACAATAACCTTCTAAATACATATTTTTTCAAAAATAAAATTTAATTGAAAAAAGTGCCAAATCTCGATATTATAACAAAATTATGCGCGTTCAAGTAAAACAATTTACATTAGATAGTATACAGAATTGAAAGTTTAAACGTGTTTTTGACAAACCTCTTTTGAATATATAATACTTTAGTATATATAAAATATAAACTGTTGATTATATTTCAATTTACCTCTTCTAATCTCATTGTATTCCTCAGTCATTAATTATTAAAAAAGCGCGATATTTTAAGCTTTATCGTAAGTCAAATGAAAACTATTTTATTTAAAGGAAGTATAACCGACATGAAATTTAATCAACATTTTCTATTGACTATCATACAAGAAAGAGACTCAGTTCTTTTCAGAAGTTTATCTCAAAATGCCTTGCGCAAGTGACATTTTGAACACCGGTCATTTTTCTTAAAAAATATCGATTTTTCTCATTGATTCTAAAACTAATAATTATCTTGAGCTAAAAATGGGTACAGAGCCTAATAATATCGTGATATATAGGCCTTTAGCATTTCAGTTTGTTAGACATAAATATAAAATTGTTTGTAATTTCACTCTTTTTGCCATAAGGTTACAAATCTCATATATGCATATAGATCTGACGCGCGCACGCCGTGTTTTATTATTATTAAATAATAATAATTACTTAACATGACACCGGTCTCCTATTCCTATACAATTATTTTTCACTTCCTTCTTCATATACATACACACACGTACACATACCACAGACGCACCTAAGCACTTGTATTGTGACAAGCGCGCCATCTCAACTCGGCATACAGGGAGGAGAGCCGGGTTGCAGGGCCGCGCCGAGCCCGAAAACTTCACTTGTAACACGACAGAAAAATCGCGCCACTCTTCTCCACCGCTAAGATGCGTCTTGTCACGTGACAAGTGCGCGACGCTTCAGCACGGCATAGGGGAGAGCCATGCTAAAGGGCCGCGCTGCGTCCTAAAGCTCCATTTGTAACACGACAAGCGAAACTCAAGCAATTCTTCTACACCGCCGCGTCGCGCCATCTACAGCACCAAGGATATAAATGGCCGACGAGCCATGCCACTAGCTCTTCAGGACGAGTGCGTCGCGAATGAACTGTGGAGAATATCCCCAGTTTATGCTATACGTATCGAGATTAACATTCACTTCTCATACATTAACACACACATTCAATTATCTTATCGTATCATTTGACTTCTTCTCTAATTTTATCTCTCGAATAGTCTCGTCTCGCATTTATACTGCTTAACATAATTATCTCATCATTTATTCCTCCGAACCGTCCCACACTGAAAAAATGTATTGCTCGAGTATTCAGATTCTGGTTGATCGAACTAGACTGCGTATTTCTGCTGCAACAATACTTTGTTATTGCTCTCACAGCAATATTATTTTGCTGCGACAACCCTACAATATCATCGACAATTATAATATAGCTACGACAGCAATATGTACGGTTACTCGAGCAATACCAGTATAGTTATCATATAAATATAAAAGTATTGATGTGAGACTCATTCCGTTTTATCAGTGCACATACTACATATTAACACTTGCATGCATATTTTATTTTTTTTATATAACTAAATCACAATCAAGAGACGTTCGTCCCCTTGGCTCTCCAAAGAACGCAATTTTTCAAACCCTAGATCAAGTCAGATCTATACTTAATTAATTAAATAAATTTATTTTTTATTCAAAAAATTAATTTACATTGATTAATTTTTACATTAATTTAAATGGAGACCTTACAACTTTACACTGAATATTCTCTAAAGAGCAAATAGCGACCACGTAGAGCAAACTAATACTGCTAAGTTATAAATGGATTGCTGATTGTATATGACTGTTTCTACTTCGGTATATAGGTGAAATATACTTAATTATTTGCCATATTCAATTCCTGAACTTTGAACACATTATTTCAATTTTTTCTTCAAGTAATGACTCCAATTATTTTGCTAATATCAATTTTTTATTTTCTGTTTAACTAAATTATTAAGAAATACTGTATTTTATCATAATAAGTTCCATGAAAGTATGAAAAATTGTTTCATAAATAAAGTTAAAAATGGTATTGAGGAATCCTCTTTATCTGAAAATAAACAGTATTTTAAAATTGTATATAAATCAATTATCAATGTACAGAAGAAAAGGACGTTAATTAGTTCGAATACTAAGTTAGTCTAGAAATGTATTTTCTAGAGCTTCATTCTTGATCCATATATAGGTATAATATTCTCCAAGTAAATGAAGAGACGTGTGCCTACCACCTATGAGATAGATGATATCACACTTGTGTGCGAGATCAACTCCCATGGAAACTTGATTTTATAGTTAAACTTTATGAAATAACAACGAACATATAACATTTGTAATGTTACAAGTAGTCAGCTTTGCACTTACATATCAAACTCCGAACGTATGGTATTCAAATACATCGTGCATTAAACTTTGAACAATGATGAATTCTAAACAAAAGAAAGATTAAAATTTTACATTGACAGAACCTAACTAGATATAAAGAAGTAATTGAGTGAAATGAATCGTGTATTTGCAACAAAGCATTTTTGCTTGCAAAGATTATGGCGCGCTTTGCGAGCCGAGGTTATCTTCCCGAACATTCACTTTCTTTGCAAATCAAAATATCGAAATTAGAAACCGAAAATTCGATATTTCTTCCTGGATTCGATACCTAGCGATGGATTTTAATATAAGGAATTTGTTACAAATGAACGATTCATTAACAGTTAAATAATTGTTATATGTTGGTGTTAGGTAAACAGAGCAAGCGAATTTTTGCATTCGCATATTTTAAGCAATAAAATAGGAAAGGGAAATAAGCAATTGCTAAACAGACACATCACATAATTTTTGTTGATATATTATTATGTCCATAAATATCGTAGAAATGCAAAGTTAACCTACACACGGCATAATAACAATGGTGTTTTGATACACAGCTGGTAAGACGCTTTTTAAGTATAGCCAATCCACAATCCTTAATAGCTAAGGAATATTCTTAACTACAAGTCATGTTTTCACTCAGTTATGTTCAAGAAAATCGTTTCAGTGTTAGTATTACATATGTATATAAGAATAGAACAATCCTCATAAAAATTAACTACACTGAGAAAATAAAATGGCTACTACCAGGGGGTAGGAATGATTACTAGACTGTCTAGGAGAAAAATATAATGTGGTATGGTTAGTAATGATTCACAACCAATCTAAGCCTGAATGCAATTATTTTAATTAATTAACTTAATCTGGTTTATCGAACTAAACTGCGCATTGCTGCTGCAACAATACTTTGTTATTGCTCTCACAACTATATTATTTTGCTGCGACAATCATACGATATCACCGACAACCATAATATAGCTACGACAACAATATGTGTGATTACTCGAGCAATACCGGTATAGTTATTATATAAATATAAAAGTATTAATGTTATACCCAATTCTTTTTGACAGTGTACCTTTATATATAAGTTATAATATAGTATATATTCCTTAGGATGGTAAATACTACAAGCATGTCTAGTACTGAGTCTCGTACAACCAAAATAAGATACAATTTGCACTCAAAGCAAGACGTCTAGTATTCAGTCCTAAATTTCATAGTGATGAGTAAAATTTTCCTACATCGCACTGGATTATACGAGACAGTTTCACGGTTTATAACTCCGTATCCACGATAACAAGACTTGAAAATTTTCAACCAGTAATTTATTACGAAAAATGTTTATTAAACATAAAAAAGTACTTATACTAAATTAATGCAACAATTTCTGTCGTATAAAAAGTCATAAATAAAATATACGCGCTACCTATAAAATCACTTATACTGACGAAACAGTTATAATAAATAAATAAATGAACGACCAAAGCCATGCCGTCATCTCCTTGAAATTCGCCGCTTCACCGATCGGATAAAGAATGCAAATGTCAAATTGCTCGAACTCTCGCGCACTCGACTCCGACGGCGATATAACGGTGGTGGACCGCATCAGCGCGCGACGGGGCGGCCCCGCTGGCGGGGAAAATCGCGCTCCCGCGGGAGGGTCGATAGTATTATACGGACGCGCCGCGAATGGCAATTGCTTGGAGCTCTGCGTCTCGGACTGTGCCTCTTTCGCGGGGATTCGGCTGTTTGGTATGGTTTTGACGCGATGACTGCCGCCGGTAAGCGCGAAAATATTGTGATGAACGCGTCGTAATGGATGTTTCGAGGCTCCGCGGGAGCCCGTCATATAGCTATGTTTCCGATAACCGTTGACGCCCAAGAGTGGGATGTACTATTTTTGAATCAGTAACGTGTGAAATGGAAATGTCAGTCTCTGGGAAATGTGCTCGCTGGGATCCGAAAGTTATTTAGGGTAGTCTATATGGTAGTTATATAGTAAGTGTTTAGATTATAGATGGGAAATGTAAAATATAGTGAAATATACGACTTTCGCTTATATGGTTCAAAAACAAACAAAAAAATGATAATGTCATCTTTATGATCTGTTAAGAGTGCATAAATTCCAAAATCGAAAAGATATACTAAACAATTTTTTAATATACTACTGAAATAGCGGTAAATAACTACAGACATCCAATAAAAAAATAATGATTTAACTATTAATACTTTTCGTTTTTGCCTTACAATAAATTAATTATTATTAATCGACTAAAAAATCATTGCTTCTAATTTGAAACTCTGTTTTATTACTCATTATAAGTTGAAAATACTAATTATTTATAACTTTTGCAATACTAATTATTTGGATTTATTTTATTTAAAGTGTTTCACTCGCTAATAATGATAATGTAGTGTGAGAGGATAATGCTTTAGATATATTAGGCTAAACTATATTAAAAAGTTTAAAAGCAGGATCGAAAGTTTATTTCACGCAAAATACACGCTACATAATTTCAAAACAAGTTTTTTTTTAGAATCTACGAGAGTTATCGTGTTTTGTTAGCCACTCAAACTTCAACATTTATTTCCATAACTTTCCTATGAAGTAAGAATATTAAATTTAGTTTAAAACAAAAGGTTTTTTACTATCTATAAAGTTATGTACTACTTTTGTTTCTGCTTTCATGATGAAATTTATCTGTTATCAAGACTATTCATATTTGTTACTTCAACGAAATACTTTTACCAATATAGATTTAACTATCTGAAAACGCAATACAATCATACACAGATTATTACGGAGAGAAAAAGCAAGGACTTATTCTGTGGGATATTAATCCTGCGATGAATCCATGCATTTTTCTTGCGATGTATCCTGGTTTTACCTGGACAAACTGCATGGTACAGATCGACAGAATATTTCCAAATAGCTACCAGGAATTTTGCCGACGCTCTCCATGGAATTCTTGTAAAATGAAGCGCAGTGATTTGTTTCGGAAGGGATGCGCGGTTCAAATAGCATGTAGGTTATAAACAAGGTATGGTTTATACTATAGGGTGTAAATTAAACTATTTTATATTAATTGCACGCTTCATTTTGTAATAACATTTATCTACATACAAATATATATAAACAATCAGATTATCAGCAATTATGAAATTCTATTTATTGTATTTTATGAATACAGATTATTTATTGTTACTATATTTTTTCACGTTTTTATGAAATTGAACAGATATTTCTATTTTATAATATCTAAATTACAAGAAAAAATTCAAAATTATTGAGAAATGTTTTAATACGTTATTTTACTAAGTTAGTAATTCTGCGGTATGCTACATATAATAACGAACCTAAAAATAAAGGTTAGGGTACAAAGTTGTCATATTTTTATAATAATTAAATAAATAAAATATCAATAATTAAAATATAATTATATCACTCAAACCACGAAATTTCAGAAATTTTTAACTGCTGTCAACAACAAATTTGATAAGATTAAATAAACATTGTGTGTACACGAACACGAAGACGAAAATCGTAAGGAGAGCAACCACAAAATTCCTGGCTGCTCTTTGGAAAAATTACGTCGATTTCTACCATGAGTTCGTCCTGACAAAATCAAGATATATTGCCACAAAAAGGCTTGGATTCATCGTGTGACTAATATTCCACGGAATAAGTCCTGGATATTTCTCTCAATGAATAATAATAAATACATTTTAATTATTGACTAATTTTGTTTATTCGTCATTTGACTTTTTAATATTTACTTGAATTTCTTGGGCCCTTTAAAAAGCAAATATATTAACTTGTAAAAAAAATATATTAACTTCAATATATATTTCTATAACATGAAAGTATTTCTGGACCATCGTCACTATCAATGTACCACACTGAGAGAAGTATAAACAACTAAGTTTTAACTAAGTTTATAGCGGAAATTTAATACAACTAACTTTTTTCTGTTAGGCTGACTATTTCATTTGGTAAGGGTTGTAACTAAAATAGGCATAGCGCGTTTCTTACACATAATAACTATGCACGTAATTATTGTACACAATTTTGCATTGGTCAAATTATATATAGATATATTTGACCAATGCTAAATTGTGCACAATAATTACGTGTACAATTCTTATGTGTAAGAAACGCACTATGCCCTAAAATATAGTAAGATTGGCTAAGCTTGTAGTTGATATTCTCGCCTGATTTTCTATCCTTGTCACGCGTATCATGCTAGGCAGATACTCAATTTAGCTCTAACAGCAGTTAAAACACACAAGTATATTTCACTAGAAATCCCGGGTAAAAATGGCTCGTATATAACGTTTCATATATATGATCATCTATGATCATCTATGATCATAAACAAAATATGTCAAATATGTTGAGGGTATAAGATATTGATTTTTTCCGAAAGATTTATACTTAATTAATACCGAAAATAGAAATTATAAAAATTAAAAGCCGATAAGGTAGGAAACGGATCAGTATTTTAAATCGCTTTAAGTAATTGGTAAAGAATTTAATGTTAAATGTTGTAAAATAATGATAAAATTCTTAATACATCACTGAATTAGTTAATAAATTATTTTATCTATCTATCCATCCATCCATCCGTCCGTCCGTCCGTCCGTCCGTCCGTCCGTCCGTCCGTCCATCCATCCATCCATCCATCCATCCATCCATCCATCCATCCATCCATCCATCCATCCATCCATCCATCCATCCATCCATCCATCCATCCATCCATCCATCCATCCATCCATCCATCCATCCATCCATCCATCCATCCATCCATCCATCCATCCATCCATCCATCCATCCATCCATCCATCCATCCATCCATCCATCCATCCATCCATCCATCCATCCATCCATCCATCCATCCATCCATCCATCCATCCATCCATCCATCCATCCATCCATCCATCCATCCATCCATCCATCCATCCATCCATCCATCCATCCATCCATCCATCCATCCATCCATCCATCCATCCATCCATCCATCCATCCATCCATCCATCCATCCATCCATCCATCCATCCATCCATCCATCCATCCATCCATCCATCCATCCATCCATCCATCCATCCATCCATCCATCCATCCATCCATCCATCCATCCATCCATCCATCCATCCATCCATCCATCCATCCATCCATCCATCCATCCATCCATCCATCCATCCATCCATCCATCCACCCATCCATCCATCCATCCATCCATCCATCCATCCATCCATCCATCCATCCATCCATCCATCCATCCATCCATCCATCCATCCATCCATCCATCCATCCATCCATCCATCCATCCATCCATCCATCCATCCATCCATCCATCCATCCATCCATCCATCCATCCATCCATCCATCCATCCATCCATCCATCCATCCATCCATCCATCCATCCATCCATCCATCCATCCATCCATCCATCCATCCATCCATCCATCCACCCATCCATCCATCCATCCATCCATCCATCCATCCATCCATCCATCCATCCATCCACCCACCCACCCACCCACCCACCCACCCTAAGCTAGCTAGCTATTAATTTACTGTTTTATCATTTTTTTTTATTTTTTTTTATAGTTTTATCATCAATTAATCAACTGCATAATCTATTGAGATAAATACATTAAAGATTTATAAGTTTTAAAATTTTTATGGACGTTTGATAAATTTCTATAATGTACTTATTTTGTTATGGCCCTGAATGCCCCCACACGCTATGAAGTCATATCAAGACGTGCGTAGTGCACCGCAACTACTAGTCGACGCTTCATACGAAGACTATCGCATTTCAATTTTCCGAAATAATACACTATTTCATTTTACACTTATTTAAGAAAAATAATATATTTGGAAATTTCGAAACTATACCAATGTGTTTATTTTATCGATATGTTACATTTGTATGCTTCGTAGAAAAATGTGCACATATATTATATATAATATATGTATATATGACAATTATTGGTTTTAAACTCAAAAAACTAATTAACTTAAGTATTTTTATATTTTCATATTTTATTAATTATATAAACAATAAAAAATATCATATGAGAAAAAGCAAACCGTTCTGTTAGAAAAGAAAATATGATTATTCATATGATTTTTCATATAATTTTTTATTGCTCTAAAAAATCCTGTCTAATTTTATATAATTAATCAAGATTCAAGTACTCTTGATCGAACACGAATTTAAGAATTAAAGCTGTGTATTAAATTGCCTCAAATTCCAAAATTGTGTTTGTAACAATTAGCCAAATAGTTTATTAATAATGGAATTCATTAATTTATTTGTCAAGATTTAATAAATACTTCTAATTTACAGTTATGCATGAAACATAAATACACTGCAATATTGCATAGAAATTCGCAAATAATTTAACAATTAAAGTTTATTTCGTCAATTACATTTAATATAGTAAATAAATTTATTATTGTATTTTACCGCCTACAGTTTCTATACACTTGTAAGTGAAATTGCCTGTGTTTCAACTCTAGAAACGGACCGAAATGTAAGCTACGAATTTACAGGCTGTAAACGTCTCGTTCGGTTCACCCACCTGTCAATTCTCAACAGCTTTTCCTTTACTTATAGAACGATTCATGTAAATATAACTTTATATTCTTTGTATACCTGAAATATTCATATTTATTCCAGATAAATTAAATTAAAAATAGGTTATTTTTTCGCAGCTATTGTAATAAATATAGCAGCTCTGGTTTTGTTTGGTTATCATTAAATAGAAAAGAGTTAACCTTGAAAGTATAAAGCTTTTAATGTAACTGCATTTTCATGTAATTCGTATTGTGTCACGTATCAGATTTTCAACCATTTCTTTCCTAGAAGGCAGCATTAAGGGTACCGTTTACCCGTCAATCTACTTGCTTTATTTTACCGACTTACCTTTAATGTTCTTTTTATTCGATTAGACATTATGGAACTAAAAATACCATTATATGCTTGAGATAATCCAAAAATTGCTTAAAAATAATTTAAAAATTGGCCAAATACTGATTTTGGTGAAAAGTCCTGAGGTATATATGTTCGGAGGTACAAAATGAAGAAAAATACATACGGATTTTTTGTTTAAACTCAGAATAAATAAAACAGCATCTGTTAGACCAAACGGGACCAAGAAAAATCAATTTTTTAGTGCTTTTGTTTTAATAATTGTAGGTTTAACCTTAAAAACTTTTGAAATTTTTAAAAAGCTTACGTATTTTTCTTGCTTACACAATAAGGAAATACTATACATAATTTCAAGTTGATCCGTCGAAAGCTTCATCGCTAATCCCATTTTGAATCTGAAAAATATTCGAATTCTTAATTCTGTGGTAATCTAGGTTTTATTAAACAGGAGCAAAAAAATTATATTTACGTGTTTCAATTTTTTTGGCAGTTCATTTTCATAACTGTTACTAACCTTTTAGGTTCTTCCCCTTTGAGCATCTTGTTTAGAATAGGTTGAATGACTATATTGATCTCTGGAGGAAATAAGAACTCAACAATATCGATTTTCAACAAAATTCTGTAAATCCTTAATAAATGTGACGTATAATTCGAAAAAAAAATTTGTTGGGCTATTTTAGGGGCATATTGTTATACTTATCTGTATGTAGTATGATAATATATGAAAATTGAAAAAATGATTTGTTTTTGTATTTTTGATGATTTTTTGTGTAAACGGTATCCTTAAATGTTTCATAAATTTAAATAGTTTTATTTACTTTTATTAATTATAATCAACATTAAAATGATTGTGGTATAATTATAGAAAATAATGTCGTAACACATGCTCAACTGTGTGTAATACTCGTCTGTTATCAAACCAAATAAATATCTGCTAAAATTCAATTAATTTTTCAATACAAAACAAAAATTTTAATAATGTCTAAAACACACAGTAGGTATATTGTATATCACTTAGATAACTTCTTGATATTTTGCAATACAAAATCACAAAATGATAACCCATGAAATTTAAAATAACCATTATCTTAAACTTTAAAAAGAAATAGGAAGAAATATCGTTTTTGTGCAACAGTGGAATATTTGTCGCCTCTATTTACAGTCGCGTTGTGGGAAAATGAATTTATAATGATTATGGACAAGTGAAACTCTTTTTTCTGTTCAGCCATATTTATATATAGCCATAGGTAGCGGAGTGATTTACAGAAAAACTCACAGAAAGAAGTTTCCGCATGCTACATTCGTTCGTTTTCTGTCGCTCTATTTCCCGTGCTCCACGTTCGTACGCTGCAATTTCTCTTTTTCTTCACAATCAGCACCATAAAATAACATACGCGCATTCGAAAATGATATTTGCACAGCACATTATTCCAATTACCGTTGTATTGCTGGGTTCCGCGACAGCGGAGGTAACGAATTAAAAACAAATTTTATTATAGTAACCGTGGGATGTACGAAAAAATCGAAAAAAGAGAAGTTCGTCCACTGCGCTACGGCACCGTTACTGTGCCAAATGAAATACGAGGCACTAGACGTTTCTCCACAAATTTTATGTATATTAACGGAAAAAAGATACTCTGACTACGTAATCAAGGCAAAAGTATTCTTGATATGCTAACCATATAAAATATACCTTATTGTAATGATATGTTAGAATTCTATAGAATAAGATCATGATAAAACAGTTAAATAAAATGTTGTCGAAACAAGTATTTCACAAATTTGTTCACTGTCTAACAGAAATGAATTAAGAAAAAATATTCTTTTTTGATAAATCTCGGTTGTAATTTGAATTCTATGATAAGTATAAGAAGAAGACTTATGTACCCTACAATTGCTGAGAATAAAATGCAATTTAAACCGAAAAGAAACGTATAGATAATTGCTTTTGAACGTTCAAATCAAGGCAATTAAAGTTAAATGAATAAAATGGAATCCATGAATTTCTATAGCTCTAATCATCTCATTAGTATTATATTTTAAGTTACTGCTACTTTCAATGTTCTCCATATTATTCGATCAAAAGAGGATGCCCATAGACCAAAAATTTTAGTTTTTAAGGTAGACATACATATAATAATATTATATATTATAAAAAACAATAAATTTAAAAAATAATTTACCCCCTTATTAGACGGTGAAGTTTTATATAAAGCTGATAAAATTTTCCTCCATATTTGTGTATAAAGAAATGGAAGTATATACAGGGCGAATCTAGTAAGAGAAATAATAAATAAATTTGATCCCTTGGGGTAATTTTATTTTTAAATTAAATGTTTTCGTATAATGCAATTAGCGATAAAGATTTCATATGTACACGAGCTATATTTCATTAAAATTCAAACAAAATTCGAATGAAATAATAAAATGCAAACGAAAATTCAAACAGAAGCCTCTCAAACTTCAAACTTCTAGCGAAATTAGATCGATACAGAAAGCCAGTTAACAAAGTGAAGGAACGCCCCTTCGTAAGGCGACAGGAGTGGGAGTTAAGAACAGCGCGCTCGAAAACTTGAATTGAAGGCAGCATTCGCACGCTGCGCGCAATAATTGTGTCATCCGTCATGCATTCCCGTCGCTGCTGAGCAGATCGATCGCCAGGCGCATTCAACACCTTGCAGCATTACACTGAGGTCTACGAGATTATGAGATTTATTTGAAACGATGTGTGGGCGAGTATTCAGAGGCGGAAATGCGGTCTTTACCGAGGTCTGGATAACCCGCCTGGAAACGGGAAAAGGGGATACGATTTGATGAAGCCTAAAACCATAAACAATAATCCGATAAATCTGAAGCTGTTGTTTTGTTATTGTCTATACCGTATCGTATGTCTTCAGCCAATTTCAGTAGTGCTGTCTGCGTACTGTGATGCGGACGGAAACCTGTCTGAGAAGGATCGAGGATTTCTTTCGAAAACAGATAAGCTTACATTTGTTCATGCACGATATTTTCCAGAACCTTGGAGAGAAAGCTAAGGAGGGCAATAGGACAAAAATCCGTGATTGTAGATGAAATGGTCTTCTTTTTTAACGGTACCAAATGAGCTTTCTTCCAGGTACCGGGAAAGATCCCACTCTAGAGAAAGGCATTAAAAATGTCAGGAAAAAAAGGACCAATGACCGGAAGTGCTTTAGCAATAACAGTTTGGGGAATTCCATCTTCACCCTATGCTTGAGAAGAAAAATACGCGACAGCTAGGACCACATCCGAATAAGTTATCTTACTAAAAGTAAAACCTTCATCACTAGCTGACGACATTATATCTATACACAAAGAGAGTGTATAGATATAATGTATCTCTCTATTTGTGTATACCTATATACAAAGAGAGAGTAAACAACACTAAGAAAATATTATATATACTTCTAAGTATCGGTTACTAAACATGTACTAGAATTTCTAGTGCAAAAAGGGTAAAACTAAATGTTTCTAGTAACTTTAAGAATTTAAGAACTTTAAGATATATGCTGCTACTAAATACATTTGTTAAATATAACAAAATAGTACATTGCGCAACTAGCGCGCAAAACAGGTGATGTTCGAACGAATGGGAAGTTTGTCGCGCGAACGAAACGAGGGCGACAATTACACGAGTCGAAAATCACTTTACCGCCCGCGTTGAACATACTATTTTTTGAAACGTGTGAGAAGATCGTGCGCTAGAAACAGGTTAATTAGAGTTTTATATAGTATTAGGTCAATAATGCTATAATTTTTCTTTTTCCAACGATAAATATTGATATACAAAAGAAGATTAAAATAAAGTTGTATGAGCATGGCGGGGCGCAGAGACGGGGCAATGGGATGCGGCCCTACCTTTAGGTTAAATGGTAAATCGAAAAAAAAAAACAATTATAAAAATCAATAAATTAAAAAATAAATAAAGAATTTGGTTTAATTTGAATTTTGATAAATGAATTTGGGTTACTTTGAAATTGGATAATTGTATTTGGGTTAATGAAACCAAAAATAAAGTACATTTGTAATTATACAACATGACATTTTATTCTTATAGCATAAAACTCGAACAGATTAAAATTTCATAAATAATATTTTAATTATGGTAAATTAGAAAGAAATATTTTTGTTTACCGAACGGCTGAAGCGAGATGCTGCGCAGTTTGAACGAGACATTGTCTCGTGAAATATATTCTCATAATAAATACCTACAGGATTTTTCGCGACAAAAGAGTTATTTTCACCCGTCATATGAGGAGCAAAAAAAATTCGAGAAGAACGAAGTGCTTCGCGCACGCTTCGGTGAAAATGCGTAAATCGGGCACTTCGCGCACGCTATCCATGCATGAAAAACCGGGCTTCTCACAAGGAGTTTCAAAAAAATATTTCTAGTAATACCAACTAGAATGAGTATTATTGGGAAAAAATTTCTTATCAAGTATAAGACAGCAAAATAATCATAGTATTTGACAATTAAATTTTAAGATACATAAAAATCTATAGCACTGTATCGTTAATTCTCATTCAGAAATAACGTACAGCAAAATCATGACTTTGGAACATTTCTCATCCTCCATTTTCCATTTGTCCTAACCAACCATACCCAAAGACTGTCAACGCGACCAATTTCCCTAAAATCGATGAAATGTGCAATTGTCACATCCATTATTAATCAACAGCTGCTACACGCCTTTAAAGTCGCGACGACATATCGGCTGCCAGCGCGCTTCAGATATAAATGAACGTAGTTTACCCTCGCTTTCTATCTATCTCTTCGCAACTCGTATCCTCCCATAATCGAAGCAAGACGAATTGTTCTTGAATCGAGTGACGCACGTACGAACGCACACGCGAATAAAAAGTTTGGGGAGTTTAAGGACTTTTATGCCATAACGATTGTTACGCTGGTTGGAAAGTTTAACTGCAAGTTTATTTGAACTTCGCAGATGGAGTGAAAATGGGATCTATAAATATGAAATTCCTTCATATGATCAATCGCGTTATTGTTCGCACTTACATAGTGAAATGTGTAACACATAACTACTGTTCAATCAAAAGCACTTAAGCAAAATTGCCCTACCTGATAGTGCAGCGCAACGTTTTCGTAGCCTCACTTTCGGGAGCATCATGTAAATAACACTGTGAACAATATTATCCCCATTCTGCTTAGTAATTTAAATTGAAATGACACAAAAGTAATAGGCTTCTACTCTTTTTTCTTCACTACTTATATTGTATTCTTAGATTGTTCAAATTAATGAAGCTGAAAAAACTAACTGCATAAAGTAACAAATAATATGCATAAAAGCTTGTTTTATAGACCAGATTTCTTATAAGAAATGTAGACCTAAACTTCGATTGTCTATAATTCCTTAATAAAACTGAATAGAAGGTTGTTTGGACATTAGAATAATTGCATTTTATGTTCCGTTTGTAATACTATTCGAATTATTACCTAAAATGTTTAGATTATTGAAAATAAGGGTGACGGAATTAGCCAGTGACCGGCATTACTACTTGGCTGAGTTCTTGAGACATTTTTTTGATCGCTTATACGCCGAGAACGGCGCGGTCATTTTTTACCAAATATGGCTCCTCTTTTTCGTTTCTTTAATGAAGATTCAAAATTAAGAAGAAATTTAAAAATTCATTAACTCGCTTTTGTTTTATAACGATGTTTCTATTTTACGATATTCTGAAATCATTAAGCTTAATTATTTTGGTATGTTAGAAATAATATAATAGTTTAAGTGTAAATGCATTTGAAAGAGTATAATATTACCTGTACTCTCAGACATGAATTTTTTTATAAGCTATTATAACATACGTGTTATCTCTCACGTATATTAATTTGTGTGGAAACGGGATACAACGATGGATAATAAATAAATCCAATTCAACACTTAGATATTTTTTTCATGTGCGTATATTCGACCAAAACAGAAACCCTACGTACATAGAGCACGAAGCTTACGGCTTCGTGCCTAGATCGAAACTGCCGCCAGCGCGGCCAGCCCTCAGTCGATCTACGCGGCCGTTGTCGCTGATTGCTGGAAAAATGGCTGTCCTTTTCCCACTCTTTCCTATTTTTCCTTCGGAAAATGACGAAGTGTATAACGTACACTTCGAGCCCTCGTAGAGCCCGACACAATCTCGCATTCATGCATACATTCAGGTCCCAGCAGCTCTCACCGACACTGGGACCCGCGTTAATCCGCGCGCAGCCATACAAAAGGGTCCTCTACGGCCCAACCTTATAAGCAGGCGCGCTGGCTCGCATTTGACCGCCCGCTAGCTCAAGAGCGCTGTGATCGCTGGGTATATTGAAATACAGATATAGTTATACAGGGCATGTATTTATCCGCGATTCCACTATTTTGTTTAAAATAAAAGAAGTGTACGTAAGTTCTTTAAATAATTAAAACCGAAATGAGCCTAGTAAACATGATTTTATGAAATACACGTTCATAAATTTTGCTTATGTATAAAAAAGTGCAAAGGATAAGTGTTGTTTTAAATATTTATTAATTCGCATCTCCAAAACAAGACTATGACAATTCAAAATTTAATGTTTTTGTAAAACTAAGCAAGTAACGTCAATTTTTCATGATGCAATTTTTTTTACATGCATTTTAATATTCTATAGTGGTTTGTCAACCTTTTTAACAATTTTTCAATGTTTATTATGGGTTTTTATTTTCATATGAACTATTTTGTTCACAAAAATGAAGTTGAAATAATTTTGAGTTGTAGTCTTGTTTTGGGGGTGTGAATTGATCTTATGAGTTTATGCATTGAATTTACAACAGTAATACTGCGAAATTTAATATTTCTCTGAAATTAAGATTTAATTATATATTATTTCGAGGTTTCATTTTTTTCGTTTTTTCAGAAGACAAATGTTTAATGTATGTATGTAACTATTTATGCTGACATTAATATCTGAGCATCATTTCACTTTTAAGATCAAATAAAAAGAAAATGAAAATTACTGGAAAACACTAGGGAAAGGAAATTTACACTATCATTTTTAAGAGTTTACTAAAATTAATAATAAAAAAATGTTGATAATAGTAACATTTAATAAATATAAAATTTTCATACAAACATTGCTGAGTTTCGACAGTTTTCTTTGTACAACCGACTTTTTTTAATAATTTTTTCATACAACATTTTTTCAAACATTGTTGAGTTTTGACAGTTATCTTTGTATAGCAGACTTTTTTAATAATTTTTGATTCTCTTGGTACGTAAACTGACGCATTCTTAGTCGCACGTAGTAATAAACAACGTAGGATAATAAATCGGGGCCATGTTCTCGACAGGGGAATGTAAAACTTAACTATCTAATACTTCGTCTACTGCAAAATAAAAAACATTAGAATTTGTAGCATGTTTTGATCAACCCTCCTCTAGTTTTCAAAATAACTAATTACGCAAAAAACTACAACTACAAAACTTCTTTTCCATATCACGTTTAGGTACAGGTTAGTTGTCGGTGAATATTTACATCGTTACAAAATACCCAGCGATTATAGCGCTGCCCTGTATAGTGGAGAAATTGAGAAACTTTCACCGTTCACTATGAGCTTTACCCCAACCACAGAAGTTTCCAGACCTATTTATACGACCGTGCTCGACGCGCGCCGTAGGGCCATAAAATCATAAACAATGATCGCTGTCCGGTAATCCTAATACACGCGGCATCTTGAGAGATGCGCTCGCTCGAGCAACAAAATTTTCAAGTGGCAAAAATATAGCCGAATATACGACTTGCCTAGAAAAATACATATTTATTCTCGCATTTGCCCAGGCCGTCGCCTGTGACGTAGGGAAAAACTCTCGTGAGAAAACCTAAGTCAGGAATATTTATGTGTTTCCTGTACACGCTAAAGTCTTAATACTATAGATTAAAGTAACACGACGCGAGAGTTTGTCGACCATCGAAACTAACGCGTAAAATTAAACTAACACATCGGCTCGCCTAGAGCTGCAATCGCCCAGCACTTCTTCAGGCGGCCACTTTCCGAGCCAGCCCGTTCCGTAGCTATCGGGTCACAAAGAAAGCCCGTCGCTCCTTTGCCCAGGACCTCTCCTTTTATCAGTCCACTCGACTGGGGGAGAGGAAAAGCGGCCCCGAAACGATCCTCCCGATTGTCGTGCACGCAGCCTACGCTGCAGATCTTTAACTGCTACGCTGGAACGTCTGACTTACGGAGTTTGCAACTCTAGACCGACCCCCGGTGTATGTCGGTAACAATACGATGCAAAATCTTTAAAATAATTTGAGTCGTAAAAGGTAGCTTTCCACTATCTCTTGGTTGAACTCTTCGCTCAGACTATGAGGTTTTATCTTTCAAGATATTTGAGGTTATATTTCTTTTAATCTTTATTGCTTATTGTTTATAGATGAAGATACAAAATTAGAAAATAAAGAGAATAACCGATTTCTTTTAATTTTATAACAATTTTTCTATTTTACGATATTTTGAAATCGATAATGCAATTTATGATCATAAATTTATTATTTTTTGTAATCCTCTTTTGACAAACAATCAATTATAAGAAACACACTATTTTTGAGCTATTATTTATAAAGAAATGTAGCAATTTAAAAATAATGTATTATACCACTCTAACTTCAAAATCATAACTTCAATATGATTATTCGGTTCTCGTGGTATAAAATATGGTTCGAAACTGGTGCTTAAGAAGATTTTAACCTCATGTGACTTTTCTCACTCGCTTCGCTTGTGCGAAAAACGTCACATGAGCTAAATAATCATCTTCCGCACCCGTGTCAAAATGTACCATTAGAATAAACAAATTCATATTGGAACAATTTATTTAGTTTGAGGAAGCTAAGTGGTAATGAAATGGCAGCGATTTTTTTCTTTTGGATCAAAATCTATTGTATATATTTCTGACGACCTACGTGGTACCTTTTTGCCCTTTTAACTACGAAACAGTGCAGTTAATCCAATTATGGCTATAGACGCTGTCTGACGTAAGCACGACACAATGTTTCAGTTCATTCACGAAAATCTCGTGGTCTTTATAAGCAGCAGACGCCACCAATATATCCGCACAACGCAATGATTCAGGTATATTAATGCCGCAATCCTTTGTATCATTCTTGAATGCCTTGGCGGTCGTAGTCAAACAATGTCTTTGATAAAATTTGCCGCGCTTCGGTTCCTGCTTATCTTCAGAATTTGCAAATATAATTGATTTTCAGCCCGAAATGGCGTACGTAATAAGGTGGATTTTACGTAAGACAGAGAGGACAATGGAGGATGAGACACAATATTATAGCTTCGCAAGCGTGATTTAATTAAAATAGTTTTATAACCATTCAACCAGCTAGAAACCCGTTTGAAAGGACAATGTAGTCTGATGTAATTCAGCGTGAGGTGATTGACCTTCAAACTCATACTCTTAAAGTTTTCCAAAAATATTAAATTTATATAAAAGTTATATCATGCGCCATAAAGGTTCTTTATGTGAAGTAATATTACCAAATATTCAATTCTGAAGATACCAGTATGTCCTAGTCTATTGTAATATGCCATTAGTTAAAAGTTTTTTCCGTCAAGGGTATACAATTTTTAGATAGAAAAAAATGTGTGTCTTGGAACGCACGGGAGATGTGAATATGTATGTAGTGTGCACACGCGTTTGCACTGTCAAAAAGCAAATCTAAAATTCAACTGTTGAGTTGTGTTTGTGGACTAAAAGGAACCAGTGCTGGAAACGTCTTTTTTCGTACAAGTTGTGTAAAATTGAAATCCAATTCCGATTCTTGTTATAATCTTTTAGGTTACCTGTGTCAAAAAAAATGCAGCAAAGATATATTAAGCGGCATAAAGCATTCATTCCATTGTGATCATCGCTGTCGATCAATTTCGATCTATGCCAGTTCGATTTCACGGCATTATTCAAGTCTGGACGTCGGTCAAAGGACTGTACGAAAAAGCATGCTTCAGAGTCAGCTTATACAACATCTTGATTGAGCTGCCGGACACTCTGAGTAGCTTTTAGCAGCAGCATCAACATCGCTTCTAACCGGTGACCAATGATTTTAAACTATATTTAAATAATTAAATACCCAAAGAGCAATCAGTTTGTATTTTATACTTTCTTGCCTATTGTCAAGAAAGTGTAAAATGGAAATTTCTTTTCGTAATAACTTGGCATTAGGGCACAAATATGCCTTATAATTCCGGGTTTTACCACGAGATGGATCCAAGTTTTTTGTATCCATAGATAAATTTATCATTTTTATTCCATATATATGACCAACTCTGGAGTATCACTTAGCGTCTGTAATAGGTACTTGCCAGCATTGCACTGACGATGGCTCACTGGCAAAGTGCTGGAGCCGAAACGCTATTATATAATTTTTTCATTATTTCTTAATAAAAACACATTTATCTTTTATTTATATTCAAAATATATATTCTTTTTCTTTGTTCAGACATTCCTCTCTTTCGGATGTTATTTTCGCATTAATTTCTCTTTCGGAGGATAAACTGTCATAATACAGTCACCTATCCGAATTGAGGAAAGCGGAATGACAAAAATCCGTTGGAGTAGTATATATGGGTTTATATCTCGTGGAGTTCAATAGATTCTCTTTAAAATAAATAAATAAATAAATAAAAAATAAATAAAATAATCATTTTCAACGTCGAGGAGAAGTGCGCGCGAAGTCGGGATGTATGTGTGAGTGTGTATGATAGCGAAAGGTACTGTTAATGTATTATAAATTTAAGAGAAGCATATTTGCTTCACCATTATTTTCTTATTGTTTTATTTAAATATGAATTTTGAATCAACTTGTTTTTATCTATTTGCCAAAATAAATGTTATCATAAGTGTAGTCTAATACCAGCCATCAAGTTAGTATTTGCCACAAAAATTGAATTGCGATACTCTTCGTAGCAAATTGAAATGCGTTACTCTTCGTATACACTAAATACTACACTTTCACGTACATTGTACATGTAATTTAAACTGCTCAGCAGTGGTGTCATATAGTCTGATAATCAGCATGTAGATTCTACAGTACTATGTTGAATTTTCAATGAATCATGATATATTGCACTCCAATAGAACAAAACTATGACGATTCAAAATTTTATGAACTAAATTTTCGTACCAAAAATAGCTCATACACAAATAAAATCCTTTCATACATTTCGAAAATTAATTTAAAAAGGTTAAGTAAATGTAATACACTAATAAAATTCAAGTAAAAGAATTTATTTCTTTAGAAGTTTACGTTACTTAGCTAGTTTTACAAAAACATATATTTTTCATTTGTCATAGTCTTGTTCTAAGGTTGCGATAAGATGTGGTAAATTGTGTAAAAGGAAGCAGCTTATAAAATTTCGGGTCGGAAACGATAAGTAATTTTATGCTCTTTCAAATGCATAAAAAATGACTCGATGATATTATTTCAAACATACCAGAAACTCCGAAAAACTAAAACTAAAAAATCGAAAAACTGTTAAAAAAACAAAAAAAAATCGAAAACTAACAAAACTTTTTTACGTATCCCTTCCTTTCAAAAGAACAAAATCATTGAGCCGTGAAACATTAATTTTGACCGTGAATATTCAGAGTAATCTTTATCCACATCCGTCCACACATACACACACACGCACATACGCACATCCATACAGTCTTTTTCTAAAAATATTGTATTTTAACTCCTAATGTCTCAAAACATGTTTCTAACATGTTTTCAGCAAAACTTTTTTTTACCGTCACAAAGCTTCCTCCATATGAGGAATGAAAAATATTATTTGAACTTTAATTATTATTTCAAACAGCATTAATCGGTAATAAAGCTAGTGTTCTAAAATTCATTACTATACAACAATAATAACCCATGGAGTAAGGATGCCAGAATATTCACACTGAAATAAATAATAATGCTCGATTCGAAGTAATCACGCGCTTTTCACAAGAAAACCGCAACACAATATTATTTAAATATTATTTATTATTTAACACATCATACACCAGTAATTAAGCTAGTTGTTTTATAATTCATAATTATAATAATAATCCATGAATTTAGAATGTAAGGATATTCGCACTAAAATAAATAATAATGCTCGATGCAAAGCAATATCAAACTCTTTTCGCAAAAATCACAACATTGTAAGAAACATAATGATTATAATGCTTTTTTTCACATGTCATAAAATGGTAATAAATAGAGTTTTATAATTCAGAGTTTAAAATTTTTGTTAGTATGTACTGTATTGCAACACATACGATTATATACAAATCTTCCCAAACTATTTCATAACAGTGACAAAGGGATTACGAGACAAAGTTTTCTGCTAACAACTCGTAGACAACAAAAAATAAGTTCGAAGCGCGATGAACAAAGTGCTACGAAAAAGGCCCGAGACGCCGTCAATCGTCTTCTCTTCAACGCTCGTACAGCCGCAGCAATCGATGCAGCGCGGCAAAAGTTTCGTCCTCTCGAAATCCATTCATAATGCGGGCGATAATTCGAGTTTCGCCCGAGTTTACGCGAATGCGTCATAAGTATAACGCACGAACTGCGTTTCTCGTTTTTTCGCGGGTATGTGCGTGTGTGGCGCACGCGAGGATGGAATGAAATTGGTGACTGTTGCGAGTCGGCTGCGAGCTTGATACCTAGGATGAAAATTTACTACGCCCACGTGCACAGCTTTTTAGATTTATGGGTGATACGTGAGCTCAATTTCTCATTTAAAAGTGTATAAGTGCGCTATTACTTTGTCTTCGTAAATATTTCAATAATGCCGTATATAATTCTGTAGGTATATACATTCTGTACAATTGCAGCTTGAGATTCATGTTGTAGAATTGAATGTCTTGATGATTTAAAACTAACAAAAATAATGTATTTATTAAGGAGGTTCGGGGGTATCACTGTGTGCGGTGAGGAAGGAGGGTCTCCCCTCTTTTCCCGCGCGCGGCTCCGCTCCCCGCGCACAACCTCGCACAACCTACAAGCTTGACTTTTTTTTTACGTTTCCATTCAATACTCGAAATTAAATGCGGTGACGCGTTCAAATTTTTCACACAGCTTCAAAGTACATAGTTTTTTATTTAATTCTCTGTTTTTTTAAACACATCGCTTCCTGCGTCAATCTGTTTTAATAGCCGAGCCCCATAAGAGTGTATGTAACCCCCATGTACAACGAGCAAACTTCTAAGTCGAATATCTTAAATATAACATCGGTAACAAATACTGAAAAAAATTCAGGGAACTCCTTGATTCTCTAAACAATGATATGTGTGAGTTTCATTGCGTTCTTTGATTTTTTGTAAAACCCCCGAAACTCCTTAAGGGGGGTGCAGATAATGTGGCCACCTTAAGGAACTTTCGATTCCCAGTAGATATATATCAGATTTTGGGGCTTCGGAAACTATTGAGACATTTTATTTAAACCGTTAACTTTAATATCTCATAAGTTCTTTTGTAAAAAAATGTACTCTCTGAATTATAATTAAAGCAGTTCTAAGTTGTTAAAAATTAGCCTCTTTGCCAACAGTGTTGGTAAAGTGACCACCTATTAGTTCTTATGGTAAAGTCGTATAGTATAAGCACTTCAGAAAGTCAAGACTAACCTAGCAGAGACTTCCTTTATGTGTCATTTAACTATACACTGAGAAAACATTATATTATTACGATATTGATGTCGTAAAAATTTGCAAGTAAAACAATGTTTGATAATGATGTATTTTTGCAAAAAATATTGAAATACAATTTTTTGATTTTACAATATTCATATCGTAAAATTAAAAAATTGTATTTAAACGTTTTATGCAAAAATACATCATTTTCAACAAAAAATTTATTAGCAAAATTTTACGATATTCATATCGTAATATTTTACGATATTGTTTTCTCAGTGTACATGGTACTCGTACCATAGCGTACGCTTTGGTGTCGATATTTTTGGATTAGTAGGCCTAGGAATTTTTAAGAAGCAACCGCTGTTTTTAATGGCGTAGATTGCTTTGTGCCTTGCAATGCATTCATATGGCCACTTTACCAACCGATAAACGTCAACGAAAGTTGCAATTTTCGCATCGAAAATACACTCTAAGGCAAAAACTGGCATATGCATCTTAAAGTACGGCAAAACAGCTACAATTTTATTTATCGCATGATTTTCGTTTGCTCATATTACACTGTCAAAAGTGGTTTCTTTACATGCATGCCCTGCTAAGATACTATCTTATAATTAAAGGGTGCTAGCAGCGGTGCCGCTGCGCCTCTCAACATCTATTGATACAATAATACTTATACTGTGGGAGTTGCGGCGACCCAGAATAACGCATACTCCGAGATCTCGTACAGGTGACCACATTATCTGCATGGCCACATTACCTGCACCCCCTTATTCATTATTAATTATTCGTTATAAATAAATAATTATCATTATTATCATTATTATTATTATTATTATTATTATTATTATTATTATTATTATTGTTATTATTATTATTATTATTATGATTATTATTATAATCATTATTGTTATATTTCATTGGGATATTTGTAAGCGTAAGACAAAGTTAAGATGAAAAATTAACATGCAAAATTAAAATTTTAATTTTATAGTCAAATTTAGTTTTATTTTTATTAGATAAAAATATCAAGATTGAAATTAATTTTATTCAAATAATTAATAAATCATTATTACTTCACATTAATATTATAGTTATTTTGAATAATAATCATTCATCATCTTTTATATTCTGCTCTTGTTATGCATCACTACTCGGTATAATAGAATAATGATTCAGAAGTACACACGATGTATATTTTTAAACTTTAATCAAGCAAACGCATTATATTTATGTTTAAAAGAGCATAGATTAATTAAGCTGGTTTTGACTTTAAAGAGAAAACCTCTACCTAAAATACATTGAATGTTGGTTGTGAAAGTATAAATTTAACTCCTTAATACCTGTATGTACAGAATTTTTTCAACGTTTTCATTTGCATGAAATTCGATCAAAATAGAATAATTTTTTTCTAAAAGCTGCTTACCTGTACAATTAGCATTAATTTTTAATGATATACATAAAAGAATTACTAAACTCTCATGCTATCAGCTTATAAAACATAACTACTATAATTTATTAGTAATAATGAAGTAGAAAAAGACATTTTTAATTTAATTTAATAAAAGAAAATTTTATATATACAATAGAATAATATTTTGCTTATTTTGTCAAACTCTTTGATAATTTTCAAATTGTTCAAAATTTCCTACATCACACCATAGCACATCACATCCGCATAGTTGTAAATCTTTTTGTTATTTTTATTTCAGACAAATAAACCGCCATAAATGGCAATACATAATAAGGGTTTCAAATACATTTAAAATCTTTTTTTCTACTTTATAATATTCCAAGAATATATATTACATGGATTACGTATATTACATACATTATTTGTATATGTTATCAGACCGTTGTAATAATATAAATCTCATTACTGTTGCCAAGTTAGTTACCATTATTGACTGGCCTATATAAATATGATAATAATAATAATACAGTTTTTGAAGTACATTATAAATAGCGAATCGTCTCATCACTGTATCGCATCGATTAAAGTCCGGGCCAAATCTAACACTACGTTTTATCGATTTCGAAAAACGAAGCCAGACGTAGGTGCGTATATGTGTGTATGCATGTATATATGTGTATTTCAAAAAAGCGAAAGTTCGAGAGTTGGGAGAAAAGCTGCTTGGCCACATGCGCAAGGCCTGAGCGCGTACATAGAGCTTTGGGAGTCGGATAACACGTCTAGTTAAGTAAAACCCCTCAAGTCAAAAGTTGCCGACGTGTCTAGCCTATAATCGCTTGCCATCGACTCTCTCTCACTTTCTCTCTCTCTCTCTCTCGCTCTCTCTCTCTCTCTCTCGGGAAATACACGTGGCAAGCAAAGATATATCCATCCGCACAAGCGTACTGCATGCACACAAACGAGATTCCAGCTAAGACCCGATATGACGACCGGAATGACGATGACTTTAAAATCCATTTTTACCGCCCTGCAAAAGCTCGGCACGTGATCTCGCTCGTTATTGCCTCTGTGGTTGAATAAGCCGAGATCGCACGCACACCTACGTTATAGCAGTAAACTGTTCTCTACTCGAGGCGAATCCGCTGCCGCAAAGCATTCGCTATATGAGAATTTCCTTCTTCAATTTGACCTCGATCGACTATTTTTCTTCGCTGATTCGCACGCTCATCAGGGGAATATAGGGTTAGTCGCATTTTTCAATCTTATATTTCTCCGTATTATTACTTCCGGTTACGAATATACAAATATGTTACAATCTATATATTATGCATATTCGCTTTTGCTCTCCGTTAGGGGTATGCGTCCATCCGATCATTCGGGTTATTATTATTTTTGGGTTATTCGGCTCGAGTTGCCCATTATTGTCGGACCGCCCAAAAAACAGTTGGTTCGAAATAATCGGACTGCCCGAAAAAATCATTAATCGACCATTTTGACCATTTTGAATTTAGATATTGGATCGGTATTTTAGGTAAAAGAATCTTAGAGAAATTTGTTCTATTATTTAATGTGTATCCTCTAAAAGTATAATACGCTCATTTGAAAAGTTTAAATAACAAAAAAATATTACTGTTTATTAGGTGGCCCGGGCTGCCCGCCACTTCTCATCGCATATCCTAAAAGGACCTTTTAATCAAATTACTTTTTCTACCCATAAAATGAATTTAACATATTAACTTCTTATTAATTAGGTTTATTTTCATACTCGCGTGAGTTTTAACCTTTTATAGTATTCCTTTAAACAATATCCAACTATTTCTTTACATTAAAACTTAAGTGACCCGAGCTAATACCCGATTCTCCCCTACTTTTCATATTTTATAGATACAAGAAACCGTATCCTACAGTTTCAACTGAAATCTTAACCCGAACCTCATACACTCCCCATGTAAGAGATAATTTGTCATTTTATTAACAGTGACTATTAAAAGTTATTTAATTAATTTACAATAAAAATAAACAGTTTTTTAATTGGATGTTAAAGAGTGCCCAGAAAATGAAGATTATTCGAAAGTATTCGGAATTTTTAGACCTATGAGTAGTAAATGATACTGCTGAAAGAAGAGTTCATATCAATCTACTTTCGAAAAATAAAGAACAAAAACAATATTTATAACAAGTGATTAATGATTACAAAATGGTATTTCTAAACGCAAATTAAGCGACTGTAATAAAAAAGTAATCTCGCTAATTAAAAAGAATAATTATTTTAGAAATACTTATATTTTATAATAAAAAAACAAAAAAGATGTCATTACAATGTTCAAATGATCATAATCTTAGATGAAATTAGTAAAACAAAGCTATATGATTACTCAAATTAAAGTTTTTAAAACAAATTTTTACTTCATCAGTGTGTGCAAACTAGTACACACGAATCATTTTACGTAAAAAATGTAAGTCTGACAAGAAGAGTGCATGACCTTCGAGAAGCGGATGTCAATGACGCTTTGGGAGGTGATTTCTAATACCTTAAAATGAAGCTCACTACCCCTAGTTTGAACCACCTCCCATAGCCCTATTGAATTCCGTTTCCCAAAGGTCGTACCAGGAATAGTGAAGTTTAACGTTTTAAGCTAAAGGTATAGGATTATGCAATACAAAACCCTGTAAAAATCGCGAATGTTCAAAGGTCCTAAAAAAGTGCATAATACCTTGACAACAGTCGAAAGAGTTTTTAATTAGTACAAATAACAATTCATACATAAAATATATAGTATATAAGTGATTCTCGATAACTAATATATTAGATTATCCTGTTCAATAATAAATGACCAAAAAAATCCAAATATCACACCTCTGCATTTAAATAACATGGATAAATGTGTCTGGTAGCACACGAATTGCAAACGTATCAGCTGGATCGATCTTTCTGCAAACTTACATTTTATGATTCAAGAATTAATATATCCAATTTTATATGCACTTTTATTTAACAATTTTATTTACACAAGCGTTTTGCTTAAACATCATAATATTAGTAAAAATCACAATCATGATAATAGGAAGCCCGGTAATTCACCGTTATAAAGGGTGTCGAATCAATAAATCGACTATCTTTATCTATGAGTGGCTAAGGTAAAGTACGGCAAATGTTTGCATTGATTTGGTAAAAAAATATGCTCATTCAATGAATCTGTCTAGACCATAACTTGTACTCAGGATATATTAAATTCGCTTTATCATGTAGAACACTTATTTACACAGGCATGTAATAAAAAATTATGAGATTAAACTTCTTTTATATTTGAACTACTAAGATAAAAGAAAATTTCAACAGATTTATTAAAAGCCATATAATACAGTGCATCTCATAACTATATAGTAAGACCAATGTTTTTAATTGACAGCGGAATAAATGTAAATATTTTTTCGAGTCACACGGCACGGCATGCGGCAACATCAAAAGCCTACACTAAAGGCGTTTATATATAAACGTAATAAAAACAATGCTGGTTGGTCTGAAAAATCCGTAATTTTTACTAAATTTTATTGTCTAAAAAACGTAAAAAGTTGTTGATGTCTTTTTAATCGTTAAACGTGTAGAAAATATGTGCGTTTTCAAAATGAAGGACTATTTTCCTTCCAATTTATATATCTAACAATCATCACAAAGTTATGTTGGTGGAAGAAAAATAAAATTATTAATTACAAAAAATTTGTATACATCGCAATCTTTATTCGTCTTATAATTTTGAGAGTTAATGAATTTTCCGCGTGTAGATGTGTTGAAAATTATTTCGAGTTATAATATATTTTTTAGCTGTCAATATTTAAACTCTTATGTTCAATGAATTCATTTTAGCATTATTTAATTTAAGCGAATCTCCGTTATAAAATTTGTTAACTCATTGTTTGTTAAACACGATAGAAAAGTAAAAATTTAACGTATAATCATAATTTGTTTGATTCTACATTATTTACCTGGACAGCAGTTCACAAGCTCACTTTTCTTTTATATGAAACGAAACCGTCATTGGACTGTGAAGGTATCGCTCAGCAATGTCGTCTAGATTCGCCAATTATTTAGATGCAAATCTTTAATTTCTAAACAATTAACAGTACGTAAATTTTCAATATATTTCAATGTATGAAATACATGTCTTTTTATTGGTTAGAAATTAAAAATTTAAATTCTCGAATTTGACGTTCTAGCAGCTCACGGTATTAGAATGAATGTATTTAAAGCAGAATAAAGATCGCTCGAGTCATCCTGGAAATTTAAGCGAAACCATCGGTGCATATCACCGGCCTCCTTGTTTTTCTCTCACCTGTGTATTATAAAGCTGCAGTAGCGCGCGTTACTGCAAATTCGTATGTATAATACGCAGTAGGTATAGGTCGCGATAGGAAAACGAGAGCACACGCAGGTACTGCGAAAGAATCATCATCGGTTGTATCTCTCTTTTCGCGTCAGGGCTGCTTTTTTGTTGCACAACGAAATTTCATTACTTTTGATTACGCCGCGATAAAGCTTATTATCACTGTATCACGCAATGGTAATTAGCGCGACGCTTTCCATTCGGCATGTACAGCAAAAAGATCGCTTTTTTTCGCTTTTATGTAGCGTATAATAACGTTACGATGCCTTTTTTGCGAGGCAATGTAACGTGATTAAACGCATCATGTATATTACGGAGGATTACCTTTTCAAAAACATTGACTTTTTGCAAACGCTCACGCGGTTTCACGTAGATGATGTTCTAAAAAGCATCCTCAAATTTTTAAATTAATATTTAGAGGTCGTAGGGTTGCGTTAAAGATCAAATTTGACAATACTTGGATAATTGAATTTACTGTTTAGGAAATCGGATATCACAAGTAATTGTTGTGCTCGAAATAATTATCGATATAATACTCTAATATTATACAATGTAAAGATTTTATATACTTTATATGTATAGCGACAAAAGTAGCATATGAGCCCCGCAAATGCATTTTTTTTATTTTCCACAAATACTTTCTCTCCTTTTTTTCAATTTTGAGCTATTTATTTCTCTTTAGCGGGTTCCACTCTTCAATAATCCTCAAAGTTACGCTCCTGTTGCATAAAATACTATTTTTATACAATCAACTAATAATAGTTATTTAATATATTTATTATGCATTTGTAATTAAGAAAACGTGTAACTGTAGGCAAGAATATTACTGTCGATATTTCATTCACGAGTGACCAAATATTGACTTATGCTTTTATATAATTAAAATATTACATAGTAACAACAATGTACAAGTAGACACTTTATCTATTCAATAAACATAATCACAACATTACAGAATTATTTCTATGTTTTCTATGAATTAAAGCAGACATTGCGTGAAAGATCACGTTAATACAGATATCACCTCAAGATTCGTATCAGCGTTAATAAGGAAGGTACATGTAACTCTTTACACTTTCGGTACTTTCAACATGAACGATTACCATACAATCAGCAAATTGAATTCCAAAAATTACTTCCTTTCCAACAAAAACACAAGAGTTTCCTTAATCTACAGTCGCCATCTCACTTCAGCTTCAGCATAGATTTGCGATTTTAAACTAATTTCTAAACCGTCGTTCAAATAACTTTCGTTACTCGTATAATTCACGAATTAGCATTTCTCCACCTTAATGTTATATCGCGATAACTCGTCCAGAGCGAGCGAAAAAGAAAACAATCCTTTCACCTCAGAGATAAACGCGCTTGATCTATATACAATGTTGTAAAGACCAGTGAATTTAATTATTTATCTTTCGGTTTTATTGCCCAAGAACTACAGCCAATTATACATTGACACGAATAAATGTTACGGTGTACGATTCGATCCATGGACGGGGAAACTCAATAGATTGGAGAGCTGCAAATTCTCACACTCAAGAATTTTCAAAAATGTGATGACGATATTCGTATATATATACTAGGGGAATACCCCCGGCGTGCTCTGCGCAACAACCCTCAAGTAATTATGTTATTAATAGTATAAGTAAGGTATAAGGTATTATTATGTTTAATATTAATATAAAAATAAAGACTTTATAAACAAATAATAGAATAATTAGTTTATATACACTACTGCAACTTTATCCAATTCTTTACTACAGTACTTAACTGCAACTTGTTTGTCAAAGATACGTTTTTGAAATTGCACTGCTATGATTATATTTCATACTATAGCTCAACACTAAACTTTTTTTAGAACCTAATAATTATCAGGAAGCAAGACTTAAGTAGTGTAAAATTTTCAAATGATCCAAAATCATCCCGCGCTAGAGTATTAGGAATTGCCTATAGCTGCAGATGCTGTTTGAAGAAGTTCCTTTCGAAGACACCAACTTAAACGCAAATCATCACGCCAAGCGCGTCACCATCTTGTCCAAGGAAATCCAGCTAGACGTATCCGCGGAGAACGTGCTTAATTATATTTTTGCTTTCTAACTATACATAATAGTCCTATTTAGGGCCATATTAATTGAAGTAATTAAGAGATGATTATTTTACATAATTTTAAATAAATAACGAATCGTTTATATTATAAATCTAAATCTAAATGTTAAATGCAATACATTTAGTTTTATTAAGTGCAATTTTATACTCTTTTAAATTAAATTATAATGTATATGCAAGTCTCTTATATCACATAGAAGCGTAACATTAATAAATTTTAACATAATCGAAAAAGTTTTCTATTTATCGTATGATGCGCATTCGTGCACGCCCCAAAGTACCTTCAATAAATAAGGTATTAACAATGGTAATTTATAGTGATGTGTGATCACTCTCGTAATGTTTGGCCTCCAAACATAATTCATGTAATTCTTGGTTGTGCAAGATTCTCCATTCTCCAGAAATCTCATCTATTTTGTTCTCAAATATCTTTCTAAGGACTCTATTCTCGAACATTCTAAACCTATTCTTTCCGTTTGGTTAACGCCCACGTTTCGCATAGGTATAGAAGTACTGGCATTATGATTTTTCTATATATTTCTAATTTAGTCTTTCGTAATAGTAGTCGTGATTTTAGTAAGTTATTTACTGAATAGAGGCATGCATTTCCCGAATGCAGCCTCTTCTTGATTTTTTTGCGCGTCTCATTTTTGTGGTCTATTATCATGCCAAGTTATTTAAACTCGTCTACTTTTTTGAAAGTTTTGCCCGAGACTTTCAAGTCGGTATCAGCAAACTCAGGCCCTGCTTTGCTAGTAACGATGTACTGGGTTTTCTCTTCGCTTATTTGTATGCCTAGTTCTTTAGCTGTTTCGATAAGTATTTCTACATTTTTTATTATTGTTTCTCTGTTTTTTCCGTATGTCATCTGAATATGCTAATAATTGCGTTAGGGAGCCATTTATCTCAATTCCCTCATTGTTTTCTTGCACTTAAGTTAAATAAGAGGGCTTCATAGTGCATCCCCCATTGTGAATATCATATGGCTGAGATATAGGCTCTTACTTGACCTGACTATACCCCGACTGTTATCTAGGTACATTCTGATTAAATTGACTAACTATTTTGGTACCCCTAGCAGTACTAGCAAAGGGGGATCACGGAGTGTGGGTCACTAATTTTGATGTAACTTTAGGGATTGTTTCTGATACTTAAAAATGAAGCCCAATACTCGTGGTTTCATCCAATGGGCATTTTTAAAAACCCATTAGATAAAACTACGGGTTCTGTGCTGCATTTTTAGGTTCCAAAAATCGATCCCCAAAGTTTCATCAAAATCCAAGACCCGGACTCCGGGGTCTCCCCTTATAAGACGTGGAACATTTTACACCTTATTATTGAATCATACGCTTTCTTGAAATCAATGAACAATTGGTGTAACGTTTTCGTGTTAAAATCTCCTAGCAATATTTTTGCGTCATGGGTTAAAAACCTATGAAATACCTGCTCTAGATTTGTGTAGAAGAGGTCTGTAATTGTAATACCTTTAAAATTTCGGCGCCACCTCTTAACATTTTTTTTTGAAAATCTTTGACATATTTTACATCATTTGTCAACTTTTGAAAGGGTAAGACATTTTTTTTAAGTGGCATTTCGAACTTGAAAGTTCATCGCCTCATCTACGCAAACCTTCCACGTTTCCCTATTTTGTGCTAACCCCATCCATTTTGCGCCCTCCCGCCCAATTTCAGTTACGTCTGCTTTTATGTTATCCTCCCATTTGCGTCTAGGTCTACCTAGAGATCGCGTTGCTTTCGGTTTTCCTTTCATTATGCGCGTCGCCGTACAATCATCGTCCATTCTTGCCACGTGCCCTGCCCATCTTAGTCTCCGTGATTTTATTATTCTGTTAATATTTGGTGACGCGTACAAATTATGTAGCTCGTCATTGTGCAGTTTCCTCCACTCCCCAGTTTCCTCATCTTTCTTTGGCCCGTATATTTTCCGCAGAACCTTATTTTCAAATACCATAAAACGCTTTGACTTAAGTAATCTATTTGCAGCGTAGAAGCAGGCATTACCTGAATGAAGTCTCTTATTAACCTCGGCTTTAATTTCGTTTCGATCATTTATAGTTGTACCTAAATATCTGAATTCGCTAACCTTATCAAAAGTGAAATTTCCGACTCTGAGATCCCCCTCTCCTTCGCGAATGCCCAGTTTATCCATGATCATATATTTCGTTTTCGATTCGCTCACTTCTAACCGTGTGTCTTTAGCCGCATTTATAAGGATTTCCGCGTTTCTCGCCAACGTTTCACCATTATCTCCCACTATATCTAAGTCATCCGCATAGCCTAAAATCTGCGTTGTTCCGTTGAGTGTTGCGCCTAGCTCGGTAGCCTGCATTTTTCTAACAACATACTCTAGTGTCAAGTTAAAGAGTAACGTTGAAAGCCCGTCACCTTGCTTCAAACCGTCGCGTATCATGAACGATTCGGATACATTACCGCCTACTCGGACCTTTCCAGTGCTTCCGTTCAGACATATTTGAATTAATTTTACAAGTTTTTTTGGTACGCCAAGGAGCACTAGGATTTGATACATTTTGCTTCGTTTGACAGAGTCGTACGCTTTCTTAAAGTCCACAAATAACTGGTGTATAGTTTCGCAATATTCCCGCTTTTTCTCTAATAATTGTCTTATGGTAAACATTTGATCGCTCGTCGACCTATTGCGCCGGAATCCACACTGATAATCTCCTATTATATCTTCCGCGAATGGTGTGAGTCTGGCCTGTAGTACGTTTAACAGCACTTTGTAGCAGGTAGCTAAAAGTGAGATTTCCCGGTAGTTATTGCAGTCTGTTTTATCTCCCTTTTTAAAGATCGGTATGATGATGGATTCTTTCCAATTTTCTGGTATTGTTTCATTTCTCCAAATAGCACATACTAGATCAAAAATTTTAGATGTAAGCGCAGTGCCCCCATATTTAAGTAGTTCAGCTGGTATAGAATCGTTTCCTGCGGCCTCATTGTTTTTTAGCTTTTTGATCGTGGCCTCTAGTTCTTTGTAGATCGGTTCGTCCATATGGAGTTCAGCCGTGTCGATTTCGTTTCCCATTTCCTCGGAGTTTTCATACACGTTTAATAACTTATCAAAATAGACTTTCCATAATTTCAATAGTTCATTTTCGCTTGTCACGAGGTTCCCGTCCTTATCTTTCATTAACTGCGATCTACTCTGAAAACCCTTTCTAATAGCGTTTATTCCTTTGTACATCTCGCGCGGATTATTTTCCTTACTATTATTAGTTTCTATTTTTCTATTTTCATTTTTCTGATACTCGCGCTTCTTGTTTCTGTAAATCACACTCACTTGCTTTCTTATTTCATGGTATTCTTCTACGGCCCTACCGCTTTCATTGTATGCGCTATCTAATTTAGCCTTCTTGCGCCTTTCAAACCAGAGTTCGCACTCTTTGTCAAACCATGGTTTGCTCTTCGGCATTTTTTTCTTACCCAGTGCTTTGTTCGCGACCCCTTTTATAGTTTTTTCGATAGCCCACCATAACCTGTTCGGATCGTCGTCTACTCCCGTCTGTGCATCCGTTTCCTCGAGCACCTGAAATCGGTTGCTAACTTCTACTTGGTACTTGATTCGTTCTACCCCGCTTCGTAGTTTTCCAATATCAAAGATTTCTACTTTGTTCGCTCGCTTACTATTTTGACCGGCTACTAATCTGGCTCTTAATTTGGCCACTACTAGATAATGATCCGAGTCGCAATCCGCCCCCCTATAGGTCCTTACGTCGAGTACATTGGTGTGGCACCCCTTATCAATAAGAAAATGATCGATTTGATTGTGCGTGGGCCCGTCCGGCGATGTCCTCATTGCCTTGTGTATATCCTTGTGCTTGAAGCACCTGGTCTTGACTATAAGATCTTTTGCGGCCGCGAAATTTATGACCCTAATACCATTATCGGTGCTGGTTTCGTGCAGACTTTCTTTGCCTATAGTGGGCCTAAACATTTCCTCTCTCCCTATTTTAGCATCGAAATCCCCCACTACTATTTTGGTGTCGTAAGACGCGAATTGATCGATTAATTGCTCTAAAGTTTCATAATAAAGATCTTTGACTTCTTCCTCTTTGTCCTCCGTAGGACAATGGACGTTAATAACCACGTAATTATACCACGCTCCTTCGATAACGATATACGAGAGTCGGTCATTAACGAAATTGCAACTTTTAACGGAATGTATGGTGCTTTTGTTAACAAGAAATCCGATGCCTAGGGAATGCCCGCTCGCGCCCCCATATAAAAAGGTGAAGTTACCGGATCCTAGCATCGCGTTATCTTTCCATCGGGTTTCTTGTATTGCTACCAAATCTAAATGGTACCTCTTAGTTTCATTTTTGATTTTCCTGGAACGCGCCCGCTCTGTGTAGACTGCGTACATACCAGGTTCCCACCCTTAAGTTCCTTTTGGTTTTGGTTTGGTTTTGTTTGCTTTGAGCCATGATAGTAAGTTAAACTCGCGCGTTTTGGATCCTGTTCCGATCGCAAGTGAGTCCATCCGTCTAGGGGTGATAACCCTCATACCTCCCTAGAACTAAGTATGAGAGCTTTCCGACTTTGGTGAGGACATAGTCAACTCGTCGTCAGACACACTCGGTTTCATTCTCATATCCTAACGCCCCCCTGCAAGGCAGTGCGCCTTCGCTGGCTTCGTTGCCGTGTAAGACCAGATGGCGAATCATTCTACACATCCCCTCTCAGGACAGTTGTCATCGCTCCCGCATCCTCCACGACAGCAGGAATTTTGGCCCATTTTTTGTTTGAAATGTTATTATAGATATTATATACATATATTAGGGTGGACCAAAATTTTTTGTTTATTTATTTTCTATGTCTATGTCTTACCCTTTCCTGTTGCAACACTGTTACCCTAAGCGGGTCCTGGGCGTAGTCGTCCAGAGCGGACGGGTGGGTGCCTATCACCACTACACAGCGCGTCCTCAGGTTGCGGATAGAGGAACGACCCCTGAGAATGACGTTAGCTGCGAATAAACTGAATAAGCAGTCGCGGACAGCCGATAGGCCCAGGCGTGGGTGTGATGAGCCCGCACTGGCGAACGCATTCATCTAGAAACACTACGCAAGCACCACAACAACTACAAACACTATACAAAATCTCCTATCCTACTTTCTTCTTCTACTTTACTCTGTAATCTATCTCTTTTAAGAGCGGCTCTTAAATATTATTTATATATATATATATATATATATATATATATATATATAAAATACCTAATATATATATATATATATATATATATATATATATATATATATATATATATATATATAAATAAAGATAAATATAAATATAAAGATGAATATAAAATAACGTTAATTGAGCACTTTTTTAATAAATCTTTATTATTATTATTGTTCAGGGAACAAACGAAATTTAACAAAATTCTGTCGGTAATTTTTATAAATTGGTTTTTTCCCTAGAAAAATAATATTACAAAAAAACTTATCGAAAAAGTACAGGGATAAAGTTTTAGCACATGTTGAAAGGAGTTCCGTAAACAAACAAATATTTCGTTCATCGTATAACACAGAATCATGCACGTTCCATAGTTATTTAATAAATAAGGTATTTAAAATGGCTATAGACTATAACGCGTATAAGAATCAAGATTTTGAGGTTTTACATCGGCATATATAAATATTAAAGTATATTTAGTCAAATAATAATATTTATTGTTATCAATGGTGTTATATCTTCAATACAGTTTAATTAGATTTATATATAACGACAATAAAAATCATGTTAGTACTATATAATCAAACATTTACATCATATTTGTTGAAAAAGCTTTATTATTTATATTAGAAATTATATAATTCACTAAGAGTTTTGTTTAAAACAAATTGATAACATAATTAAACTGATGTAACTTAGATAGCAAGTATACTTATATCTGCTGTTCATAATTTGTATACCAAAATGAATGAAGTAATACCTGGAGGAATAATTAAAATATTTTATGAGCCTTCCTTTTACCAACGTAACGTCCGAGCGTAGAATATAATCCCATCGAAATAAATTCTTACAAAGTGACCATCTCGCGCGCAAAGGTAAGCGGCATTTCAAAGTGAATCCGCCCGCTCAAAAATCGCACCGCAACACGCAACGATTACATAAAAACGTGCACACTGCACCGTAGAAGTATAAAGAGAACAGGTTCCGCGTCTTCATCATCGACATTTGCGAATTCGTGCACTCCCATAATGACGACATTGCGAAACGCTATGCGCGCCCGCTCGCATAAGTGTGCATTATACGGTGTGCATGTGCGCGATTATTAAAATGAGCGGCCGAAAAAATTGTGCGAAGAAAATTGCCGCTTTCTTAAGTGATTTTCAGGAGATACGTTTACACGTGCGGCCACGGAGTTACGCAAATCAGCTAATACGCGGGTAAAACAACGAGGCGATGCGGCTCGAAGCGAAAGGCGAGGATCGGGAGGCACGTGTCAGAGTGATAGCATTGCGATGTTTTAGCGATGCGACCTCTGCAATTATGCGGTGAGGGAGTCGAAGAAATTGTGTTTGCGCCGGATGATGAGATTGATGGAAATTATGTGGATAGTTGTCCAGTCGCTGGACGAAATTATTATGTATGTATCATCAGTATTAGTAATATTTGCGTATGTGCGCTGCTAGGTTCATTGGGTGGATCAATGTGTCGAATATCGAAAAATTAAAAGGAAGCACGCTTTGGCAGTTCTTCTTTTTTACCTTTTATTTACATACGTAGGTTTCGCAATACGTAATTGAATGTACGTGTAAATACAGTATTGCATCCTTGTGATGGAAGTATTTTTATCTTTAACGTACATACAATAACGTATATTATTATACATTATACGCGATTTAATTAATTATTTTTTTAATTTTATTTTGAATTACTGAATACGAGTGAAATATCTGATGCATATACGAATTACATGCATTTTTTATATTATTATTTCTTTGTCACCAGTATAAACAAAAATCTTTTGACAGGTTCTCGTACAAAAATTAACATATTTTAATTTTATGATCAAGTGACGCAAGAAATCAAAGATTCTCATTTTGAAATATAAAATTAATTCTAGAAAATTAATTTACTTCATAAATTCTGAGAAAATTTTCATTATAATCCAGAACAATAGGCAATTTTCAATTAAGTTAAAGTTTTACAACGTTAAATTTATTTACTTTTTAATATAATTGAAACATTTCTACACAAAAAACCTACGCCATTCGGGGTAATTAGTAAGGATAAAATATTATTTTATAATAAGTCTTATTTAATCAGTTTATCCTTAGATCTAGAGTAAGGTGACTGTACACAATATGGCTATCTGGCCCATGTACCAAAGTATGACCCACCATGACTATCCTAAGTATTGCGTGATTTAGTCGGCAAATAGCTGCTGCATTATGTATATTATGTCAGTAGAATCTCTTTCATCGGGAAATGCTCTCACGGAAGCAAAACGGGATTAACCTGCAGTATATTTTGTCTTGCAACCACTTAAGATAATTCGTCAGTATTCGTCTTAGAAGTTTTAAAGCTTTTTAAGAATAAGAAATATATATTTGTTACAAAAAATAAGTACACTGTTGATTAAATTGTAAAAAAAGAGATAAATAATAGTTATGTGTTTAAATAATTTATGCATTTTATATCCTCAATAACTCGCGTAGATCTTCCCTGCTAGAAATCTAAGCAGGTTTCTAGCTAGACATTAGCTAGATTTTCTAGCTAGATTCTGCTTAAAATTCTAGTTAAATATAAAGTTTATAAAGTAAGTAATTTATATATTAATTAATAATGGAAGTAATAGGCACTTCTAATCATATTTCATTAAGTATTTGACTAAATTAAAGTTTAACCTGTACCTTCAATATCTAGGAGTACTGAAGGTTAGGTTATTTGTTTACATAATGACGCGTGCATTTAAAAAGTATTATTTACACAAAAAGTATCCAAGTCCCGAGTAAAATTGAAGTTTCTTTATTCAAGCAATTCATGTTATTAATAATGTAAACCATGTGGTCATATAATTATTCTTACTCTAAAACAATAGAACAATTAAACAGAATAATGTAAGTTTTGAAGAATTTTTGGAGAAATAATAATTGGTAAACAAATATTTGCAGTTATACAATAAACTTTTTTTACATAATTTTATTATCGTCATAAATCACAAAATTTTTTTGACTAAGTTATGATTGATTAATTTTAGAAATGAGAGTAATATTTATCAAATATTTTTAGTATTGCATATTTGTATGTCTATATGGTCGTAAGTTGTTATTTGTTGATAAAAATATTTATACCTATTGGCGTCATACTGTATTCAACATTCAATAAAGTATAATAATGTATATTTTAAAAACTAATAAATTGTAGAAATAAAATATAAATAGGTTAGATTTGCTGACAAAATGCGTTCATGCTTAAAGCATACTCTTAAGCAGATTCTAGACAGATATTAGCTATAATTTGGCTTATTGATAGCTTATTAATCTGGCTAATAATTAATAAGCTAACCAGGCATTCTAGCTGACTTTCTACCAGGGTTACTACGACCAACAAAGATGATTGTTTCAGTAGAATACTTAAGTTTAATTTAAATTAATGAAATATATTAGGTACTCTTAACATTTATGTATATCATTTCATTATACTTATCCCCTCCCGATACATATATTTGCTTCTTACAAGTGATTAATAAATTAAAAATAATGGTGGACCATATTGAGTATACATGAAACCCAATATGTCATATTAGCTATTTATTTTCAAAACTATATAATATATATAGATTGCCCTATTCACATATTTTCAAATAAAAAAATTTGATGTTAGTTTTTATGCAATATTTTAAAACACAACCGGCCAGAATAAAATTCTTTCAATACACAACTATGGTAAATGCTCAAAGCTTAGGTGGGTCATATTGGGTATGCTCGCCTTACATCGGTTCTACTAGAAAAATTTCAATATGTTGTTAATTTCAATTCACATACTATAAATTATAAAAGAAAAATATAATTTGCATTACTTTTGTACTGAAATACTTATTGTAAGTCAAATTGCACAATATTATTGCTTTCTCAAAGAGAAAGGTTTGTGATGGTAAAAATTTTATTTTGGTGTTTTTTTAACGTATAAATATCTTTTATGCCTTGAGGAGATCGAATACACTAGTCTTAAAAAATATCTGTATGTATGTATGTGTGTGTGTGTGTGTGCGTGCGTGCGTGCGTGCGTGCGTGTGTGTGTGTGTATGTGTGTTAGTAAGTGGCATATCACCATTCGTTCAATCTGCGGTATGACTTTCCCAAATTTTGTACGGATGTTTGCTACCAATACCCGGTATGCGCTTGAAAATTTCGGTGAAAATGGTCGAATAAATTTTTAGTTTATGACCGGAAACGATTTTATATGAGTAATTTTTCAGTTGTTATACCGTGTAACAAGATTTTATATTTCAATATTAATTACTCAAAAACTGTACGATAAAAGTCAGTGAAATTTTTGCTGAATACCTGTTTCATATACAGGTAGGTACATTCCCGTAAATTTTTAGGTAATTAGACGGCTTGTTTTCTGAGAAAAAAATAAAATTTCAAAATAATGCATTTCTTTGGACTACGATAACTTGAATAATACTTGATATAATGTTTTGAAAATTTCAGAGAAAATTTGTTAGGTATCAGGTTATTGGATACATATTTTTGAGCCGATTTGGTTCATAATCTTCTGAGACATTACAGATTGTTCAATTTAAACAATACTTTTTTACCTAATGTATCACGACATCTCTAAGCTTTATCGTTGTGCTATTTCTTGTAGATAATAAAGGGAGGTCGGAGTGCTATACCTTATATCCAGTTACTGACATTATCAAATTATCGTTTTACACAGTCAATTTTTACTTTAATAATATTTTACCAACGTACGAATACCTGCAATGTCGGTATCCGGCATCTCCTTAAGTATTATTATATATGAGATTTACTATTCTACAATTCTAGCCAACTTTACGTATTGCACGAAAAAATCTTATATGTTATCTCTAATGTTATATTAAAAACATTATTATTTTGTGATTTTTTAAAAATGATTTAATAATGACATAATTTATTTTTGCTATATTGAATCTGTATCTATCTATAATAGAGCATAAAAGTTATAATTTGAATACTATTTTGATGATGGAATTTGTAAACTAGTATATGTTAAATAGTAATAAAATTTTTAAATGAGTCATTTTAAAAAATGTAATGATGCGTTTTTGTGTCTTATGCATTTTTTGCAGTGAAAGAAAAAATACATTAATTTAATCTTTTATAGGTATAGGTTTCATTTATTTTTATAGATAAAAATAGCTTTTAGAATCAATGACACATTGCTGACACCCTGATATACAATATATGCGATAATATGTTTATTGAAAAATATTCATTTTTCAGTAGGGCACAAATCACTAAATGAAAATAGTTAGACAGGAAAATAACCATGACAGACGGTAATGTTCGGTTCTCCCTTATTTATATAATAATTTTAATTAAATTCTCGTTGAGAAAGCATAGTGCCAAAGCATTTGGTAGCGCTTTTTTTAATAAAAATGTACGTGGCTAAGAAATGCGACAATTAAAAAAAAAATATTATTTAACATCTAGATGTTAAATAATAAATGTACAATGGTGCTCTGGAACAAAGAGCATTTCACCATTTGACTCGTAACTAAATTATTCGAACAAAAAAACAGGTCGTTCCGTCCCATGGGTTTAAAATAGAGCACTTTACTACAGCACAAAATATCGGGCGATACATTTTTAACTACTTGCATAAGCCTGTGTACAATCATTTAAAAGCTACAATGATTACACAGAGTCAAAAATAATGTAAAAAGAATCCTCTAGGGCATTCACAATCAACAATTGCTTGATAAACGATTCACTTATATAAGTAGGTTCTCTTTTACTTCACGTGACAAACCAACTGAAATGGGAAAGGGAAGCCATGATAGTAGCGTACATTCATTGCGGAAAAGATAAAATCAAGTATTTCACGTAAAAAGAAAAATTACTCTCCACAAAAGAAAATATGTTTTATGCTAAACGAATTGGAATCAGAAAAAAAAATACTATAAACATATTCAATATTCAAACACTTTATTTATAATTTTAAGTGATATATCCCTGGTAGAAAATTGACCATCTCTTCTAGCCTATTCATGATCTTCTCATCAGATTCACTCGTAAATTTTTAGCCAGCGGTTAACTATTTGTTGACCAAAATATAGTCAAGACATAATATGCGTATAACCTCATACGTTTACCAAAAAATATACACCGGCTGTCTTTTTTGTTTGATTGATGACTCGCATATTTGAGCTCTAACAATATGTATAATACATGTACACTCGACGTGGGAAATTTCTGGTCGAATGCGTTTGAAATCCTCCAATGAACTTTAGGAAAACGTGCGTTCGATCCATTGAGATCCAATGAAATTGCAATATATTAAAAAAATTCCAACGCATTTACCAGAAATTTCCCACGTCGAGTGTACATGTGCGCGCATACTCCTCATACATACGTGTTTACTAGTGTATCAGCTGTTCACTGAGAACAAGGAATGGGTCTCACAACAATACTTTCATATTTATATGATAACTATACCGGTATTGCTCGTGTAACAGTACATATTGCTGTCATAGCTATATTATAGTTGCCGGTGAGATTGTGTGATTGTCACAGCAAAATAATATTGCTCTGAGAGCAGTAAAAAATATTTTTTTTTAGTTCAATCAACCAGAATATGTATAGGTACTCGAGCAATACATTTTCTTCTGTGTTCTCTTTCAATACAGTGTAAATTTGAAAAGATGAAGATAAAATAATATTTATGCCCATCTGAACGAAAATGGTCACTTTTTTCCCTGAAAAGCGAGACCAAAATTATACTTTTGCCCGCAAAATGATTAGCGGGAAAAAAGTTACGTGTTAATCCAAATTCCTTTATTTCGTTAAGTTCTACCAATAACCCTGATTTTCGATTGTCTTTTAACAATATTGTCTTTTAACAGTCCATTAGTCTCGCTTTTCATGTCAAAAAGTCGTCACAGCGGAGATGGGCATAAAGTACTATATGTAACTCGAGAAAAACGTCAATTTTTCCTAGGATGATACTGCAGTAAACTAACCCGCGGGAAAAATATTCGACTTTTTGTCCTTGTTACATAATGTACTATTACAGGAATAGTAAATCGGAATTTGTATGGCCTGAATAAAAATTTTACTATGTATTATCTTACATTAATTCCTATTTAAGTTGTAATTTATAGCTATAAATACTTAATATAATAATATTAAAAGGTATATTTTAAGTATTATCCATAATAAAAACTTGTAGAGTTATGGTTAGAAGAAGAGATATCTTTTTTCATTAAAATAACGAATATATTTCGAGTAAATTACCTCATATCTCGAGAACAAGGGCCCATTAGAATGAATTACGGGTACTAGACTTCATTTTTGGGTACCAGAAAACACCTCTCAAAGTCTGACCGAATTTCGTTTCCCGGAGGGTGTGCCCTCTTCTTGTAAGTTTTAACTAACAAGGAGAGTGCACATCCTGTGGGAGACGATTTTTTATCAAACTTCAGGAGGTGGTTTCTGGTACCTAAAAATGAAGCCTAGCACCCATAATGTTTTCCAATGGGCCCCCGTTCTCGAGATATGAGGTATTTTGCTTCAAATATGCATTAAATTCGATGAATTTTCAGCATTTTAAATCATTATTTTCAATTGTTAATAACTTTGGATTAGAATAATGATACGAAACAAAGCATAAATTGTATCTATTTTCACGTACTTTAATTATTTTTGTGTCAATTTCTCTAGCATAAAAGCTTGCAGAGTTATTATCAAAAGAAGAGGTACATATTATTATTAAAATAACGCATATTTGAAGCAAAATACTTCATATCTCGAGAACAGGGCCCATTGGAAAAAATGACGTGTGTTAGGCTTCATTTTTAGGTACCAGAAACCACCTCCTTAAGTTTGATAAAAAATCATTTCCCACAGGGTGTGCACTCCCCTTGTAAGTTTATAGTGAGAATTTGATACATCTAATTTTTCTTGTTAGACTGACTATTCCACTTAGTAGGGATTATAGCTAATAATAAAATAATATTGACTAAGCTTACAGTTTGCCTTCTTATCCGATTGTTTATCTTTTTTACAAAATACATTGAAAGTGCTGCATTTATTCATTTATTGATGATTACGGTCTCAATATAGTTCAAAAACGTTAAGATTATAACCTCACATTTTAGAGCAGAACTCCTAACTATTTTCACTTTTTAGAACGAACTATATTTTAATAAGAGCAACAATAAAAATAGTTATAATAACTAAAGGCTTGCTTATAAAGCGAGCATAGTCAGTTTTACTGCATCACTTCTTTTAGTGTGGTCTTTGAATTTGTTGAATTACCTATATATTATTAAGAGATTTAGTAAATTTAAATAGTGCTAAAGTACTTTGACCCACGTTTGAGCAGTTTACATTATATAGTATCGTATTATATACTGTACATTATGTATATTATATCCCAATAACGTTTGTCTAAGCGAATTCAAGATTATTTCTGCTTAAATTCATCGGACCGTACCTCAGGTGCGCATATCTTCAAAAAACCGCAGCTAATTGCTTTCATACAATGCTTTCTTAAAGAAGAGTTAATGTAGAATTTGCTTATTTAAAAAAAAGCACTGACGAAGTCGGTTTGAGCTCTGTGTCTTGGAAATCATACGCTTGTCAAATGAAATGACAAAAAGAGTCTTCTTCGCATATGCACACCCCCTCTTACATACACACATACACAAAAATATTGATTCTGATCCAGCCAACTCAAAATCATCGAAATACATGAAAATTTCAGATTCCAAAATTTTCATCGTTCTCCTTGAGTAGTATGCATAAAGTTGCACTCTACCCATTTCATAAATTCTTTAAGTTGCAATTTCATACCTACGGTATTAAAAAATACAAAAAGAATGTGTTGTCTTACCTGCGGTATTAAAAGTACTATTTTGTCAGTGCAGTACAAAGATTAGCATCGACAAAAATGGCAAAACAAGAGGGGGGGGGGGGGATAAAGATCGTTTGATACGGAAAAAGCCACCTATAATAGAAAATAAAGAAAAGGGGGAGAGGGGAGGGTTGTGATGTTCATGAGATCTGACGTCTCCACGCTCCGCAACGCGGTGAAAGTGTATCAAGCGCCGCTGCACCGGGAAACCGTCAAGCGGCGGGGGACCTGACGCTGCTGCTGCTGCTGCAGCGGTGCGAAAAACTCCGCGGAGAGGAGCGCGAGCGCGAGAGGTGCGTGTGTCTTCCAACGAACAGTACAACAGACGCTCGGAATAGTCGCGTCGTAAACCGCGAGCGGAACGCGGCTCCTTCCGCTCTGGTGCTGTGTTTTCCGGCGCGCGGCGCGAGGACGCGTTTGAATTTCCCGCGCTAACGTTCGTCGGCTGCTTGAGATTCTATTGTTTCTCTAAAGAATAAAAAAAAACAACAGTGTTGGATTCTCTTTTATGCCGATCTGCAAGTTTCTTTAGAGTTATGCAATAATTAATTGTGCGAAAAGGAAATGTTATAGTTTTGGATCAGTGCTCGCTTTTGTGTGTAGAAAGGCGAAAGTGATATTTTGGCGCGTTTCTATTGTTCGCATAAGTCGAATCGACAAACCGTAACCATGATGATCAGAGAAGAGATTCGGTGACAGGAATCCGCATAGATGGGATTATGCAGAGCGTCGGATCGTGTTCGATGTTTCGACCGGTACATCCCGTGCGGCTGATTGCAGCCGATCGACGGAACCAAAGATCCATACCTGCACTGGCTGGACGACTTAGACGTTTGATCATTTTTCTTGGCTTATTCGCCCTACTTACAAAGGCCAAAAGTACGAAATGTTTACACGAGTTTGTTAATAATTAGAACTATATAATTTAATAATTAAAATATTGAAAAAATTATAATTGCATCTACCCTGGTAGAAAATTATCTAGTTTTGTCTTAATTCTCTGTTTGTAACCGGGGTTCCTAGTTTAATGGGTAAATACTCATTTTAATGTTTTTGGTGGCATCGATCTGAAATGAGAAATTAAACGAAATAAATATACTATATATTTTCGTACAAGTCATATCCGAATTATTTATCCAAATTTTTTCAGTATAACAATGAGATACAATTTGTATTTGTTTACAAGGATTGTGTATTTAGCTATGCTTCAATAAAAATACAGTATATATGAAGCATTGGTGAACAAAGCCGGATAATTTAACTTTTGAAAAAAATTAATTTTATGTTACTTTTTATTGTAATGCACAGTTTTCTTCACATTTATAATGTTATTCTTACTCTAAACTCAAAATTTAGCTATTAAAATAGTATGTAGAATACAATAATCTATTTAAACTAATATAAAAAAATTACAGTTTTTCTTAATTTTCTCAGAAAAAAAAGTGGAGTTCTCCAGTTTAGTTTGCCCACTCTTCGTATATTTTTAAATAAAACTATTTCCGGATTTAAACATACCTATTTCTTGTTAAATGTAGATCATCTTTCCATTTTTTACGCTAAATTAAACATAATTTAATGCAGTATTAACCGTTATATTTGTAGGTACATCGTTGTTGCATCTTGATAGATCTATTAACTTGACTATATAAACATACAGTTAAGTAGTTACTTAAAATATAGTTAAGAAAATTGATAAAAGTTGATCAATTTATAGAAACCGGAAATCTTAATCATATAATAAAAATAGTGCTAGTTCAACTACTAAAATATGAATAAACTACTCTAAATATTTTATCGTGCAGTTAAAATATTATTTAACAAGCTTTTAGAAAATAATACGTATATAATTAACTTATACACGTCGGAGTTGGAGCTTAAAAATATTTCTAAATTAAAATTTTTAACTTTAACATTGAACATAGTTTCGAAATTTTGCGAATTGCAGGAATTACTCTAAAAGGACTGTAATTAACGCTTTTTATTTGCATGAGAAACGCATACAATTTTTAAAGTCATGGTAAAGAATGCATCCAAATAAGCCATTTATCAAGTACCAAAGCTCGCAGCGCTATACAAGACAATTTTCTTTGTCCCGCTACATTGCCACCTTGCACAGTTATAATTTAACTTTCGTTCGAATTCTCATACGAATGACCGCGTGCGGCCATTCGTGACGGGCGTTTTTCCTGAAAAACCGAAAAATCACGCGCAATTAACACGCTTTCCTTCGCCGAGAAAGACAAGAACGAAAAACGCAGAAAATAGAAGCACCGACCTAATCAAGCGCAGGACCGAAATTCCTCCGAGAGCGAGGAAATATATTCCATACGAAGCAAGAAATAAAATAGACTCAACGACGGCTTAATTAGCGTCTTTCGCACGCTCGCGCGGTCATGACAATTGTGCTCCCCGCGCATAGAAATCTCGGCACGGACGCGTTATTAATAATACGGCCCGGCTGAGAGCGCCTCACTCTCGCGCGCTTAGAGTAATTAGGTGCATACTTACGAAGTGAGGCGCTAACCCAAAGACCTAATAAAAAATGTAGATTGACCCGACTAGGGGGGTATGTATGAGTATACGCGTGCGGTATGACAGAGTACAGCCTCGTCGCGACCGACTGGACGAAATATTACGGGATTGTGTGCGCTGGTACGTGCAGGTGGAAGAGTTTCACTCTCGATGATCAGCTGGCGTGCAAAGAACTTCACGGATCAAATAATTGTTTATACATTTAGGCTAAGAACGGGTGTAAGTGCTGGGAGAAATATCCTTGAGTTAACAACTATCGAATATTTTATTACTTTTATACTACACTCAGAAAACCATCCTTTTGCTGCGAGAAGAGTCGTTTCAAAATAGATTATTATTACTATTATTATTACTATTATTATTATTGCTATTATTATTATTATTGCTATTATTATTATTATTATTGTTATTATTATTATTGCTATTATTATTATTATTATTGTTATTATTATTATTGCTATTATTATTACTATTATTATGGCCAGCTATTAATGGTTAGTAGTAATAGTGATGACTCTCAAAATAGATACCTAAAGAAATTACATTTGTGGGAATAGAATACCTTCGTGAGAAAAGGAATAATTTTAAAGCCAAATTAATTTCTCTTTCCTATTAGATGACTCCTTCTCCCACATAAGGAAATAGTGTATGCACCTCTTGCGACAAAAGGATCGTTTTCCGAGTGTACTTATTATATCTGATACGTGATTAGATATTATATTAGTTCATTTTATAAACTTTTATTTTGGCTAGTGTTGAAACAACTATTATCCCTTCAAAGTACTCATGCAGCGTGTATATATATACATATATATATATATATATATATATATATATATATATATATATATATATATATATATATATATATATATATATATATATATAGTGTATAGGTGATTTTAAAAAATGTTGTGTTTTTGTGTTTTATAGTTTTTCAAATTTCTAAATACACGAATAAATGCTGATTCTAAAAGATTATTCGATAATATATTGTCTTTGATACTCCAGCAAACATAAAAAAGCGAAGGTATGAAAACAATCGGTTAATATAATATTTGAGAAATTATCAAAAAACACAAACGCTGTATTTTTATTATAAAAGTAAAAGATAAAACTTCTAAACGATAAATATAAACATTGTAAATCATGTGATCCAGAACTGAAAAGCAATAATATTATATCTTACCTGTGAGAAATTGTACTTCTACTTTATTATTTGTGTAAACCATTCTTTAATTTGGTTTTGTTATACAGTGTACGTTTTCAACTTAAAAAATGTTTTATTCCTTGGGGTATTATAGCGAGCTAACAGCGAATCTAAAGTGAAAATTTCGAGAATTACGGATATTAGAAAATACCCAGAGTACCGAGTACCAAGTTTTACAAAATAAAGTGAAAGGAAAAATGTATACTTAAAGTGGTTAACAAAATAATTATATGAATCATACACACATTGGACTCATACTTGTATCATCACACAATCAACCATCAACTAAATTAAATAAAAATAAAATGACAATTAATTTATTTATTTACTACACAGAAACACTTACATCTTTCATCATTCGTTTAAACATCTCAATTTACCTGCCCATTCAGATCGACCATTAAACAATTACACTTAAGAGGTTTCTTTTCTTTCTCTTCACCTGTACCATCATAAAATCTAACAATATATCATTTAACTGACAAAAGTATCACTCCGTGTATCTCAGAATGCAAACTACGACATGGACTCTCATCGTTAATCATTGAGTCAGCACCAAATCATACATCTTTGCTGTGCACTCGTTAAACATTTGTTCCTGCATTTTAAAAAACAAGCGTGCGACCGTAGAATCATTCGCGTTCCTTTTTCACCGTGGCTGAGCAACGACTAGCTGGAAAAAGGCCGTTATTTGTTGCAGTTCGCGGATCGCCACTCATCTCGTAGCTATATGTATATCATACAATAATTACAGCATTTTTTCAGGTTAATGCACTGAACAAGAAGAAAACTTGCTATGAAGGTGCGTTAAGGAAATAATATAGAATTGTCACGCCCCTGGTAGAAATCTAAGCTAGTTTCTAGCCAGATATTAGCTGGATTTTCTAAATCTGCTTTAATTCTGGTTAAGGTATTCACTAGAAATTAGTTAAAAACGACATGCTTTTTAGTACGATATACAATTTAATAAAATTTGAAATCATAAGCACTTATAATCATACTACACCAAGTATTTTACTAAACTGAAGTTTAAAATGTACATTAAATATCTAGTAATATTAGAGGTTAGACTGTTTAGCAAGGATGAGCATTCAAACCAATAAAGTTGTAGCATTTCAAAACAATTTAAACGAATTCAATCAGATATGATTAACATCGAGTGAACACACGCCAGCTGACCTACACTGAGAAAACTATACCGTAACGTACGCGATATATATCGTAACTCATGAAACATCATACTTTAAAAATGTACGTGTTCATACGTAATTATTCATCATTAGTTGCAATATGATATTGTACAATTAGCAATCTGAAATCTTAATTTGTACATTCAAAATATATGTTGAAGTAATTTAATTTCTTCTAGTAGGCAGAATATTCTGGATAGATTCCATGATGTCCATATTTTTACGATATTATACCGAAACAAATTTGTTTTATGATATATAAATAGGATAAATTATACGATATTGTAATTTTACGAATATGAAATTTACAATATTTTTTTCTCAGTGTATGATACCTTAATAGTCTAATAAAAAATTGCAATGATTATTATGACAGGATCAAAACTTACTTGGAATGTAATATTTAGTTTAATTAGAATTCTGAATTCCTACAAACAATTTTGCAAAAATTATAAAATGTCAATTAAAAATAAGGTAGATACATTTCAAGCAGGGGAAATTTTGTTTAAAGTTTGGCTATATATATAGTCAGATTATCAATGCCTGAATAAGCACTTGAACTCCAGTTACTTGCTTTGTATACATATTTACTCCGTATACAAGTTTATTCCACTCTCTCCTATTATTACATACAAAAAGCGATTTTCACTAGAATAGTTGCACTTACTTTTATTAGGTTATACCTTTAATGTGAAAGAAATGTTTGAAATATTTTAAGTCTGTTATGATTAAAAAATGATCGTGAATTAGAGAACTACATTCTTACAACTTTCTTATATAGTTCACCATAAAAATATTTTATCAGATTATTACATGTATTGAAATACGTGAATTAGACTCTCAAAAAAATGTCATATTTGCCCAAAAGTGCTAAGTACGTTATTTTTATCTAAGTAGTTTCCAGAAGTCTTGTTTAACCATCCGATGGCCACATGAGGCAATTGTGACCCCAGGCTTATTTCCTATAAATCAGAAGCAAATTAAGCGAAAATGTGTATGTAGGGATTTTCGAAGGCGTAGGTTTCGATCGTGAAGTCAAAAATTAAAAAAAATACAGAACCACAAAATGTTTGTTGGTTCAACTGGTCTACACAGTTTGCGTATTTTGCTTTTGATTTATAAAAAGTAATAAGCCTGGGGCCAAATTGACCGCACGTGGCCATCCGCGTCGTAATCCTAATTTAGTCCGTAATCCTAAGTCTGGTTTAAACCTTATACTGACGACGTACAGCAAATAACCAATACTATTACAAAGGGTCAAATTTGTCAAATCTGCAGCTTACACCTTCGGAATAAAACAACAGTCGTAGCAATTCATAGCGTTCGGACACGAATACGAAGAAACATTTCGGTGCTCGATTCACCCGACACGCTTGTCTGCTCGATGTAAATCGAGCGTTTTACATCGGTACAGACGCGCGCGCGCGTTCCTCATTGTCGTGGTCATCGTTATCTCATTGTCCCTTTAATGCCAGCGCTCAGCTTTCTACTCTCCTTTTCCTCGAGCGCGCGCGGCTCGCGCCGACCGATGAAACCACCGGAGCGCTACCACTATACACCGTTTCTCTCCGTCTTCTCCGCGTCGTCGACGTCGTCTTTTGGTTGACGTACCTACTATAGTAAGGCGAGTCGCCGCGCCTCTCCTTGCTGCTGCTTTTTTGCGCTCCGAGCGCACACGTAATTGATTGCATCTCCCAGGGCGAGTTTTTCTCCGAGCGATTTTCACCTGGATGGGAGATGTGCTCGCGCCGAGACAGTCGGAGAGGAGGATGCACTTTTTTCTCTCTCTTTCTCTTTTGCTCTCTACTCTGGATGTCGGCTCGAGACTGTTGCGACGGCTAATTGCGCCTTTAGAGCGCAATAAGCGTGCGATTTTTCGCGAATGTGTCTATCTATATTTCTAGGTATGTATATAAGGCTAGGCTTGAAGAATACCAGTGATTGAGAAGAGGTGGCTAAGTGTTAATTGAATGATAATTCGTTTGCTTCATAATTAAGGCAAATGCACATTTCTGACACAGGTAATTAATAACGCTAAAGGAGCAAATATTACAGTATGTGTTAATTATACCTACAACTAACTTTTTTGAATTTATGGGAAACTTAAATGAATTGAACGTACACATGCAAACTATCATATTTTATCAAACATAAATAAATATAATAAAACTGAAAACAAACTTTAGAAATTATTTAACCTTTTAAAAATTCTACACATAATGGTAGAATGCTTCATTATGACTTTAATAAAAAATAGTTTAAAATAACGAGATAAAAAAATTTTTTTTTAATAGTTTCAAACCATATAAATTGGACTAACATTTAATAAAAGATGCGACTTCTATGCACACAAATTTTATTTTAATTCTTTTCACGTTTTACTTAACATTATATTAATTAATTATCTTAATTATCATAAATAACGGTTACATATAATTTTCAATGTTTTAAAAACTGCCACAATGCATTAATTTGATTGAAATACACAATTTGTATTTTGTCTAATATTAATTAGGCAAAACCTAAAATATCTGGCTTGTATTGGGTAAAACCTGAAATTCAAATTGATCAATGTGTTAAATACTATTATTTCACAGATCAAGAAAGAGAAAAAAATATAAATAACACCCAATTAGTGTAAAACAATAAATGTTACATTTAATAATACAAATGTATCTACAAAGCATCGTGGCAGTCGTGATCGCGTGTGGATCCTATACAAATCCATACACACACGCACACACATATACATACATGCACGCACGCATACATTTAGTATAAAGTATATAGAACTATATTTCCACAAATTTTAAAATCATAAAATTATTTTTAAAAAAAGAATAAATTGAAATGTCAAAAAAGATTATTTTTCTTTAAATTTGTAGTGATAATGTGTTAGGTGTAGAGATCGAAAATTTGTTCTTTTAGCTAATTTGGTCGACACAGTTCTAAGATATATAATGATTTATAATTTTTATATAATTTGTTCACACTGTATATTTAGAAAACTGTAAGCATTAAGCATAGATATGATAATATTTCAGCTATATATATTTTGTCAGAAAAATATCTTATTTGTCAAAAGAAAATTACACAAAAAAGTTTTCTATATAAAATAAACAATTTTTAAAGTTAAAAATTTTACGATTAAAATTATTTTTTAATCATTTTTCCATAAGATATTCATTCATTCATTAAATACTATATGTCATTAAAATTTAAAATATTTTACTATACAAATAACCTCTATGGATGTTAATCATGGCAATAAATTAATTACTTTAACGTTTTATTCGAAAAATATTTTATTTCTCTCTTAAGGTTCATAGTCGGAGACTATGTCATGCGAATATCGCCCTTGCAGTAAATTAGATAGACATTCTTTTGGAAATATACATTTCATTTATTAGTCTTTCAGTAAATAAAGGGCTTCTTTTGATGAGTAATACCCTGTAGACAAATTTCATTATGTAAAACAGGACTTAAGTTGTAAAGTTATTTATTATTTGAAGAAAATCACTGTCTGCCCGTAAAATAGCGTTTGATTTTCTCGCCATTGAGTTTCGATTTTCTGATATGAGGGGCACTGAGGTCCATGTGCACCCAGCCTATTGGTCATTTTATATTGATATCGTATTATATGTAATAGAAATTATCGGTCTACGTATCATACTATAATTTATAACAATAGAATCAGATAAATTTATATATTGAATTAACGTTTATGTAGTTTTTTAAAAAGATTTCATAGAATGCATTATCACAAGCCTTTTTTAAATTTTGTTCCATCATAGATGATCTTCACGATTATCTTATGCTTAACTTTTATGATTTCAGAAAGCTGACAGTGCATCGTAAAACTAAATTATACCTTTACGATTTTAGCTGCGTTTCATAGTTACGTCAAGAAAACGTAATTTTCAGTTTAATAAAGGTCGTTCTTTTAAGCCTTTGCAAGAAGAATAAAAACACCTTAACTGTTAAAACATTGAATATAAATCTGCTATAAGTATTATATCTTAGCATTTATTACGTTTATTATTTAATAAGGTAACCTGATATTTATGTGTGTTGCTGTGATAAGAATTATTACCTATCGTTCTGTAATTTTAGTAAAACATTATCTTTTGTCAAACCATCAATGATAAAAAAGCACACCCTTTTTGAGGTATTATTTAAGAGATATAGCAATTTAAAATTAATTTATTAGAACAAAGAATTTCATATTGGAACCATTAATTTAGTTTGAGGAAGCTAAGTGCCAATGAATTGGCAGCGGTTTTTATATGTCATAAAAACTGAATAGAAGTGGAACTGTCGAACACATACTATATATTGAAACAAATCTTTCTGACCTCGAATATATTTAATTATAATTCTCAAAATTATGTGCATTGATCTAAAAAATATCTTATAGGACTTATAAAATAATCGCAGTAAATTTAAATTCTATAAAAATGTTCTAAGTGCCAAATTAGTAAAACCAGAAAGACATGCTACACAATGACTATATGTACTCATAATTACTTCATTACGTCCAGGTTCTGGTTGAAAACCATTGTAATTAGTAATTATTAAATTAATTATCATTGATTATTATAATTATATTAAATAACTACAAAAATGCTGTCATTCATTAAAATAGGCTTATAAGATTTAAATCGAAACAATAAGGGATAAGAAGTTAAAAAATATTACAAGGCGTGATACCTACGGCTGGTGCAAAGTATTTGGAATCGTGACGAGATGACGATTATGGGTAAACAAAATTGGACGGCAATTAACAGATGCAGCTTGCGTTGCAATAATAACCTGTTGCAGACAGCTTGTTAAGCAAGGAATATTACAGCTAGGGCTCAAAGATGAATTTGTGGGCGACTGAAATACGTATAATCACGATTGTATAATATAGAGCATCATGGCAAATGCAGGTGTTAATTAGAGAAAAATCTGACATATAAATATTACATTGCGTTAGTGATAAATATTTTATTTTATTATATAATAAACCAAATATTTAAGATTAGTTTCTTTTTGCTTTTACTCAAATAAACTAAAATGTGATATCTACGGATTTTCTCATTGTTAAAAACAGAGGTTGAAGCGTTTATAATTTTCCATAAGAATTGAAATTATATAAGTGCTTGCAAAAATTATTTCTAACATAAATAATAAAGTATATTAAAGAAGGGTTGAGCTTAACGAAATGGAGAAAAATCATTTCATGAAAATTGTGACGTCAGAAGAGTAAATATTATCAATTAAAAAAAATGCTACTTAGATTAAAGAATTTTCTTTATTTATCAATCAATTTTAATATTTTGGGGTTTACGTTTATAATAATCGTTTATAATTCTTTACATAAAAAACGTTTTTGTATATAAACAATAAATTAGTCATTGCTTATTGAAGTTTAATTATTATATCATTTTTAATGCAGAATGTGTAAATAAATTGTATACAAAAAAATAAGTTATTTAATTTAAGGTGATGCTAAACTCCCTGTCTCAGTCAAATACGGGGAACCACTTATTTCATTCAATTTTCAATTATGAGCAACTATCTCTCTGGATAGTTGTTGTTTCTGATTAGGACAATAACGTTTCATATTAGTACAAGGGCGATACCGACGCGCCGTGTTATAAATTTCCAACTTAGGTCACAAATATCGTATACTATTTTATAGCATTTGCCTGCCCTAAGTCCGCCATGTCACACCTATCCGTGATATAAGCAGTCCTTTACTGCACCGTGAGGTTAGCGCCCGAGCGCAGCGAGGACGCAGTGCTATAAAGATATTTGCTAAAAATTCAAAATTAAATGAGAAAAGTGGTTACTCGTATTTATCGGTGATAGGTGGCTTTAGCAGCACATTAAATAGTATTTTTTAATTATACTATAAACGTTTCAACCTCCATAAGTTATTAATTTTTATGAAAACATTAAGATCTCCATTTTTTAAATGCACTGACAAACTGAATAAAGCATGTGGACAAGAATATTGTCTGTACCTAGAAGAAGAGTAAAAAAAGATATTTAGATTTTCTTTTACGTTTTTCCCATTATTGTTTTTCTAGCTGAACGCGAATTCTTTTGTAATCGCTGCGTACGACTTGCGCAATGGCAGTTAATTTCATCGTCGCTCGTTTACTGCGGCAAAAGATTCTTCGTTCATCGAACCTTTCTCCTTCCTGTTTAAGTACTCCTGTTTAATTGTTTTTGTAATAGCTTTTCCGAGATACTAAAGTCGCGATTTTTTCCATGCAGTGAATCTTCTCACGTAAGATTGATGGATTGTCTAGCTATTATGACTGAAGCTAATAGTTTTGATAAAATCATATTGAATCCAGGATGTCAAATTTTCATAAACTGTAGATAATAAAATTTACTAAATGAACATCTTTCGTATTTATAAAAAAAAGAACATGATTTGAATACACTATTTGGCTTTTATATAATAAATCTTGCCAATTCTATATTAATAAAAAAAGCACTTTTTATTGTTTAGTTATTATTATCGAACCATCACTTTAATTTTATATCACCTGCATACGAATTGTCAAACTTTGAAATGTTAGTTATACTTGCTGTGCGCACCTATCGCGCGCATGCCCTACTTTCCGCCGATTCAATTTTAAAACCACGCAATAGTGTACCTTATACACTCCAAGGCACGACTGATTCGTCGCTTCCACGAAACGTCGAAAACTCGCGGTTTCAACTCGCGAAAATTAATAACGAGCTTGACACGGTGTCGCTTCCATCTCCTCTCAGAGTTCCCGCGAACCTGCGCGCTCGATACTGTATACCTCACTCTCGCGGATCGCCTTTCTCTCTTTTCGGAGCGCGCGAAACAATGAGAGTCGCGCGTGCGACCCGCCGGCGATACGATTTTAATACGGCGCGACTCGCTCGATTGTTGTTTGGCCGAGCTGCGGCGCGCGGCAATTTCTCGTTTTCCATGTTTTCCTTTTTCGTTGATTAACTTGAGACGAAAGAGAGAGGGAGATTCGCTTTTACCTTAGAAGCTTCGAACAATGCGCGCCGTGCTTCGCGATATCGCGTATACTTATACGGACTCCGTGGATGAATGAATTTTAGTCTGTAATTTACGTAAGTTGATCGCGCGCGGCAGTTCCTTTATTGCGAGTCAGTAAATACTTGTAATTCAGTTCATGGATTGGTAGGACGCTGAGACGACGTTGACTTTCCTTTTTTTTATGTTACTTTTACGGATAAGTGATTTAAATTATACGTTCAATGAATAATCACGATTGATGAACTGCAATCGGCGTTGTATACAGTAATGATAACATTAATCGGGAGTTATACACTTTTGAAATGTAAACTCGAAAAGAATATTTTGAATTATTTTGTATGTATATCTAATATTGAATATACTTGCTTAAAATCTTTCATGTTATTTAGTTTCTTGTCATTTTGTATGGTATATGTTTATTAAACATACTTAGTTAATTACTTATAGCTACAGTTATTTGTTGATATTATATAATAATATTATACAATTGGTAACTGATGCTAGTACAATTATTACTCTTTTCAAAGTGTATTAAAAACACACTAATTGTTATTGCACTTTCATATTACTTTTACTTTTCATAATTATATTATTATTATTATTATTATTATAAAGGATGAGTAGTAATGGTAAGCCGCAACGGCACCTGCAGGGCAATAGCTGTCACATAGTGTTTATGTCAGCTGTAGACGTGCTTGCATCATCATCATAGCTATCATAACTACTTGTTGGGACTAGTTATCCGTAGCTGTGTAGTCCATAGCCTTGTTCACAGTCACGCCATCTTTCTCTATTGTTTGCGAGTTGCATCCAATCCTCATCATAACATCCTATTTCTCGTAGGTCCATTTTAATATTGTCCTCCCACCTTCGTCTCCGTCTACCTTGGGTTCTTGCTCCTGTCAGCTTCCCTACGAGCACTCTAAGTGTTGCTCTTTCGTTACCCATCCTAGCTACATGCCCAGCCCACCCTAGTCTTTGAGATTTAATCACTCTGGTAATGTTTGGCTTCCCGTATAGCTCGTGTATTTCTTGGCTATGTAGAATTCTCCATTCTCTAGTAATCTCACCTATTTTGCCACAAAATATCGTTCTAAGGACGCTATTCTCAAATAATATAAATCTATTTTCTTCCCATTTGGTTAACGCCCACGTTTCGCATCCGTATATAGAAGTACTGGCATTATGATTTTTCTATTATTATGTAGAAAAGTGACTAAAAAATATGAAAGAACGATAGTTGAAAATATGAAAGATTTCAAAGATGTGCATGGTCGTTACTTTCGATTTTGTGAAAAATTAACAGTTTCAACCATATATCTACATTCTAAAATCACAGCACGTAGCGAGAAGTTCGTCATATCTTCTAATTCTCGTGAAATTAAACACAATTTGCTTTTACTTAAAACCGCTGCCAATTCATTGGCACTTAGCTTCCTTCAACCTAATAAATTGTTAAGATATGAAATTATTTGTTCTAATAATTCTGTGGTCAAAAGTTAAAACGACAAGCCCATTTATTTAAATGTCGAAATATAGATTTACATTTTTTAATTGATACTTAATCATATGAAGTATAGCATAGATTATAAAAAAAAAATTTAAATAGTATAAAAATTTAAAAAGTTTTTGCATATCAAGTAACATTTTTTTCAATTGACAATAAATGTTGCAAAACTAAAATTGTTGATTAAATTTCTTTTTATGCATATAATATCGATATCCTTCTCTAAATAATGTTTTTGAAACATTGAAAAGGGAGATGAAAATGATTTAGAATGAATTGAATCAGAATATGTTAAAATTGATGCTGACTCTAAAAACTTTTGAATTGAATAGAAACGCGATGAAACTTGTAGACCCATAATAAGTTCATTACATGAATGGCTAACTTGTTTTTTGGCAGATGAAAATTAAAAATGTTATATATATATATATATATATATATATCTTATTATACATCTTATCATAATTAGTATCAGTATTATTTCTCCATTTATTATAGTATAATATCATATTAAAACTTTTACGGTTGCCTAACCCACATACATTTTATAAATTTATAAAAATTTCGTAACTTTTTAAATTATTACAAAAACAAAATTTTCCTAAATAATTTCCTTATGCATTTTTCACGGTATATACTATGTTATTGAAAAGCGTTATGCGAAAGATATCCTAGAATTTTTCTGTTTATCATCACTCTTAAGAAATTAACAAAATAGTCATATTTATTAGCAGCTAACATTATGTTAAGATAACTTTTAAATCTTGAAATAGAAGTAGATTATTAAAAATGTTTCAATTTACTTACTTCTTTATGACTTAATTATTATTGGATTATCAATTTATTTATTAATAATGAACCATTTATTTACCCACCTCCCTTTGAACAAGAAAATCTTACGTAAGAGAGGGGTGGGGGTCACGAAAAACTTACGGTTCCTTATTTGGGGGATGGGGGAAAGTAAAAAGTAAAAAGGAAAGGAAACTTAAAAATACGGAAAATAACTCTTACGTAATTTGTACACGGCCCCTTATACTATATTTGTAGTCGCAAAAGATAAGTAATTTTAAACTCTTTCGAATGCATTTCATCTTACTTGATTATATTAATTTTAACCTATAAAAACCCTGAAAAACGAAAACCCAACAACAACAACGAAAATATAAGACCTAAAGAATAAAAATTGGTTGTACTGTTTTCGAGATATAGAGGGAACACACACACACACGCATATCCATACGGACGTTTTCTAAAAAGTAATGTATTGTGATTCCAAATGGCCCAAAATATGTTTCTAACATGTTTTTTAGAAAACTCATTTTTACTATTACAAAGCTTCCTTTAGCAGGAAGAAATAACGTATTCATAATAAGTCCTTTTATCATCAAAAAATTATTGAAAAATATTTGTTAAATTTCTCCAATCATCCAAGTTACAATTTTATTTTAAACAAAAGTAATCTATATTTTCCAGGTAAAGATATATCGAGTACGGGACGTCTAACTCAAGAATATGTAAATAACGACAGCACAGAAAAAAATTCGACTCTGTTAACAAATGAGATAATATTGGATAATAACGATGACGACGATTTCTACCTCGCTTATAGTGGGTATCTCCGCAGCAGCTCATCGATGCTTGCACTGCAGGTGCAACCTCATAATTCCACGGATAATATTTTATCTACAACTAACAATACTACGATCAAGTAAAATTTCTTCCAAAATAATCTTTTTTTCTAACATTATATAATAATATTTTTTTTATCAATTTCACTGCTAGTTGTGTATAAGTATTTTCTTTCCCTCGGTGCTACCTCATTTTTACTATTTATTGTTTTCTTAATTAATGTGCGTTACAATTAAAATAATTTTATTACAATATCGGCCGATATTTTTGTTATTTCAAAGCGTATAAAAATGATAAAATTACCACCCAAAAATAAAATTTCTATTTTTATATTACGAAAGGACTCTAGCAGCACATATAAGATGTGATAATGAGAGCGTCCACAGAAAACCGGCCACCGGATTTTGCGTGGCGCGTTTTTCATATAAAACCCTCTATTTTTTACTCGAAAAAGAAGAAACGCATACAGGGATCGCAACCCTACTTTTGAGAAATTTAGGGTAAAAGGGACTGATTTCGGTAAAAACAAGGACATCATTTTCTGGAAAAAGGGGGCTTTTTTACCCATGTTTTACCAACTTTTTAGTAAAAAATAGTACCTCTACATGTTACCAATTACTCCATCAGTTTATATGATAGAAAAACTACTTAAAAGATAATGTGTATAGATGGAAAGAGTTTCAATTTAAGCTAGGACTAGTGCTTTTTTGAGGATTTTTATCGTAAGTAATAATGCTCGGTTAAAGAAACAAAAAATATCGTGTTCAGAAAAGGAGTTGGTTTAGTAACGCTATATTTTGGTTTCTTTATCTGATTATTATTACTTGAGGTTAAAATCGTCAAAAAATGTACTACATTTATACCCCTTATTGCATTCTGCCCTTAAATTGAAGATGGTGACGGAAAATATTTAAAAATTCGGGGATACCTATTCAACGCTTTTAAGTTCGTTAATTTTTCATGCATTTTCAGTTACCATTTGCAATTGTTAAGGTAGTCCTCCAGTCATTTTTAAAACGTCTATTCATACTTATCAATAGCATACAAAATTCGGTAACTTAATTAGCCAAGATTAAAGCAGCTCACAAAATAATTTTGAGCATTCTTTATTAACCCATTAAGGATGTATGGTCTATTTATGTACCATAAAATTTTAGCGTTTCGTTGAGATTTCTACGTGACAAATTATAAATCTATTCGCTGGATCAGATCATAGTGGAATATTTCCGACCTCGTATGGTGGGCCTAAGTTACATTTGGTCTAAGTAAAATTAGTATTTTTTTATAAATATGTTTGCAGTACTTCTTGTAGTACAACATAGCATGATTATATTAAAAATCAGACATTAATCAGCTACGTATTTACCAAAATGTTATTTTTTATCATTTCTAAATTATTTTGCGAAGTTCTTTTCAATTTTTTTAGGATCTCGTCCTTAACGGGTTAATATTTGTTCATAAGTTATCGAAGAAAATAATGTATGCATATTTATGTAAGGGTTTTTACAAAAATATTTGGAGAAAATCTATTTGATTAAATTTTCGCAAAAATTCAACAATATCTTTTAACTATAATGATTTCGATTTATGAGCTGAAGTAAATAAAACAGTTTGAGAAGTTAAAATATTTAAAAACTACCCCTGGTAGAAATGTTGATCATTTTTTGACCAATTAATGGTCAAATTTAAAAATAGCTAGTCAAATTTAACACTAGCATTATTTAATAATTGTATACAAACAATTAATATATTTTCATCTAAACAGTTTTTAATATTGATACTTTAATGCATAATAACAATAGTTTTTGTTATTTTTAATTAGATTTATATGTTAACTTAGGGCAAAAAGGCCTTCAGTTGATTGACACCCTCATCGATACAAACGGTCAATTTTCTATCTGGGACATGTTTTAAGACTAAAAAGAATTTCCTATTTTGTTCATTTAGAGTTGAACAATATGATTAAATTTTTTGTTAAAGAGGTTTAGTAGGAGGAGGTCAAGTAGGTTTGCACCAGGTACTTTTTGAAATTAGAAAAAATAGTTTATAGAAAAAAATACGTTTAAAGTTTAAATTTGTTATTCTCTTTATAGTAAATTGTTTTGAGTGACTTGATAGCTTTAGTAAACTTCGAATTTTTACATCTACTAAGTCTCAAAATGTCCATAAAATTTTTAACATTTCAAAAATGTTTTAGTTTTAAATCATTATTATGAAAGGTTTGCATTATTTCTTTCTTAATTTCAAAGGTACTTATTCTTATCTTATAAAATGAAAAAAAAATTATAGAAAGCTTACATAATAATATTATAATTATCAGTATTCCTGAATTTTGTTTGATTCTTACAGGTTATTTATAGTTTCTCTTGCATATTTGTATTTGATTTATAATGTTTGCAAATTTTACATCAAGTGAGAGTAATAATATGCTTTTCCTAAATATTAAAGTCGTTACCGTAGGTGTCCGTTAACAGAAGTTAAAGATAATTTTTCCCAGCTAAATAAAAAAGGGAAAGTGAGCTGAGAAAGGGAAAAATATGGTCGAATTTTGCGAACAAGGGATAAAAGGGTGCGATGGTGTAAAAAGAGGAAAAAAAGGGACTTCGTTGCGATCGCTGCGCATAACGCTAAATATATACTATGCATATAGGTGTAAATTGATAGATTTTTTCGTACTCTATTCAATGGTAATATTATTTTGAGTTAAAAGTGTCACTTTAGAGGTTAAAAATCACATTGTATTCCACTTAAAGAATGTATTCCCCGAGTCTCAAGTTGGGAAAATGTATGGTTCTTTAGTTAAAAATACTTAAAAATATTGTAAATATTAAACATTTTTAACCTCAAAAGTGATACTTTTAACTATAAATAATAATACCATCTATTAGAGCATGAAAAAAACTATTAATATACACCTACCTAGTTTCTGTTTAACTTTATGCAGCCTTATGTACTTCTTTCCTAGCGAGTTAAAAAGAGAAGGTACACCTAATATATACGAAAACCGCGCCATGCAGACTGTGGTGGCTGGTTTTCCGTGGGCGCTCTGATATATAACAAAGTAGAAACTCGAGTCATCAAAGAAACTGAATATTGTTAAAATATTCATTATTTTACATTTATACGTTTATGTTCTATAAAAATAATAAAACTTATAAAACATGCACGAGCCATATAATGTGTCGTTTAGCATCACGGGAAAAAATTCACGACACATTTTTGGAACCTGTAGCAGTGAAAGCGTTAAAATATAATAAATATTGCAATATATACCTACTTGATATAAAATGCATAATTCTTTAAAAAAAGAAAATTGATTGTATGATAAAATGCATTTCTTATAACACATAATAGGTATATAGTGGGGACCGAGGCTAATTCGTCAACTATTTGTTTTGCAATTTTGAATTGTAATAATTTTCGAAAATCATTTTTTCAGACCCTTATTTACGAATCTACTATAGTTGTTTTAAATTCTTTAAAAATGTATTTTTTTACAAATCTGTCCAAGACCGGGGTAGATTCGTCAACGAAAATCTTTCTAAGTGTATCAGGCGTAGAAATGTTTCTTAGCTAACACTGTATCAAAAAGAAATATTAAAGCCTTGATTCTTACCGTATTATTTAATATATATATATAGACATCATTAGAATTAAAAAAAAAATAATAAAATAAAACATTTTTCAAATACTTGAAAAAATCGAAAAATATCTGTTAAAAATAGTATGATAGACTCACTGCTCAAAATTATGTACAAAGTTTTACTTTGTATACATATTTAAGACGCCTAAGCAAAATTTCTTAAGCAAATATAAGTATTTGAGTTAAAGATATTTGCTATGTATGAATCAGCCCCGTGGACGAATCAGCCCCAGTCTCCCACTCTCCCCTACACATCCATACTGCATTAAAAATTAAAGAATATTGTATATGGAATTATTTGAATTTTTAATACAATTAGCTTGTAAAAACGTATTCAAAATCATAAATAATATTTCAATATAATAACTGAAAAAAAATTTCAAATGTTAAATACGTAAAATTTTATTTTTTGTGAGTAATAAGCTTATGCACATTTATTTATTAATGAAAAACAATAAAAAAGTAATCAATGCTATCTCAAATATCCACTATTGACCATTTTTAATACCAATATTGAAAATATATTATTTGCGGTAACATCACACCTCGTTTCAAAAGAATTTCATTTAATTTAAAAAAAAATCATTAAAATATCCTTAGGCCACCAAAGGCGAACGGACATCGGAGATTCAAGAGAGCGGTAACTCATTTATACAATATGATCGTTTGCGCGACCGGATGCAACCCTCTGGCGTACAAAGGATATGGCTGTTACTGTGGCTTTTTAGGCTCTGGTTACCCTATGGACGGCATCGATCGGTAGGTGCACAAATAGCGTTATTATATGTATACATACTTTCATAATCTATCATACGTGATATCTTATTTTTTATCGAATTCTAAAAATATCGTAACATCGTTCGTCTAATGAATATTGTGTATACATTTCCAACATATAATATGCAATTTATGTTTTTCAGGTGTTGCAAAATGCACGACTGGTGCTACGACGCCACGGATTGTCCGATGTTTGTAGAGTATTTCGTTCCGTATTATTGGAAATGCTATCGCGGTTACAAGCCTATATGTGGTAAGTTTTAAAGTCTCATTTAGAGATTAAATTGATAATAATAGATACAGTCACATGCAGAAGTTTCGGACCAAACAATATGAAAAACAAGCGTAGAAAAAATTTCTCCCAGGAAAAAATTATCAAATTAATTGAATCAATGCCCCAACAATGTGCCACCGTAATTAAGAGTATTGATTAAACTATAACTTTTATAGTATTCCAAATTGATCCAAACTGTTTATTTTCATGTTTTATGAAAAAAATTACGTTTGGCCCGATATTTCTGTGGCTTCTCTGAATAATCACTTAACTCAACTTTTTTTTAAAATTGAGTGTTTAATGAGTTTTTTGTTATCTATATATGTAGAATAAACCTCAATATCTCGACATTTTAAAAAGTAGACTTAAGTAGTTATTAAACCACCTGGAAGCCACAGATTTTTGATCATCATAAAAATGTTATTTTTGTTATAAATTATTCTTATTTTGTAAATATTTATGAGTATATTTTGATAGTAAATTAAAGAAGTTTGTATTACCATATTTTATTTTTTTCTTAACTCTGTTTATATATGTCAATAGTAGTATATAAATACTATGTCTGAATTTAAAAATGATATTAATAACTCGTCACATAATTTTAGAATAGATGATAAAAAAGTACTTTAATGAGGAAACTTTAAACTTTATCGCGGTTTCGTTTGAAAACTAGGCAGTTGTATAGTACTAAATACAAACAAAAATATACAATACATCAATTAAAGAATAAGCTTTATTCTTTTTACCCTTTTCCCTTTGCTACTACGTCTACATCTATTTGTTTTAAATAAAAATTGTTCCAATTGTTAGATACAAATTTAGGTCAATATCAAATTATTCTGCTTAAAGTAGGCTATCTAAAATGAAAAATAGGTATACATTAATTAAAATATTATCTGTTTGAAGCTATTGATCATGGAGAATGGGGAAGCTCAGGATCGTGCGCTCAAAGGCTTTGCGAATGTGACAGATCGTTTTCAGAGTGTCTTCGAAGGTATCGCTGCCCAAGGCATAAAGCAGTCTGCACGTCTTCGCCCTGGCGCTTAATACAGAATATTTTCATGATTATATAAGAAGATTTTGTTTATCAATATGTTGCCATCTAAATCTTAAATCAAAATCCAATTCACTGTTTCTTATAGAAATTAATGTTTGACAAGAGTTACCATTAGATTAGTTATCTTTATAAGGGATAGTTTTTGTTGTAAATTAAATGTGTACGTTATTATGTATGCAAATATAACTATGTATATTTTGTTATTGTAAAGTACAATTTCTTGTGCTTTTTATATAATTCATAGTATAATATAATGTATGTACAATTAACAGATTATAAATTTGTTATAAAATTATCAGCCATACCTATCATTTATTACAAAGTATTGATTCCACCAGATAATCGAACCTTTCGATTTTTGTATTTCTTAGATATGTCTTGTTCAATCTAAAATTACATTGTAAACAGATATAATTTTCAAAATAGTTAACAATATTATTGATTTAAAAATTGAACTTACTTCAGCTTGTAATTCTTTCGTTTTCTGAATTATTAATTTTAGTACAGGCTTGAGAGAGACTGCTTGTTGTATTGTTTCTTCTTGCTTATTACGCATCGCTTGTTGTAATGACTCCATTTTTTTAATTAATTTTTGTTTCTGCCTTAAACTTGCTGATAGTACATCAACATATCTAAAGTAAAATAATAGAAAATTAAAACATATTTTCTATGGTCACTAATAATAAGTGTTATATTGTATTAAGCTAAGTATAATATTGTATTTTTACCGAGGAGAGTGTTTAATATTGTGTAAATGTTGTACTTTACTATCAAGTATCTCTGAAATAATAACTTGGACATTATCAAGCATACTTTGTGTACTGTCCAAAGTTGCAAGTTGAAGAACAGGTGATTCTTGCATGTGACTCATACTCAAAATATTCTTGTTATTTTCACTTTTGAACTCGTACAATCTTAATTTTAGGAACGCTTCAAGCTACAAAACAAATTAATTTTCTAGAAAACTTTTCATTAATTGTTAAAAGAGTATTACATAACAATAACAAATCTACCTCAAATAATTGATTGATAAAATCATTTCTTGTATCTGGATTATCTAAAATTGTTAGTGCCTGTGATCCACTTGCGTTTCCTCCATCATTTCCTGCAGCTTCAACAACTATACCAGACTCTTCTAGTGAAATTTCGAAATCTATTATTTCAGCTGAATGTGCCGATTCTTCTGTGATTCCACCCCAATCTATTTCATCTCCAGCATCTTCTAATTGAATGTCATCACCAAAATCAATTTCACCATCCAAGTCCAAATTATTGAAGTCTATTCCATCTGTTGGGCTTCCAAAATCAATCTATATTAAATTGAAAAACATGTACCTACTTTAATAAATTTATTTTTTTATTTTTTTGTATAGTTAAAATAAATGTTTTCTTTTTTGACTTATTAAATGACATAAAATACATACTGTGTCATTTTGTTCATCATCATCTACATCATCATCTAAATTAAAATTTAAACTTGGTTCATTTATAGATAAAGGAGCTTCTTCATAAGTCCATTCATATGTTGTAGTGTTTCCTTTGTCTATAAAATAATATAAAATTCATTATGTTAGAAATAATGTAACAATTTGAAATAATGTCATGTTTAACTGATAAGTTTCTTACCAATAAGATATTTAACCATTGGAACACATCCTCCATTATGTTGGTTACCAAGAGTGAATTCTACAAAAGCATTATAAAACTCAACTACATTATTTAACGATTTAACTTTTTTTGCAAGTTTATTATAAATGTCAGGCAATTCAACTACTCGTTCTGTTAATTCCTTCTTTATCTTAATTCCTGAGATTCCTAACTGTTTACATACATTGTTAAAATCAGATTTTGCTATGTTTTCTGATTTTTTATATTCTGCTTCTTTTTTTTCCAACTCCTGTAAAAATGAGAAAAAATTATTTTATTCAAAATTTGAAGCTACTGCAACTACATAGTTTAAATATCAATAAACAGAAATAAATATTACATTTTGAATTTGATCTAATTTTTGTATTTGCTTCTTGATTCCTGGTACTTCATAGTTAACGTTTCTTATAAGCATCTGAGCTGCCTCAGCAAGATAAATATTATCCTTTTCATACAATCGAACAATCTCTTGCCAGTCTTTCATTCTTTTTGAACCATAACGACCAAATAGATTTTTGGTATCAGCCTCAGTCTCTTTTAGTATTTCTACAATTTTCTTGCAGTGGAAGTAATTTATATCTAAAAATGTCGTTATTTTTGTAAGTAAAAAATTAATTATATATTATGTAATTAAATTATTAGAAAATAAAATATAAGTACGTGTGCCAGATAGTAGTTTTGCTATTTCTTCGTGTGCTGGCATATCTTGAATGGCATTATTAATTTTTTCTCTTATTGTTAGAATGTGAGTCTGCCAGTCTCGATGACAGTGTCTTCTGTTGATAAGCCATTCTAATAACTTGCCACTGTTAATATCAATCGGAATGTCTTGCTCCTAAAGAAAAATTATAAATCGTTTCATACAGTATGTTATCTAACAGACAAGATTAAATGATTTCATTTATAATTATATTGTATTAATACAAATAGAATATAAATAGAAATTAACAATTAAACAATAATTTAGTATTCAAAAAATTTGTTTTTTAATGTTAGATATTTAACTTAAAAATGAATTAAAATTTTTAAATAAACAATGCATTATTTTTACTATTACCTCCATATTTTATGTTTTAATAATAACACGAAAGATTTCGTTGGCTCGACATAAAAACTGTTAAATTATCACAGCTGGCACAGTACAAAGTGGCACGCTTTTTGTTTTGACGCGTTCTGTAAATACTATTGTACACACCTGACGGCTGCTCCGTATCTGAAACTTATAGGTTAGGTTCGTGGAAAGGTAGAATATTATGAAAGTGACACGCACTTCCGTTATGGCGCGACTATTTAATTTATTTTTCATTTATCAAAAAACATTAAATTTCTTCAAAATTTACTTAAAAAGTTAAATATTAGTCGTTTATGTAAAATTGTTTACTAATATTTACTATAAATATATATTTAAATAGATCAAACATAGCGAAGATAATGAATCCTAGAAATAGATTAAATTATTTAGATTTAAAAATATGTTGATAGAGGTTCATTAATAACAATTAATTTTTAAGTTTACAGAAGTGTTTTAATTTGGTTTATATTACATGCGCACTGTATGAAAAAACACACAAGCTATCAAACAGTCTCACACCCATATCTCATCAAATGTTACAAAGCTGACTAAATCGTTGACAAACATGATGACAAATTACATTCCTTTCTAAAGTAGACATTTTTATCAGATGTACACACAAGCATTTCACGTTTAACAAAAACAGTGTCTTTCTGGCTCCTTCTCTTCCAGACCCAAGCCTTTTAACTTTTGTTGAAGCTCAGATATCAATAAAGGAGTTTATCAGAAACGCCCTAAGAAAGGTTTGCACTTCTCTGACAGTTTTTGCCTAGTTTGTTCTGATACTCTAGTATGCTGGCTTCCTGTCTGTGAAGAAATTTTTGAGAATCAAAACCTGACCCACACTTGTGACCATTATGGCAATAGTCTCTTGAATTGACCACCATAGTACCCGTTCATTCAAATCTTCTGCTCTCTTGCGGCCTTGAGCTTCCCGAAGACGATGATGCGTTTGATAATCAAGAATACCATTCAGATTTTTATGAATTTCTTGAGCAGAAGACTCCATCTATAAATGAAATATTAATGTAATAAGTAATTCACATTTTATATTACTTAAGATAAATTATGCATTAGTTTACAGATTCGTGTTCTTAAACTAAATGTTCACGATGCTTAATAGAATAGATAATCATTATGTGCAACAATATTTATTGTATAAATGTAGACACATTACCTGAGTCATAACTGTTACATGCTCGCCAAGACCTGGAAGAGGTAGTTCGTCTCCAACTTGGAAATCCATGTACACAAGTTTATGCGAGAAGGTAGAAAATTCATTGCTAAAGCACGCCTTGTACACTCCAGACTCCGTTGGTGTAAACGTATGCGAATCAAACTGTGTCTTGACTTGCTTATAGATAATCTCCTTAGTCGGAGACTCTAAAGAAACATCGACGTCGTATTGTCCTCCGGTTACAACCTAAACAAACACAGTACAAACATTACAATCGTGATAAATCTGTGAGCCATCATAAAGTTGTTTGAAGAACGCAGGTCAAGCAGGAAAGTCGCCGAATTCAAGTGATCGGAGCAAGAGCAAGACGAATGAATGAAAACTCACTTGGAACTCGAGGGTGGACGTGACGTTCTTCTCGATCTCCTGGTAGAAGCACTCCTTGGCGTTGTCGGGCAGTTCGAAGGTTAGCTCGACACCGCCCGCATGAAAGACCAGGCCGAACAGTGACAGCAAGAGCAGAAGCGGCGACCAGTAATCCATTTTCTTCTCGTTGCCTGTGGATTTTCTCTTCGTCTATCGGAAGTAGGAGCTCGCGGGTCAGACGCGTAACATCAAGGGTTGCGTGTCACGAAGGGCCGCTTAACGAAGACACGAAATGTTATGCTGCTGGCCGACGAAAGCTCCGGACTCCAGGCCAACACGATACCAAAGTTGACATTGCGCTTCTGCGATTAATTTATAACGTGGCCGGATACGTGTCGCTACTATCGTGACTCGGAAACTTTCCTCGCTTGGGAAAGAGATGCACGGTGTGCGCCCGCCTTTTTTTATCGAATTTCCACGTTGCATTGAGTCAAATTTGTTAAATATGCAGCAACTAGGCTTTTGATGTGAGGTAAATGAACGTTAAATTGATTTTAACAAATTTTACAATGCAATTAAGTACATATAATATTGGTTTTGTAAACGGAGAAGGTTTAGTCGATATCTAAAAAATTATTTTAGCTTTTGGTATTAACATTTTGTACAGTTTTATTTATTTATACAATTCATGTAATATGCTATTTTTAAAAATAAATACAAGTTGTAATACTAGCTATTTTTGATAATTTTAAGTACCCACTGAGAAAGTACATTTAGTACATTACTGCGCAAAGTTTTATGCTATTTAACACAGATGTCGCCACGATGCCAGATTTAAAAGAAGCGCCAAAATGGCCGCTGCAGCCGGTTCGCTCCGAAATATATACGTAAAACTGATGTAATATAATATTTATTATATCGCAAAGATTGTTTGTATATAATAAAGTTATTAAAATAAAGGGGCTCTAGTAGTGCTAAAAATATATCCACACTTTTCTCTTTAGATTTTTCAAAATTGTGAGTTCTATAAATTTTTCACGACTTTCGATTACTAAACTTAATGGGATTATTTCAATGTAAATGAATAAAAACTCTACAAGACAATAATATTTATCATAAATCTTTATATTTTATATAAATTATAAAACTATAAAGTTCTTAAAAAGGCGAAATAATTAATTCATTTATAATTTTGTTATTGTAATTCCTATATGTATTTCATGTAATGAATAATAAAAAAGGTATAATAAAAAAGGTATAATAAATGAAACGCTTTTCCTCGTCAGTTTCTGAACATTTTTATTTAAAATGTTATCTGTTAGAAATTAAACGCTATTCCTTGTCAGTTTCTGAACATTTTTTATTTAAAATGTTATTTTCTTAACAAATAATTAATATTCTGCTTATGTCGTTTCTACACCTATAGTCCGTGCTATCTATAGGACTATAGCTCATATGACTATTTCTGGTAGAAGCTTCGTTTTAACTTCCAAAGTAGTAGATTATAATTAATACAATCAGCTGGGCCAGATAAAAATTTAAATGTAATGAATAGAGAATATTTTTCTCTATTTCTTATACTTACTGCACAACACTCATTTACGTAAGTAGGATCGGTATTATACGAGACTCTATTAAGATCTAGATATAGAAGAGGCATTATAAAAGTTCCAATTTATCTTGAAATTATCCATCCTCTGTAATTATTTAAATATTTAAAAAAATATAACGTGCTTCTTTGAGAATTTTTCTATATTATACATAATAGGTATCATTAGAAACCTGTCCAATAACTTATTTTTTTTCAATTCAATATTCCATTAGATAGTAAAATATAAACTCAATTTTAATTACTTTCAGGCTCAATCGCCGGCATTACGAGATAAAGACCTTTTAAATATCGAATTACTTTAAAAATAATTCTAATGGATAGTAGGAATAAGTCTTCTAAGCACATCATGCGTGTGCAGAAGCGAATATACAATGTACATATAGGGGCGTTTATGATCGCTACAAGCGCGCGTGCGAGAAAGACAGAATAAGAAAAGAAGAGAAAGACAGAGGACGGGCAGATCGCATGAGAAAGCATCGGGGAGCCCGTTGCTGCTGCTGCTGCTGCTGCTGCTGCTGCCGCTGCTGCGAGCCGGTCGGTCGCGATTCGTGGAAGCCGATTGAATTCGGCATCGCGGCCGCGCTCCAAAAGGTTATTCAGGCACCGAGCTGCGTGGGTACGAGAACGTGAAAATGCGCGTCCCGCAGACACTTTGTGTGTATAACTTATGTGTGTGTAAGTATGTGCGTGCGCGTGTTACGCTCCGCATCGTAATAAAGTCCACCGTGGAAAAAAGAGAGCGGCAAGATGATGCCGCGAATTGGGGATTTCAATTGGAAATTGTTCCTTTTGAGGAACTAATTTGCTCATGCTTGCAGGAATGGAGGTAGCTTATGTAGGTAAGCTAGGGAAGCTATATTGATAAGTTAACATTCGATACATGATTAGTAAGAATTACTTACTGAATTTCTGCGATTTAGAGGCCTACTTTTGGAGAAAAAAATTACAAACTATAAAGTTACAAAGTCAGGGCAGGTACGAACTCCCGCTAGATTTAGACTGCCACCGATAAATGGCAATTCACTTTACATCAAGGATTAGATGCATGCTCTATAGTTCTATAAAACATAATCTGCGATCGTTAACTAAATATACTAATTATTTTATACGTGATATGAATTAAGGGTGATTTCGCATTTTCTGATAGTTTAGGTCAGCGGAAGTATATAGGAGAGTCCAGTATGGACCCTTTGACTATTGAGCTTTTACCGCTACATGGCAGCATTTTAGATATTGGATTAGATATGTACATATTATTGAGGGAGGGTGCACGTAATCCCAGATAGCACATCTCGTTGTGGCAACGTTGCGGCAACGAGTTTTTGACTATATGAGCACGTAACCGTACCTATTATGTAGGTAACTCCTACATCAGTATATCGACGGTTGACCGGAAGAACCTGTTAACTCGGCGCACGCTCGAAGAAGAGGTTAAGAGGAGGCCGTATCTACTGTCCTTCTCTAATTACATTTTTGCTATTTATTCAAATAGTAGTTTTTTAATTGAAAAACTACGAGTCATCATCAATTCTTTGTAAATAAGGAATATTTTGAGACCTAAAAAATATTTAACATTATTTCCTTTCCGAGTATATCTCGAAACGCGAAAATTGAGGTTAGGTTTTGCGTTTCGAACTATTCTCGGAAAGGAAATAATGTTCGGTACTCTTTTAGGTCTCAAAATATTCCTTATTTTAAGAATAATTGGGGACGACTCTTAGTTTCTCAATTAACATACTACTATTTGAGTAATTAGCAAAAATGTGATCCAAGAGTATGTTAACTTAGAAACGCGTAAAGAACGGCTTCTTTAGCCAATTATTCCTCACTTTACATTATGTATTGGAAACTCTAAAAAAATAAGAAATAACAGTTTTTGTACTAATATTCGTTCTCATATTTTTTTAGATTTGCTAAAACACAATGTAAAGCTAGGACTATACTTAACTGGCTAAAGAAGCCGCCCTTCACGCGATATCTGAGTTGACGTACTCTTGGAGCGCGCTTCGCATTAACCTCTTCTTCGAACGCGCCCCGAGTTAAGGAGGTTCGAGCGGCATACTAGTCAAAACAGTAACTTATGAAAAAAGTTATTTAATACATAAGTTTATGAAAATGCATCCTGTTAACAAATAAAACATTTAAAAAACTTTGAATATTCATATTTATAACAAATGCATATATTTATCTTATTTCTTTCTGACAAGTTCAGTATAGACATTGATTTGACTCCAACCTCTAAGGTGTTTCTCGGTTTTGGGTACTTTTTTTACGTTATTCTATAAGGTATAGTGCGTTTCTTACACATAAGAATTGTACACGTAATTATTGTGCACAATTTGTAATTCCTATATGTAAGAAACACTCTATGCCTTCTATAAATGTCTCTCTAAAACGCCAGGCAACCCTATTTTTTATTGCATGTACATAAACTGTGAAAGCTAATTAATTTGATACTTTAATATTCTATCAAAGTTTCCAACAAATATGAACTATTCATTTCAAAGGCGAAAAATGCATTTTATTTATATTAAACGTGCTAAACGGGAGATCTTTAGAATTAAATATCTTTTCAAAATGCCAGGCAACCTATATTGAAAATTTGTCTGAGGACTCAAATAATCTTTATTAACAATTATTAAAAAGATTTCGATCTTAAAGTTTAAAATTATTTTTCGCTCATACCCCCTTAACAGCTTCTTCTGCTCAGCCGTCGAGATGTTGAAAGGCATGGCGACAAACAAACTCTGGTTTGTTAGCAATGCATGCATGTAAAGAAACCACTTTTGTCAGTATGATACAACTGTACAACCGAAAAAAAATTCATACGGTACATAAAATTGTAGCTTTTCTTACTTACTTTAAGATACGTGTGTCAGCTTTTACCGTAAAGTGTATTTTCGATACGAACATTGCAATTTTCATTGACGTTTATTGGTTGCTAAAGTGGCCATTCAAATGCATTGCAAGGCAAAATGCAATCGACACCGTTAAAAACGGCGGTTGCTTCTTCAGCATTCCTAGGTCTACTAATTCCAAAATATTGACACCAAGGCGTGCGCTGCGGCACCATGCAGTTACATAACACATAAAAGAAGTCTCTGCTAGGCTGGTCTTGACTTTCTGAAGCAGTTACTATACTTACCATAAGAACTGACTTCACCATAAGATCTGATAGGTGGCCACTTTAACAACACTGCTGATAAAGTGGCCAACTTTTAACTACTTAGAACTTCATTAATTAAAATTCAGAGAGTAAATTTTTTGCAAAAAGACTCATGAGATATTAGGAGTTAAAGGTTCAAATAACTCGTTTCAATAGTTTCCAAAGCCCCAAAACCCGATATATATCTACTGAGAATCGAAAGTTCTTTAAGGTGGCCACATTACCTGCACCCACCTTACATTTTATAGTTCTATTAAATATGATCAGAGATTCTTGTTGTTAAACCAATCCTCCGAAAGTTTTCGTGATAATAACGCATATGTTGTTATTCTCTGTGTCAAAAGTTATTTCCCAACGGTTAAACACCTGTCCAATACATAATAGCGAACTAATTATTTTATTCGTTATATTATCAACATACTATTTTATAACTTTTACATACTTATCTTTGAAACACCATTTTTAATTACTTAGATAAAGAATACTCCTTCCTAAACTATAGGTGTCCATACTGGGAGACATTTTTTTGTAAATTGAAAAGCTTCATTTATCGTTTGTAATTAATACTTTAATCAAAGTTTGATTCATTTTGAAGCCTTATAAATTCATCTTTTCAATATGGTCAGTTTTTACTAATCACCCCTCAGCATTTGGGATAAAATTTGGTCAAACTATGAGAGTGCTTGCTGTAATTGAAAAAAACTATTATTTTTATATTAGAACTTTTAACATTATGTGCTATGTTGTATACAAAAGATCTAAATAAATATATTTAAAAACTTTTAAAATGAGTCATTTACTAAAGTTAATAATACCAGTCAAAGGGTCAAAAAGCCCGTATATATTTCTAAATAAATACCACTAGAGAATAATATTTAAATTTTTTTAATTATAAGAATCATAAAAGTGTATATACATATAACGAAGAACCAAGAAATGCAGTCACTCACTTTCGAACATTCCTATTAATATCTACATTATGTATATATTTTTATTAATCTGACATTCGTAATTATAAACTCTCTGAATTTTGGTTGTCTCGTAATTAAAACTTTCTATATTATGAACAACAGAACTTTAAATAAAGTAATTCTATAATTGTAATTGTAAATGCAGATAGGTACCTATAATATAAACTTGGCCAAAATTCTTGCATTGAAGTATAACTATTCCTTATTTGTCTTTAAAATAACAAAATACATGATTTTTGTAACTTATACATTAATTTGTAATATTAAATTCCATACTGTATCGTAAAAGTGCTAATCCTAAAACGCGATAACGATGTAACGTTAATTTATTAATATTATAAATTGTTAACATTATTAATTATAAGATGTAAAATTTTTTACAAAAACGATGTCACTAGCAAAAATCTGGAAAAATATGCCACTATTAATAATTTTATGACTTTACGACTGGTAGAATTTCTGGTGCGCACATTTTTCACGTACAGCAGGAAAGGTCGGAGAGCCCTAAAACAACAGCAAGGACTTTCGCAAGCTTCAAATACTCAATTCGTCTGCCGCAGTTTAAACTCTTCAGTTTACTTTTACTTCTCTTCATAATCCCGTCAATTTCGAAAAAGGAAGCAGGCAGAAAGAGCACAAAATCTTCTGTGATGTTTGAGCTGTTCAAACTGCTTATTTAAAAATCAATTAAGTACTTAATAGTGTCTTATGTTTATTAGTTTAAAGAGATGTTAAAGAGAAAAATTGAATATTTTATAGGATAGTCGGGAAAGAAACCGCTGCTAGAATTTTTTCTAATAAGATAAAGTTCTATATTATGAACTAAAAACGTTATCTCGGACCACCGAACATCTGTTTTCCAAGAAGCGTTCACACTTTCCTTTGGGCATTGATAAATTTTTAAATGTACACGTAGAAAACGATCGTATACAAATTCTTAAGATTTTCAACAATAAAAACGTTTAAGTGAATTCTAACTTAGAATAAGGTTTCGTAAAAACATTTATGTAAACATTTACAATAATGAATAATTAATTATATTCAATTCAATGGATGTGTCAGATAAGTATTGGAACATTTAAATAATATTTAACTCTTATAAAGTAAATGTTTCTTTAATATTCTTAGTGTGTTTGTGGGTGTGTATGTGAATGTTTGTGTGAGATGTACAAATGTGTATGCAAATGTGTGTGCGTGTGCGTGCAGTATGTGTTCATATGTATGTGCACCTGTATGTGTGGTATGTGCGTGCGTGCGCATTATTTTTTGAATTTGAAGATAATTCATTATGTTTAATACATATCTGAGAAAAAGACTTCGCTCGCGCATCAATACTTTCAAATTTACTGAACAGCTATACCTGTGTGGCGCTAGCAACCATACATATTGCTGTCGTAGCTATATTATGGCTGCCAATGCAACTATATGTAACTGTGAGGACAATGCGAAAGTTTAGTTACAGCAGCAATAAACGGTTTAGTGCACTCAACCAGAATCTTGCTACTCGAATAAAATCTTTTTTTCAATGGGGTCGAGAGCTGATCAGTACCGTCCGTTGTCCAGTATTGCCCAGTATGCGTTACTCACTCCCACCGCTAGATGGCAGTGCTTTCGCTGCCCAATTTGCCAGATTTATTATGCGGTGATGAATAAATACTTCATCTGTGATTTATATTATACTGAAAATCCGTAATTTAAATTGATATTAATAATAAAATGTAGACATACTTTTTTATTAATTCGCAAAAGCTCACCATTTAAATTTTCATTGATAGTTAATTCAAATCATAAAATTTGAACCAAAATATTTTAATGATTCAAAAAGGCTCATTGAAGGAAACAATTCCATTCTTTAATTTTAATTTTTAACCAGAAGGTCAAAAGTTACAACCAATATAGCTATGGGTACTGCGCAGCTCTCCCTTATTATATTATAATTCGAAGATTATAATTCAATTGAACTTAACTTGGAGATAAGTACTTTTGATTGAAAATTGACATGGCCTCGTGTTATAATATTGGAAACTAGGAGTATGTATCATGCATCGCGTGTCTCTTTCCTGATCCACTTTTCATACTAAATTTGAATTTCGGACTCGAGTTTCAAAGCAATTAAATCGACGCGAGAATTGTGCTGACAAGATAGTCGTCATCATATTTTTAAGATAAGAATAATTAATACATATTCTGCTTTAAAAAAGAAAACTTTTTTTGATAATTTAATAAGAAGTGATGAACTGCATCATCCCATAATGTTATGCGAAAAAGTGAATTTTTATAAGTTTAGTTTTTTCAATAATTGTGTCGTTGACTCCAGATTGTCTTTGCACAGATGTAAAGTATAATGTTGAAGAACATTTTTGGAAAGATTCAAAGACGTCTGTGTTTTTATAATATGTCGCTGAAGCCACCTTAAATTTGAAAGGAAATCTATTCTGTAATTTCACTCATGTATTATAAAAATGAAAACTGTGATAAGTCTTAAAGCAGATGTAATTTCCTTTTAATCTATAACTTTAACACATATTTAGGTCTCCCTTTTACAATGCAAATTTTCAATAACAAGATTATGAATTAACTTCTCCTTGCCAGAGCACGCTGCTTAAGCAATTAGCAGGGATGATTTTTCTAATATTTACAAATCTTTTTATATCTATAACGAAAATATTGTAATTAGATTAATTGAAAAAATAAATTATTTATTTTTTAGTTATTTATTCTATTTATGATGGGGTGGTAGCCCTAAAAATATGCACCAAAAATAGTAAAAGGGCTCGTTCCGTATATAAAAAAATAAATAAATAATACAAAGATCATTGCATTTTACAGCGTGGCAAGTAAACGATTGATTAGAGTCCGCACGTGCGAGGTCAAAGGAATGCGAGGACACGTGCGCGCAAAGAAGCGAAAAAAAGCACCCTATTACGAGTGGAAAGATGATATTGTACGTGGAGCTGCGCGCTGCGTAACGTTACGCTCTCTCTCCCTCGGGGCGTATTTTAACGTGAGCGACGTACGCGCTGTTAACGTGATATCCGCGAGTGGTTCCCGCGCGCGCGCGCCCGGTTGCCGGATGTTCGGCGCGACAATATTTGCGAGAACACCGCATCGCGGAGCTGCTGATCGCTCGGATGGAAATTAACCGTGGCCGATGACGATCATGATGGTGATGGATGTGTGAGTGGTGTAGGTACTGCAGAAATGGGAGAGTATTATCTAACGATAGCAGCTAAATAAAGAAAATTGCTTTTGTTCGAGCATTTCGTAATGAGACACGGCGATGACATCACTGATAATGATCTTGTTATTTTACAATTATTGTAAATGTAATTTATTACTCTTAAAATTGATGAAGTGAAATACCACAGAGAAATTTTTATTTTAAATAATATCTGTTATGGACTGTTTTATATTTACAAAATATTCAATTAATAATTTAAATAACTTAATTATAACATAATATCTCTATTTTCTCAAAATAATTTTTCAATAGTATGGATCAAGCAATCTGCAATTAAATATTATTTTAGACCCAAAAATGTTGGGAAAACTACGCATATTCATACCTATATGTACTACTTTTATTTTTTTGAAAATCAGCGAGTCCATTGCTCTAGAGAAACAGGAAATCAAAAAACTTACGAGAAATGAGGAATTGATATGAATAAATGCGTGGGTCTGGGTTACGATAAAGCAGCTAATTTTCTTTTATGCGTCCATACAACTTTTTATATTTAAAAGCAAACATTCTGAAGATGTTTTGACTATAAATACTTGTACATTCAGTTGTCCTTAGAATGGTCTTAAAATTAGATTCCAACAATTTATTAAAGTAAAACTAATCTCTAAATATGATTTTTAGGAGTGGCTTTTAAAAACGACAAAAGTCCTCCTAGTCTAAAATTAGTTAAATTTGAATAACTAACCTGGTAGATCGTTAGTTTAAGTATCCTTATTACAATCTATCAAAAGATTTACAAATGCAAGTTTTTTTGTATTTTTACGGAAACGTCAGCAGCGAGAAAATTGGTTTTCCCCCATACGCATTGGTTTGTTGTTATGCTATCATCATTTTGAATTTTGCGACAGACAATTAAGCTATTTTTTTATTCTACGGCAAGCAGTATCTTTCTTTTGAGTATAGCAGAGGAAACCTGCAAAGCCTCAAAATCTTGGTCTTACTCGTCACATTAATTAACCATTGTTAATTATACCTTATTTCGTTATTTTAAAAAAAAATTCTTCAGACAATAATATAATTTTTCTTTAATAATTAATAAAAGTTTTCGTAAAAATGGATCAGTGTCCGAAATGTTTTTATTTTTTTTAATTTAACGCAAAATTACATAGTTAAGGCTTTAGTACATATGAAAAGGCGTCAAATATGCTATACATCGAGTACTATTAATTTATAGAAAAAATCGATTTTTTGCATCAGCTACGCCAAGGCTTTTAAAGTGGGATTCGCCCTTAGGCAATTGATATTTCATTAATAATTTTTATAATAATATATATTAATATGAAAAGTAGCATGTAAGGGCCATTAGTACAAATATTATCTGAAAGTGTTAATGTAATTCACTTTACTCTCAGTGCTCATTACAGCTCTTAATTTCGTAGGGGCTTTGCCGTAGGCGCAATTGAGTCATTTTGCCAGGAAGGCTTGAAATTCTATCGGGCTCGAAAAAAGCGGTTACACCGCTGCACTGTACGGGTCATCTGACTTTGAGCTGGAGTCAGCGCGTGCACAGACCTATATATATACATACTACCGATTTTTACGAGGTTGCGGTGTCGTGCTCGATCGGATCCGCGCATGGCACTTTTTGTCGGTCGGCAGCTCCTTTTTCAAAGGCACATGCTACCTTATACACACCGTGATTCGTGTTTGAGAGCGCTGCCTCGGTATGGACCAAAGAAAAATTTCTAATATAAGAATTGTTTAGCTTTTCTATTCATGGAAAAATTGATTTTGTGCGATGAATTGTAACATGATAAGCGATCATTTATTTTCTATGCATGTTAAGGATGCGCCCCACTCGAAAATAGTTAAAAATTTCGTATAAATCGTTTTTCAAATTTGTTCTACACCGATCCTATAGGAGAGAGCGGGGCACAATAGTCACTTTGCGAGGAAAATGGATATTTTGGATTTAAAAATAGAGAAATCGTACAGGTCACGTAATTTTTCAAACTCATATCTATATATAATGACAGAAGTTAGACTCTCTAATTCCAACGGACGCGACATCTGTCGTGGACCTGCATCTCATATTTCAATTCAATCCCGTCTCATCGTCATCCCAACTGAAGTCACAGCCACAAAAAATCGAATTTCATAAACTTCAAGGTGCTCCAGTTCCCATAAAACTCAAAGACATCTAAGACTTCAACGAACACCCCACGCAGGAACAAAACCCACTTCAAAATTTGAATATCCTGGTATTAAAACGCGCGGTCTCTTAAATCTTCGAAAAAAGAAAGCTGCACAAACTTCATTAACAAAACAAAAGAAATGAAAGAAGAAAAGTGCAGGTATATACAGAAGTGAAAAAAACAAGAGCTGAATCTGCGCGACGCGATCATCTCCGGTGTCAGAGACGGGCCGCCGGCCGACGCAACCGCGTATATAGCCGGGGGGTCGGCCCGTCGTCCTTGTCGTGCGCTTATAGGCCCACACGAGCTCTCGAGTTTCGTCTTTTCGGCTTTCCGAGAAACGCGTGTGTGCCCGCGCCCCGCAAGACCAGATCGCGTGCAAGACCCATGGTTCGCGCGCGTTATTGCCCGCCCCCGCGCGCGCGCGCGCGTGTCCCCTGCGATCCATATAATGTCTCACTTGGATGCCAGGAAAGAATGAGAGCGATGGACGGAGAAGATGAAGTATTTGGAGGTTTTAAAGAGCTCAGTTCATTCGATTAGTGAATTGAGTATTTTGACATTCTAATTAAACGGACGGTACACTCTAAACCTAAAAGAATAAAAATTCACGTTAGGAAGAATAAAAGGAGCATTTTATTCTTTTAGAAAAGTATAAAACTGTGATTTTATTCTTTAGAGAATTTGACAATGACTTTAAAAGATTAAATTGTACAATTTATTCTTTTCTAAAGAATAAAGTTCAGCTTTTATTTTTTTAAAAGAGTAAATGCTGAATTTTATTCTTTACAAAAGAATAAAGTCAAGAAATTATTCTTTATAAAAGAATAAAATACCATCCCGCTATTTTAAATGAATAAATAACGGATATTATTCTTTATTTAAGATATATAAATATATATATATATATATATATATATATATATATAAGAACACCTATTTTGTAGCTTTACTGCTGTACTAACCATCAAATCCTTAGAGATTACTTTTAACCTAAAAAAAATTATGATTAAAATGAAATATTATGACTCGCTGATCACCTCAGTCGGAGTAATTCCACCAAAAAGTCGTATCTAAAAAACTGAAAGACCTTGACACTTAAAATTTAGTCTCATAGTTTATTAGGCCTAAAGAAGAAGAAAGAAATACTTTCAAAGTCTTAGATAATCTTTTTTCCATTTTGGAATCTTATTCACAAAATAACACATATATAGGTATCTAAAATCACATAGGTGTTAAATCTGTTGTAAAACTTATTTCAATTTTATCAAAAAGAGTCTTATACACAAAATAGCATATATGTATACCTATATATGTATACCTATATATATGTCAAATGGTTCAATCACCTCTAAACTTAAAAGGCAGTGATTAATCAATTGAAACATATAATTTTTAACATATACTTTTAACTTTGTTTTTATTGTATGTTGAAGTGCAACTAACTTACATACAAAATTTGAAGTCTTTAAATCTTATACTTTATGAAAAAGTCATTTTATGGTAATTCTAGTTCTACAGACACTTGGATTTTGAAATTACATGTATACTTTCTTACTCGCTAGAGTAACCAAGGGTCTTGTGTAGTTCCAAGCAAGTTTTTATTATATGTTGAAGTGGAACTAACTTACATATAAAATTTGAAGTCTCAAACTCTGTTGGTTCAAGAGAAACGCTACTTGAAAGAAAATTTTAAGTTTCCGTTACCTCAATTTCAACAATTATTTTTTGAGTTAAACAATTTTCTACAGTCTGTATTAAAACTATTACGTAAATATGGCTTATTTAAGTTGATTAAGGTGAAAAATGAAATGTTTTAATGGATTAATCACTGCCTTTTAAGTTTAGAGGTGATTGAACCATTTGACATATATATATAGGTATACATATATAGGTATACATATATGCTATTTTGTGTATAAGACTCTTTTTGATAAAATTGAAATAAGATTATATAAGGCCTTGGAAATATTTTTCTCCTTCTTCTTTGAGCCTAATAAACTATGACACAAAATTTTGAGTGTCAAGGTCTTTTAGTTTTTCAGATATGATTTTTTGGAGGAATTACTCCGACTGAGATTATCAACGACTGTCATAATTTTTTTTGGTTGAACAAGTTTCTACAGTTTTCATTAGAACTGTTAAGCAAATAAGGCTTATTTTATATGTTTGAAGTGCAATATTACATGATTTATGTATTATTTTGTGAATAAGATTTTTTTTGACAAACTGGAATCTAAGACTTTGGAAGTATTTTTTTCTTCTTCTTTAGGCCTAATAAACTATGACACTAAATTTAAAGTGTCTAGGTCTTTTAGTTTTTTAAATACTTTTTGGTAGAATTACTCCGACTGAGGTGATCAGCGAGGGTCATAATTTTGTTTAGGTTAAAAGTAATCTCTAAGGATTTGATGGTTAGTACAGCAGTAAAACTACAAAATAGGTGGTCTTATATAATATATATATATATATATATATATATATATATATATATATATATATATATATATATATATATATATATATATATATTATATATCTTAAATAAAGAATAATATCTTCTGTTTATTCTTTTAGTAAAGAATAATATCCGTTATTTACTCTTTTAAAATTGTGGGGTGGTATTTTATTCGTTTATAAAGAATAATTTCTTGACTTTATTCTTTTGTAAAGAATAAATTTCATCATTTACTCTTTTAAAAGAATAAAAGCTGAACTTCATTTTTTACAAAAGAATAAATTGTACAATTTAATCGTTTAAAGTTATTGTCAAATTCTCTAAAGAATAAAATCACATTTTTATACTTTTCTAAAAGAATAAAATACTTCTTTTATTCTTCCTAACGTCAAATTTTATTCTTTTATAACGTAGTCTGACAATTGAAAATTTTATTTTCCAAAATATTGTTGTACAATAAGAAAAACGCGCTGATTTTCAAGTGCTTCTGAAAATAAATAAGTGTCTTTGGAAGCGAGGTGTAAAATTGGTAAATAGGGTTAGCTTTTTTCTCACAAATTTTTATTTTTATGATATTAATTTTTGAGGTTAGGTAAAATCCGCACCAATCAGGATAGCTCCGACCTCCTCTTAATCATTCATTTCCCTCGACCGCAAAAAACAATAAAATTCAATTTAATTAAAAATACATTATTTTCGTCTATCTACTTCTTCAAAGGCTTCTAAAATATAAAATAAGTAATTTAAACTAGTTTCTTAACAAAGACACTTGTCATGTAACAACACACAAGCGCTTAAGGAAGTGCACTATTAAAACAGCACAATATTATTTATGATAACTGCAAAATGTATTGTGTGCACTTAAAATCGTCGTAATACGTGCTCTGCGCTAGGCATGCCAGAGAGTATAAGGTACACCTTGGATAACATTCTGCGAACTATTATTTGAGGACTCGACGCTCGACGCTCGCGCAAAATTTGCTTTCTTGCGTAAAGCGATATGACGTAACCGAGCACGTACAACTGTCAACTTCCGTATCTTATAGTAAGGTGGATAAGCATCACGCAGCTACATTGTAAAGCTTTGAAATGAGCTTTAATGTTGATTTTGGAATTTTCAATTTTCAAAAAGCTTTTTGAGATAAGATAAGAATCCGAAAATTGAAAATACTTTGCATTAGTTAGGTTTCCGTTGAGTATATTTAACGCATTATTATTTATGCAAAACAATTTGTTCACCAGATGAAAATTTAAACATTTAGCAATGTCCTTTCAACATATCGGTTACAACAAAGGATTTGCAAGAAAAACAGTTTGTTTTGAAATATTTGTATTCAAGACATGACTAAACATATTTAAAAACATTCGTTGATGTCAACTCTAAATAGTTTATAAATGGTAAGCATTTTTTTAATTTTGGCTTAAAATTTGCAATTTGATAAAAAATATAAAAGTTAACAGTAAATATATTTTCTTTAAGCAAAAAACATAAAAATGTATAAAAACAGATATTTATTTTTAAAATTTGCTGTACTTAATTCCAAGAATCATCTCGTTTCGAAGATTTTCTGAAAATTTCATGTCGATTAATCTTAAATTGTTATTTAAAAACGGTTGATATTTAAATTGGAATACTAACTGTACTCACGGAATTCGCACTATTTAGTTTTTTTTAATTATTATTTACTGGAGCTTAAAAAACTAACAAAGTAATCATTATGTTGGGTACTATCATACGTTTATTAAAATCGCAGAAGTTTTTTAAATATTAAGTGCCTAATAAATAAATGACTCATTTACTTATTTTACTGATAAAATATTCTTATTTTGTCTGGAAATCCTAAATATTATCTATCTATATAAATTTCTACATGGCCTAGGTATAATGTTTATTTTGGTACAAACCAATAGAATATAAATCTAATAAACAAAACTTATACACGTATGCGTTAGTAAAGAAAATATTTTTAATTAAATTATTATCCATTATATGCCCATATATGGGCGCCTATGTTTGAGGGTCCACCAATAATCATTATAGATGAAAAAAGGTTTCTGAAACATGTGAATGTTTTGTTTGGATGGAGAGTAATTCGATGATATAAGTAGAATAAAAAAAGAACTCAATTGCCTGCTGCAAAATTCAAAATGTTGATGGAGTAACAACAAAGCAATGCGTATGGTGCTGCTGAGTTTTCCATAAAAATTAAAAAAAAAACATTTTGTAGTCGTTCTTTCGGTGGATACGTATATAAGAACACTCAAACTAACGATCTACCATGTAAGTTATTCAAATTTAAATAATTTAAGACCAGGAGGACTTATTGTTGTTATTAAAGGCCACCTCTAAAATTATAGTTAGAGCTTAGTTTTACTTTAATAAACTGTTGGAATCCAAGCCTGAGAACATTCTAAACATAACTAAATGCAAAAAAACTTTTATCTCTTTTGAGATACTCTGAGCCTTAATGGGTTATAGTAAATCACATTATTGATTTCTTAATCTCTGTCATCAACTGAAGATCATAAAAGCAACCAAAATGCATTTAAATATCACTAAAATAAAAGGAAAATCATCATCTACTTACCTGTACGTCAATTAATAATCATCATTAATACACTCATACGATTTAAATAAATCGTGTCTCCATCTCTAAATAAAGTAAATTTCCCCTCTCAACCCACACGGCGGCAATAAAAGACACACGAAATAATCTCGCGATGAATCAGTCGCGTAAAAACGCCTGCGCATACAATAATAAAGACGCGCTTCGCTTTGAAAAACGTCGTCACGCCGCGTGCTCGAGGTGCAGTAGTATAGTACGAGCGCCTCTCCGCTGACACGCGATCGCGGGGAAGGAGAGCTGGACATCAGACGACGCGCCAGGGTGTAGATTAACGAGCTATAGTGCAAAATTTCCTCGGCGGCGCGTGTTGCGCATTTCTGCGAGGTGGAATGCGCGACAGAGCGTATGTATATAGTCGTATTTTCTGCCGCTGGGCGAAAGCTCGGAGCGCGAGGCCGCGCACTTAGATGAAAATTCGAGATTGCGAGCGTTAAGTGATATAAGTCTCGACGTAGTGCCCTTTTTTATGGATTTGCGAGGCAGCGAGGAGGGAGGAGATGTATATGTTATGTTTGTAAGAGGGTTATTATAAAGGAGGAAGTTTTTGTATCGAGTCAATTGCGGATGGATGTACTAATTATCGGAATGTTATCTTTCTGTGCATAGCTCTTTTGCTATGCCTAATGTATATTTACGGCTGCTTCTTTTGAATACGTTTTATAATAACTTATGTTGAAATAGTTATGGTATATACAAAATGCATTTTTGATTTATTTGAGGTTATTTGACGATAAATTTAGTGAAACCAAAAATAATTTTTACAACTCGTTATTTACTTTAAATAATTGAAAATATAAAGGTGCTCTTAATTTTTCATAGATAATTCAAAACAAACAATCTTTATAATGTTCACGTTCTTTCTGAACGTAAATTCAAGTTATCTCTAAGTTGTATATAACAACAATCATATATCACGTTTGTAAAAAATATGGTTAAGGTCGCAGTCTCGGAACAGCTCAAGATTACGTTTCATTTAGTATACACTTAAAGACTCGCAACGCTTACAATTTGCAGCTCATGAAAAACAAGATATGCGTATGCTAACATATACCTATACAGATGGCCGAATGCAATAATTAATTCAACTATAAAAATCATTTGGACAATTAAATACATTGATTGAAAGGCTTTGATTTGCATATCTACATTTGATATTAAAATACGATTTTTTTATTGTTTATTAATTTTAAAAAATGTAATTGCTCGAAATATATTACAAATATTTACACGAAAACTTACAATAATAGATCTTTGAAGTTGCTGATTATGAATCTGATATCAGATTTTGAAAATTAAGAATTTAAATAAAAATCAACACAGCCCCAAGAACTTTTACACACGAAGTTTGAGGAAAATCGGTTCAATACAAAAATGTCTTTTATAATTAATGTATTCCCATAGTTCTCATATTCTGGAATAAAAACGAGAAACTACTCAAAGCTACCCTGTTGCAAATGACCGGACAATCAGAGTTGATAAGATACATTCTACATGTATTATAAGATTTTATAAGATTGCACCGATCCTTTCCAAGAAAGTTAATATTATCAAAGTTTTATCATCAAAAGATTAAATTTTGATGATTTCAACATGACAATCGCATCCTAATTTTAAGAAAGAACTTACCCAATAATGATTCTACAAAAATACTTGCACTAATAAATACGGCTAATATCTTCGAAAAAGGATCGTTAAAACAAACCTCTTCTCGTGATCTCGACTTGTGTTCTCGATAATAAAAGTGCACGCGACAAGGTATAATACATCCACGTATACAACATTACTTAACTACACCCGATAGTAAATCTTCGAGGGTCATCGCAAGCACACACTAGACTCTATTACACGTGCATTCCCATTGATACGGGGGCACGGGATCGCGCATTTGTTCCGCTCGAGGAGGGATCAGATATATAAGCTTGCGCGTATAAGTATATATACGTATATCGTTTACGCGAGGCTTTTTCGCCCCCATGGGAAGAAGAGCGAAAAGAAGAGAGAGGACCAGCGATGCTGCGCCGCGTGTGTGCCCCTATTGTTCTCGAGCGGCGCGGAATTCGGGACTGCTGCAGGCATATACTAAATATATATGCGGTGCTACAGTGTACATATATAAGCTCTGCCCGCGGGCAGAAACGACGATTTTCGATGCTGTTTTTCTATGCATTATAGTGAATGCGATACTTTATATATGGGACTGTCTCGCATTTGAAACAGGAAAATTGTCGAATGGATCCCTCTTGTTAGCGAAAAGGCGTTTGTCTATAGAGAAGTAAGATTTGTAGGTATAGTGGGAGATTTATTGAGGACGTTTTAAATAAAATTCTATGGGAGTCGGAGTTATATATACGCGCGAAACTTTTGGACTGTTTTTCTTCGGCGTTTCTAGTATTTTACCTACGGTACCTTGTATCAAAAATCGTTTTTCTGTAATTGTTTCGCGGCCGCTGAGTGAATTACTGATTCGCGGGGAGATGTATGTAAACGTAGTAACACGTAAACACACTATAAAGTAGCTGCACGCGTGATTGGAATTTCGGCCGTTATAATGATGACCGATGAGGCACGTTCTTCCGAAAATTGTACGTCTGCCGCGGTATCTTTGAATTCTTTTTAAATACGCTGTTGGATACAGACGAACAATAAAATGACACGTACGCAATTTATCTGAGAAATATTTCTGAGTTGCAGTTTAGATTATGTACTTTGTAAGAATGTTATATTTTATTTGCAAAATGTAGAATCTAACGAAGTGCAAAAATCTTCAAAATTTATTGGTGTAAATTAATGTTTACTTTTATATCGATAACCCTTACGAAGACTAAAACACATTTGCGGCGATTGCCACGAAGAGAAACGCATTTCGAAATCCCCCACGAAGACTAGCACATTTCGCCATTCCTCCACGAATACTAGTACATTTGCAATTTTCCCACGAAGACTAGCCTTTTCCAGGATTTTTCTACGAAGACTAGCACATTTAAAAATTTGCCACGAAGACCTAGCACATTTTCTGCCGCCTCATTTTTTCAGGCTACATTTATTTATTCGGATAGCCTGATTTTCTCGGGTAAACCGATAATTTTTGAGTACCAAGAGGGTCTAGTACCCGACCCGAACCCGATAAAAAAAGAATCGACCAGATTCGTCGAGAGTTTATCAGTACTACTTTAATTTACATATTCTATACCTACAAAATTTTCAAATGTGCTAGTCTTCGTGGGAAAATTATAAAAAGTGCTAGTCTTCATAAAGGTCATCGATATAGTCTACTTAGAAATGATTTAACTATCAGAATAAGAAACAAATAATTTTAATAGGCTTTGAATCCCTTCGGTTCAATTAACTTTTGGATGTATACTTGGTTTAAATCGTATATATAATTTAGCAACCAATTGATACGACGTAAGCTTCCACGTCCTTTAGGAATTAGTAAAACTATACTATTTACCTTTAACTTAAGAGGTTAAAGGTTTGCATGTAATATTCTTAGAGCAATTGCTCTTAAAATTATATTTAAAAGTGCAAGCCAAAATCAAAATTATTACCCCAGTCTGACTCGGGCTAAATTGCAGAGCGGTTAAAATAGTTGCAATTTCGCGTGAAATGTAGAATGTTTTATCTACCATAAGGCAAGGTGATTTTGAACTGGAATAAGTAGGTTAAAGGCAGCTTATCAAAAATTAAATTCTAATTAAATATATATAATATGTATAAGATATTTGAGCAGTTAAAATTTTTATGTTAGACACTCAATTTATAATAATTAATTAAAACTGCGGTACAAAGTTGCCCAATCGTCTAAAAGTCAGCCCACTCTACGGTACTGCAAAAATAATAAAAAAAACGAAGATGTTATTTTGAATATATTCTTAAAAAATCTATTTCCCTTGTATAAAAATCCAGCGCGAGATATCGAATCTAGAAAGATGTATCGAATTTTCGATTTTTAATTTCGATATTTTGATTTACAAAAAAGAATTGTATGTGTGGCAAGATAACCTCGGCGCGCGGAACGCGCCATCATCTTCTCTAGTAGGAATTTTTTTACACGTGCAATGAATGTGTCGCATGCATTTTGCGTCTCTCTCTTTCATTCTCGAAAATGAGCCTTTGATTAGCAATGTAAAATTATTATCGTGAAGTATACGTTTCTAATAAGCATCTGAATTAAATAAAAATAATATTTTAGCAAAAGTATGCCTTAATAATCCTACTAATTTGAAATTCCACGAAAGTTCATTTTAATACAAAACACAAATAAATTCTCATTTAGAAATCCGATAAGTTGCAAAAAATGCTCAACGTGAAAGACAGTGCGTCGCCGAATTACACGCATTTTGCGTCTCCCTCTTTCATTCTCGAAAATGAGCCTTTGATTAGCGATGTACGATGCATCTTGATGGCATCGGTATGCATCCCAAACTCCTCTCTCTCTCTCTCTCTCTCTCTCTCTCTCGCTCTCTCTCTCTCTTTCTCTCTCCCTTCTTCTTTCTCTGTCGTCAAGTCCACTTTAAAGCGGCGCGCGCGTCTTAATCGTATGTGTCGCGCACGCGGCTGTAAAGTGCACGAGCGCGTATACAAGTGTGTAACACACTTCTCTTCTCTCTCTTAAGCTCGCGCTATGCGGCCTTTTTTTCTCCTTCTTCCTTCCCCGAAGCCAAATGATTGTGCGGCGTCGGCGACGACTGCTGCTGCTGCTGCTACTGCTGCTCTCCTCGACGTTTACTGCCTACGAAACTCCTGATGTGCGCTTCACCTCTCTCTCTCTCTCTCTCTCTCTCTCTCTCTCTCTCTCTCTCTCTCGCGTTCCTCTTTTCTCTTCTCGTCTCCTCCGCATTCGCTCTCGTCGCGGGACTTCGGTTTTATTTATCCTCCCCTTTTTTATATACAGATTTCGGGTATATTTTATTTGGTCATTGAAACTTTGTATCAGAATGTGCGTGCCGTATAGTCGCTGCTGCTGCCGCTGCCGTAAGGAGGCAGAAGCAGCAGCAACAGCAGTGTGCAGTTTATACACGGGACTGCGCGGGAGAAGGTTCGCACGCTAGTTTTCGGGGAATCTTTTGGGAATTTTGATCGTTTGTTTTATCTTTCCCTTTTTTTCTCTCTATGCGCACGCTGTTTCTGAAAGTAGTTAAATTAACTTTATTCTATTTTAGGGAACTGATGTCATATCGAAGGAAACGACGTTATTTTGCAGCAGATTTGACTTGCGTAATCAGATCTTTTATCTTAATTAAGTTATAGTCCTATTAGTTGAAAGATTGAAATGTCAAGTTAGTAATCAAATAACGTGCAGTAAAAAAATTTATTGACAAATTAAATTATCTTAAAAAATTATACTACTCATTGGAAATAACAGGGCTAGTAATTGGTCAGTCTTGTATATTCGTAAGCTCTTAACTAATTAAACGTGAAACAAGTTAATAACTTGAATCATTACTATACTTTATTTTGGTATACCTGCTTTACTGACTGCCAATTAACGTGCAACGTCCATCACGTAATTTAACTATGGTGCAATATTAAAATTGAATACGTACAATACTTTAATGTAAATTTGTTGCAAGCTTAACGCCGTTTTTTATCTATAATTCCTAATCTTCAACCCATTCGCTAGGACATCAAGAGAAACCGTCACTGTAAAGAACACGCGTGTAAACAGTTAACACTTTTGAGAGTGAAAAGAACTGACAAATATCTGTTAATTTTACGCGAAACTATACCTATTTGAAGCTCTCATTTACAGACAATTGTCTGTTAAAAATGACTGACAAATACCTGTTAACGTGTCTTAACAGACAATGTCTGGCAACATTTTTTACCGTGGTGTAGTGATGAGCTATGGGTGTTGGTATAAGTCATAATTTCTCCGTGATTTTTTCAAGCGGGAAATTATCATAACTTCAATGTTTTTACTATAATATATGATAATAAATTATTTATCTAAGTGCTTTTTCAGCTTAAAAAGTAAAACATTATTCAGGTATAAGTCAAACAAAATATTTTTCAAGACGTTACGTTATTGTCACTTCACGATAGTTAAAAGATTAACTGGATATGAAATTAAAATTTTTTACATTCACTCCTTGATTTTTAAAAACAAAAGACATTCCTTTATACTTCATGCTCTTTTATTATAACATATATACACACAGATATCGTATTTAAAACTAAATATAATTATCAATAAATTGTAATATTGGTATCCCGCACGACCGTTTATACTACTTGTTTATACTACTACAATGCACATAACTGGGTTAAGAACTCGTTCGCCTGGAATTCGTAAGATACACAAAGAGGCAACTCTCGCGAACTCGTATCCCAAACATCATCAGAAGCGGCCTCGTGGGGGAAAAATCACGGGAACACACCGACACCATTACACCCTCAAGATCTTGAGCAAGCGAGCTAGCTATATAGGTACACGTATAGGTATACCTATACACCGCCCGCAGGCAAACGAGCTTTGAGTTTTACAATGAAGCTAGTCTCTCTCCATCTCTCTCTCTCTCTCTCTTTCTCTCAATCCTCGGCTTCCTAAGAAGTTCCCCTTTTACCTGGAAGAGTCGCGAGACTGCAGGAGAGTGAGGGGGTATATTCCGCGCGCGCAGGATGTTTTGGTGCGAGCAGCTCGTGAAGGAATTGCCATGCACTCTTGTTTCTCTCTTTCTTTCTCCGTCTCTCGAGAAAGTGAATGAGCGACGGAAACGCCAGGGCGCGGCTCAAGCCGTAGGCTTATAGTATGCGTATACGTGCGATATATATAGGTATACCTATATATATATATATCGAGCGTTGGGGCGGAAGGCGGCCGCGCGATTGCAACGGTGAGTATTATAAGGTGACACGATGCCACCGAGCCGTGCCGATGTCTATCGTTCGTTCCTGCAGCTCTCTCGTTCCCTAATTTATATATATAGGTATGACAGTGCGGTGCAGAGCGCGAGGGGAAGGAACTCGGGGGGAAAGTGTATATGTACTTATCGTTACGTGCATCTAGCGAGGATCATTAAGGGTCGTTTTGTTTTCTTTCTTTTTTGTTGTCTTTTTATTCGCTTTGGGAGTTCGTGCGCGGAAGTGACGGGACGATGATTGAGCAATTCGATATGTGGTTTCTTTGCGAATTTCGGGGTAATTAGCTTAGGATGTCAGTTATAGGGCAGTTTTTACTACGTGTCTGAATAAAATTAATTTTTTTTAATTCGAATCAACCCTCTTTTGGTCTAGGTATTAAGTACTTTGCTCTAGGGTCCAATTCAAGACGTGAACAATTTCATCTTTTTATAAATACTATGTCAGAATCAACTCTAAAAGATATCACCTAATTTTCGAAAACTTATCAAGTGCGGAAAGTGTCAAACAGTCCCAATTCGGAAGAAACAAATGTTCATTCTTCGAGAATTACATTTTTTTACCAAAATACTATTTATTAAAATGCTTTTTCGTTTTAATTCGGAATAACTTTATTTATTGATAATGAAGAGCGAAATGGTCATATTCATACTGAAATAGAAAATTATTATAACAGTTGTGTGAATACATTTTTATGTTGAATATTTTATGAGGAATCATCAGCTGCAAAGTTTAAAAAACTGTACACATATTTCACGCCAAGTCAGACGTAATCGTATTATCTACCAATTTAGAAAAAATCAATCACCAGAAAAACAAAAAATGATAAAACTGACATGAGTCTTCCATTTTCCCACATGAACGTGCACATTTTGAAATCCATCGACTCCGACTGAAACTGTTCAATTTGTAACTGCCAGTCCCCATAAAACACTTAATTTTCAACAACCAAATCTGCCGCGTAAGCCTACCCAATACAACAATAAAATCCTCAAAATTCCAAAACGAAAAGGTCCCCAGTAAAGGCGCACCCAATGTAACTCTCAACTACTCTCCACACGACTCACTCACTCACTCACCTACACAGCGCAGTCAGAGTCGAGGGAGCAAAATTACTCGGCGATGATGTTTATTGCCCGGCAATAATCCGGCGCTAGCCGCGAAATATAACGCTTCCTTTCTCCCCGCTGCTGCGGTATACAAAGGCCGCATCCTGTTGATACACTGGCAGCACGCTGGGCGAACCGCGCAATGTATGGAGAGGGTCCAGTCCGCACGCTCGTGCACATTCGCCTATATCTCCTCGAAACCTTGACTGGCGAAGGCCACGCGGAAAGTGCGCAGCCCGGGCCCTCGCGTTTATACTAAAACACGACGCACGCGCGAGGAGTATATAGGTAGCCAGGTAGGTATATACATCGCACGCAGACTCCTCGGGAACGTCTCGAGTCTCTGGCTTGGCGAATCTGCATAGACGCGGGCGATTTGCTTTTATTTTGGCTTATTTGGCTGGTCGGCGGTTCTTAGCTTCTTCGCGGCGTACCGAGGTGTATGTATAAGTGTACGGCTGGACGCCGTGCAAAGCTGTGATTTCGCAAATTGTATAGGTTTTCAGAGTGCTCGAGCAGCGGCTGAGGTTGTTATTATTTGTGTACTCGGGGGGGGGGGGGGCGCTTTAATGGAGAGTGGGGTGGATTTGGTACGGCTGTAAAGTGTAAATGCATGTTTATTATACTGCTAAATAATGATATTAGCTTTTTATAGAGCATTATTATACGGTTGCAGTTCAGTGGAACGTATCGTTACTATACCTCTTGCAAGCATCTATACAAAGATTTATTGCTTAACATTTATTTCCTTAATTTCCACAACTTTTATAGAAATAAATATAAATAGAGAAAAGTCATATTTTGCTATCCATTAGTATACAGATTTCGGCAATGTAGCAGCTAATTGTTCATTTCCGGCGAAGATATTTATAGAACCTTTGATTCAATCGTAGGTGAATGAACTGGATCAAATATGAAAATTAATCTTAAGAGCAAAGTCGTAAAGATAGCAATTACTGTGAGAAAGTATCCTGCATTTTAATACGGTTGACTTAATAAAAATGCCCAAATTCTGGAGCGTCTGGGCCTCTTGTCGTCAGTATAAACGAAACCTCGCATACCAGACGCATTCATTGAACTGAGAGACCAAAAGTGAGGGAAGAAGAATATTTGGTGACGCGAGAGAGGAGAGCAGACGGGAAATGCCGACAGACGAGTGCTTTTAACGTCTTATTAATGAACCTGTTGTGACTTTTATTGCAATTAACCCCAAGTTTCGATGACTCAATATGATTTATTCAATATGAACGGATAATTGTAATTACGGTATTTTATGTTCTTTAATATATTCTTAAATTTCTTATTTTTATTATTTTACATTAAAAATATATTATTGTATTAGAATTTAAAGTTGAACGAAAATAGTTGAGATGATACGTACAAATTATTTTATAACACAAAACTTTTTTATACAAGAAGCAGGGCCATTTTTTGAGCCATATTTTATCAGTTTTCTTAGCATAATGTACCGTAAATATTGTCATGTTCCGTCACACGGACCATATTGTGGATAAATGCGTCTATTGTGAATCATATGTTTGTAAATCGTTATTATGAAAGTTTTGCATTATTTCTTTTTTTTTTTAAATATAAGAATCGGAACTTTCAAAATAAAAGAAAAAAGAATGCACAACTTTTACAATAAAGGTGGGTCCGTATTATTCAAACATTTTATAAGCTATCTAACTAAATATTTCCAATAATAAAATTGTTTTTTTTTTATCATCGTATAATTAAATAGTTTATATAACTTTTAAATAAAAAATCATTTCAAAAAAGCTGACTTTTCACAGTTTTAGAAGTCGAAGATCATCGCCACTGGCTTGTAACAAACATCGAATATCGCACAAATTGCCGAATGTCGTGCGAACTCGGTATCTATATATATATATACAGCTGCGATCGCGTATCGCACATTACTCCGTGAGGAAACGCACCCCATCGGACTCGACGATGCAAAATCCATTGCCCGGATCATCACCTGTTCAGCGCAGTACGCTATATATAATACGAGCGCACGTTCGTCACGTTGTCGCGCGTATAGAACGGCTCTTTTTTCGCTCGTAGATTCTCGGATTTACTACTGACTTTGCTCCTCGTTTTACGGGCCGCGATAACGTGCAACGTGCTCTGGTGAACTTTTGGCCTTGTTTCGTGAGCGGCAGATACCGCGCGTACTTGAAGCACGATAATTTTTCCAATTTCGTCTAGTTTTCGATAACGACCGACATGTAGTTTTTTCGTGACTTGTTCGCTGGAAACTTTGCCAATGTCAGAATAGACTTTTTGTTATAGAAAGAAAAAGTCAGTATTTAAATAAAAGTTAATATTGAGTATAGTATCTAATAATGCTGTGTAACTATAACTTTTAAAGTAGGGGAAACTGCGGTATAACGAAGCACTAAGGTAAAATTAACTTTACAGAATTTGTGAATAATTCTTGAGTAAAATCGTAAGTAAAAATATGAATTTACTAGCTAGTTATCTAAAGAATAATACTATTTATTACTGCCAATAGATTGCATAGTTTTAGGGTAGTAAACTGCATGTGATAATATTTTTTATTATCTCATTCATAAATTCCATGTGCATATCTTATGTACCAACTGTCTGTACGTGTCTTCGAAAGAGATTGTTAGTATAATATTGTCGATGGTCTTTTAACAATCTCGAATCCGAAACGCTGGTTTAGTAAGTTTGATAAAAAATTTTGATTTAATCTTTTAGAAAACTTTTTTTTATAAACTCCTCTATATGCAAGTCAAAATAAATTAATTTTTCACTGCATATTTCTTGGACAAGTAGCACATTATATAAATGATGTATTTAAATATTTGTTTAAGAGTCTATTATAATCACAATTTATTTTATTATACTTTGAGAACAATGATTATACTGACATGTCTGTAAAATATGTTTACAACAAAAATAAAAGATTTTAGTAAGATTTAATTGTACTATAATTGATAAAATACATTTAGATGTTAAAGAATCAATTATTATAGAATTGATGGCAATAGATGTTTAAAATATATATATATATATATATATATATATATATCTTTCAATTAGTATTACATTAAGTCCGAGGAGATTATTTCTTTACAAGACTGATGAATCAGGAAGACGACCAGCTTAAAAATTGAGCGTTAATAATTATTAAGAGGAAATCCAGCGACAGTGAACTCATGCAGCGGTTTTCTTTCATAAAAAGCAATTTGTGAAGAGCTGTAGTGTGCACCGTTGAAATTACTCGAGCACACAAAACCAACATTAACTTTCTTGTGGAAACGAACGTCCGATGAATTAACGAAGATTAAGGAGTCTTTCTTCTACCCAGGAAGACTTTGTAGGATGTGGACATTTTTTTTGACGGAACATCACGGAAGACATCTTCGGGGGTTCACGCTGCAACGACTTATACTCGAAACTCGCTCGTATTCTTGATCTTTAATGACTTCCTCAAAAAGGAGGGAAGGTGCAACACCTTGCGGTCACCCTTTTCCGTCACATACGCGAGACGACTAATTTTATGTTTACCCTGTTGTGGGCACAGTGGCACGACACGATCACACACAGGACGTAGGAAATGACATTTTTTCTTGAGGAATTTAAAAGCGTCTTCACCTGCGCTTGAAATCATATATACGCCTTATTTGGACTACTATTCTTGTATAAGGAATATTATGAAACGGATATTAACTTACGTATACGATCTTATTATTTATTAATTATATATTTGTATTTTCTTTTGCAAATGAGTACCTCTTGAATAATTTAATTATTTCTAAGTGATAATAATATTTAATGATTACGTTTGGATAATAAATTATAAAAGTATTTTAAAGTAAAATCAACTCTAAATGGTGATATATATATATATATATATATATATATATATATATATATATATATATATATGCTAGTCCAATCCTGAAAATCCTGAAAGTATTGTAAATAGATTTATTTTTAATATTACATACGATTAAGACTAATAAATTAATACAATACATTTTGCACATAAAATTTATTTCCGTTCCTTGATCGAGTTCAGATATTTTGTAATTTTGATATAAATATATTAAGATATCTTAAAAGACCTGGTTTCTGTTTTAAAAGTTGGCATAGTTTGTTATTTTGCAATAAGTATTAATAGAAGATGGAAATCTATGGATGGTCCTTACGAAGATTAGTATGTTTGTGGTGTTCGCCACGATAAGTAGCACATTTGGAAATCTTCCACAAAGACAAACACATTTCGCCATTCCCCCACGAAGACTAGCACATTTCGCAATTTTCCCAGGAAGACTAGCACTTTTCAGGGTTTTGCCACAAAGACTAGCATATTTGGCGATTTTCTGCCACCTGATTTCTTTAGGCTACTTTTATTTATTCGGGTAAACGGATAATTTTTTCAGTACCAAAATGGATTAGTACCCGGCCCGAACCGGGTAAAAAAAGAATCGACCTGATTCGTCGAGAGTTTATCGGGACAACTTTAATTTACATTTTCTTTTCGAAAAGTGCTAGTCTTCGTGGCAGAATTGCGAAATGTGCTAGCCTTTGTGGGAGAACGGTGAATGGTGCTAGTCTTCGTGGTAGAATTGCAAATGTTGCTAGTCTTTGTGGCAGAATTGCAAAATTTGCTAGTTTTTGTAGGAGAAGGTCGAAATGTGCTAGTCTTCGAAGCAGATTTCTAAATGTGCTACTCTTCGTGGCAAGTGCTGAAATGTGCTACCCTTCGTGGCAGTTTGACATAGTCTTCGTAAGGGCCATCGACATATTCTTACATGTATAAATATAATTCCAAGTTAAGATACTTTAAAGAAAACCTAGTGTGTGTACTAAAGTTTTAATTCAGATTCCAGAATATATCTTTCAAGACATACTATCAAGTAATGTAAAATATTCCTTCATGGAACAAAATAATAAATTCGTATAATTAATTTTTATAATTATTTGTATAATAATGCATATGTTTTATATAAAACAAACGAAAATTACTGTTTTTTACAATGAAAAATAAAAGCAAATACTTTACTATAAAGAACTTACGGAGACTCGTGAAATAAAAAAATATTCCTAGACTTCCAGGTAAAAACTATCGCACCCAAGGATACTTCGTCGATATACAAAGAACCCTGAAGTACCTTATATACAACGGTAACATTAGAACTGCCGACTGCGCGAAAAATATGATTGACGAAGGAGAAAAACCACACTGTCACCGTCGCTCCCTTTCATCCTCAAGGATCACCAAGAGGTGCTGCTGCCTGCGCCCTGTACGACAAGGATTCTCTCTCTCTCTCTACACCTTTGCGTCGCGGCAGCAGCAACCTTCCGTGTCCGCAAGGGAGACAATTGCGCTCTGCGCCGCGCGCAATAGGCCACAGTTCCGTAATAAATAAGGCCCCGGCACCCTCCTTCCTCGCTGCATGCGTATATATATATATATATATATATATATATATATATATATATATATATATATATATATATATGCGAGCGCGCGCGCGCGAATATTACAAAAACCATATGGCACGCAACCACGTGAAGGGAACTGCGCGCCGACCACCGGTCCGGAATCGTATCATTTATCGTTGAAAACCACGACCTTGTTTGCGAGTTTGTATATAAGATGCGCCGTCTTGCGAAATGTTATGGCTTTTGTTGTATCGGCGCTGCGAGTTTGCTTTCTTTATTGTACGTTTTTGGTAAAGTCTGTTTAAATGCCTTTTGTACGTTGGGTAACAACTGTTCTTTGCACGAGTTTTTTAAAGTTTTTAATTACATGAAGTTTTTAAATGTTGATCATATTTATTAGGATGTTTAATAAGAAATTACAACATACCTATGTAGAATATTGCCTTCAGTATTTACTTTAAATGACACCATCATTTATTATTAAATATTTATAATGTTTTATAGAATATACATCTTATATTTTAGTATTACATTTAAAATTTTGGTTTTACATTTTAGTCTATAAAAATGTATCTAATTAAAAATAATATTTTGTATAGATCCAGAAACACATTTTTTGTAAATGTCATTTACTATATTTCACTTTTTCCTAGCACCTTTCAACGTATAATAAATAATATTATATTAACATAAATAATAACAAAATAACAATTAATTTAAAAAAGCATTAGAAATAAAGGGTTACATCAGAGCGTTCACACACCTATACAATGTTAACAATTGTCGAGCTCTTTTGCTGCAAAGATCCACTTCACAGTCGCCGGAACTCCACTGCGCGCGGGCCCGGATCGAAGAAGAAGGAACACATACACGCTTTGAAATTCAAGAGCGCGGGCGTTTCCTGTTTTCGTCGTCTTACGCGAATGCGGAGCGCGGGCATTTAATTCAGGCGCGTTCTGCAAGAACCGCACTCTTACTTCCCCCTGCGGGCGTTTTTCCGGTTTGCGCGCCAGCGGAAGTTACAACGGAGGCTACATGCTCGCGTGCCCTCCTCCTATATATATATATAAGAGTGCAGATATATATATATGAGTATACATGCGTGTGCGCACGCACTGGAGACGAAGGTCCGCGAGTCGGATAGGACTATATATATACATATAGGAGGTATATAAGAGAGGGAGGAAGAGACGATTTTACGAGTGTTGTCTGCACGGCACAGGGTCGCGAAAAAGGGTCCGATCGTTATTTGCCGTTCGGGCTATCCGGGGACACAAGCCGATTCCGAGAAGGAGAAGAATAAGTGGTCCCGGAATCTGAAACCGAACGTGTATTTTTTATCATTTTTTTCGGGGGAACTTGAGTGTGGGAGGTGTAGATAATGTGGATGCAGCTCGGGGAACGTGGCCATTTACAAGATGCTATTGTTCAAAGTTGCAACGACTCTGCAACTTATATTGATTGTCTTATCACCAACTGTAAAATTTTAATTTGTAAAAGACGTTCTGTAGTTGGAAAACTCTTGCTCTTTAAAATGTTGAATAACAGTTCACAAACCTCTAGAGAAAAAATGGGACCTTGTTTTGGAGTAAATATTTAAACTACATAGTTGAGCCAAAAGTAGCAATGAGATAGTTTATTTTACTAAAAATTGATACATAGTATATTTTGCTCAGAATTCTTAGTCCAAAATTCACCACTCAATGTGTGAATTTGAATTCCGCTGATAAGAGCAAACATATGTTGAATGCAGGAACAAAAAATAAGGGTTTTAATTATATTTCTTCCATTTTAGGAATATAGTCAAGTTCCACTTAAATATTTGTAAATAAATGAACAAGAAATTTTGTATTGAAATTTATAAGAATTTAAAATAGAAGGTTGCCAACTCAACAGTTAAAAGTCTTTCAACGATACGTGAAGCGTTACCGTTTACCGTTAGAGTTGAGTTAAGAATTAGAAGTAACGGTAATTTTCGTTTTGCATTCACAATCCTTGACAATCAGAAAAGTACATAATTCTCGAAGGAATAGAGCAATAAATAAAGTGTAAATAATTGTATACATCGTACCACTGAATTTTATAAGATTCAACAGGAACCTCACGGTATAATGCTGGGATACGAAGGTACAATGTCAAAATTACCATGACATCACGGTGAAAATTGACATGATTCATGATGAAAATTTGTGAAGATGACAATAAATTTTACCTGTAACGTCACGGTAATTCTTACCACACTTATAGTAATGTTCCACAATCATCGTTATAATTTCACGCTGACTTTCCGGAAGCATTTTTTACATCCCTAAAATTTCTAGTAGTACAAAAAAAATACTTAGTTAATTTAACAAACTCACTTGGTAAAATAAGCAGTAACTATTTTTTTTATTACACTTACCAAGTAATTTGTCGTTTCTATAAAGCGATAAGTTAACATTACTAACTCGTTTGTTAAATTAACAAATTACTTGGTAAGTGTAATACAAAAAATAGTTAGTGCGTATCTTACTAAATGACTTTCTTAAATTAACAAATCATTTTTTTTCGTGTAATTTATACTTTGAAAATTAGGCAAAAAACTTATAAAAAATAAAATGCAGACAATTTATGTATTTTTAGATCTGCTGAAAAAATTATTAATACATTAATGAATGTTATAAGCACCTAATATTTATTTTTTAAATAAATATTTTAAAATAAAAATATTTAATAATAATCTAATTTAATTTATTGTTTCTTAGTCATATTTTTATTGAAGCTTTTAAAATCCGTATTTTTTATTAGTTTATAACATAAAGAGATTTCTTGCATATTTCTTATTACAGAAAACATTATATCGGCAAAAAATAAATTTTGCTGAGCAAACTGATGGATCTCCTTTCCTTAACGATTGTTCTGTTACATTGAAACAGTTGCCTATAGCGGTGGAATTTTTTTTTCATTCCGAATATCGCTAATAGAAAATCTTACACAGTCGAGGGAAAGTCGCGTGATGGTAGCGTAACTCCCTGTTGCACGTTGCACCTCTCCCGCGACCTTCGGCTCGCCTCCTCCGGTACTGAATCAACACCCTCGAGCGTTGGTTATTTACGATGGTTTCACGAAAACTGGAAACTTCGTTACTTTTTTTTCTGCGTCAGGAGGGTAAGACCCTCGTTTAACTACTGCCCCCCAAAGGTGTCAGAGGTCTCACTCAGAACGAATTTCGGTGGCACGGATGAAAAATTTTTATGGCTGCCGGCAACCAGGCGCATCCATTTTTTTTTCGTAGAGTAGTTTCACCTTAAAAAGGTGTTTTTTTCCCGTAACTGTAGATTTATTTCTGTGTAATAGCTGTTTAATGGAAAAACTGATGGTATCGTAATTTTTTTTTCAAAAATGACTATAATAAAGAGCCAATTTTTTATACTTTTTTACTGTCTACGTGACAGGTACTTTACCCCCAGGTGTAGAATTAAACACATGTATTCGGTTGAAATATACTGAAAAATGTGGTATCAAATAGCATCTATTTATTTACATCAAACGCATCTTATTTTATAGATTCTAAAAAAGTTTGTAAATGAATCGTCTCCCCTTTTCAAGCTTTTACCGTTCGTCGTTATAAATCTATTATCATTTTTCAAAAAAAAAAACTAGTATTTAAATGTAAATTAAGCTTTGACCTTTTCCAATAAAGAGAGTATACAGAGATACGTATACATCAGAGAGATAAATCTCAAAATTCCACACGCTAAAGGACGAACATCGATTTGTGCGGTTAAACGCACTATTTATCTTGATTACATTCACACCGCAATGATGATACTCATGTACGGAGCCGATAAAAAGTTTAATAAACATTCACGCCCCATCTTTTCGAAAAACCGTAATTACTGCTTAACGGATACGAGAGAGTGAGAGAGAGAGAGAGAACCCGAAAATCGGCTGCAACTTCCGAGAACCGGGCGAGAGATCTCGGCCACAATTGGAATTCAAGCGCCATTCAAAAAATCACAATCGCCGCCACTGAAAAGTAGTCTTCCATCTCTCTCCCATGAATGAATAAAACAGCCATCAGGAGAAAAAAGAGATCGCTACGCGACGCGCGAAGAAGTTCCCACAAACGCGCGCGTGTGCTCGTCGCGGCACGAAGTGCGCATATACACAGCGACTTCTCCTCGACGAAAGTGAAAGCGAGAGAGTATAGAGTTTGTGTGTGTGTGTGTGTGTGTGTACACTTGTACACCTCTACCTGTGTTGTACGGCAGCATGAATGAACGCAAATTACCCTCGATGCGCAGTGTGTCCGTGAGTGGGGTAAACGGATAAGCCTAATTTCGTTCGTGTTTACCGGACGTGCTGTATTATGAAATACGTGTGCTTTGCAAATTATATTTAGCCTAGCCACGTTTCATAATGCAGCGAATTATAATAACAGCGAAAAATAAGTATGTAGCTATTTCTTGATAGGAGTATTAGGAATTGGTTAATAGAAAATAATTAGGCTAGTTTTTTTCAGCTAATTATGAAAATAAATAAAAGTTATATAAAATGTCTATATGGGGGAGACCGGGGCGAAACTGAACGTGGGGTCGAATTCGAATAGTGTCGATATTTTTATGCTTAATGCCAAACAAAAGGTTATGGCTTTAACAAAGTAAGGATATAAGTTATACCCTTACTTTACCAAAGCCACTACCTCCAGTTCTATGATAAGCTTTAAAATATCGATACTGTTCAGATTCGACCCCACGTTCAGTTTCGCCCCGATCTTCCCTACATTCTTTATGGTTATTGTAAAGTGTTTATACTTTACTCAAGTATAATTTAGCATGTCAAGCAGTATGCAACTTTAAGCACACTTGAATTAAGTTGAGTATGTGCCAAAGCACACTCAATTGAATGTTTTTATTCAAAACTTCTTCTTTTTTATCACACATTCTCACCTTTTTTTTGTTAAGAAAGTTTATCGATTATTTGATGAGTCATCAGTTTCAAATGTAATTATAAACTCTTTATTACTTTTTATTTTAAAACTTAACTTTATTGCGAATTAAATATCATTATGACTGAAAAGTAAGTGTGTAATTATTTATTATTATTCGTATAATAACATCCAACAAACAGAAGTTGTTTTAATAATAATTATTGACACATTCATTGCTTTAAATTTACTATTAGTCGATTCTAATTACGTTTACGATTCTCCCTAAACATTTTCAAAGTAACGTTAATGGATCCCAGTCTTAGACCAGAAATAAATCTTAATTTATACTATATCTGAATATATTATCCTCAGCCGCTTGCTGATCTCATAGAAATCATTTTTAATAAACTGGCCCAAGACATCTCACTTTACAGCAACACAAGAACTTTTTCTCAAGGTGTCAGTCTTACAAAGAGTACGAATCCCCTCGAAAACAACGTTACTTATCCGTTTCTCATAACACTGCAAGTAAGAAACCCCAGACAACAACACTCATTCACCCAGGCATGTCGATCCAGCCTATATAGAAGCATCCCTCGCGGAATTATCTTCGCGGGACTGGAGACGGACTCCAGGTCCCACATCCTAGAGTAGAAAAATGCCCAGTCGCTGCTCTGGCCGTCATATATATAACGGTGGACTAATTTCTCATTGTGCCACTTATAGAGAGCCTCGACGCGCGGCTTTGTGAGTTCTCTCTCTCTCTCTCTCTCTCTCTTTCTGTATACCTGCAGGGGCCCGGAAGGAATTCTTCTCTCAATGCTAGACTCGGGGATGCGTCGCGCCACCGCTCGTGTTGTTGATGTGCCCAACGCGCGAGAATCCGATCGCGGGCTACTCCCACGCGCGCCGATTTCCATCCCCCGTACAGAAAGAAAGAGAGAGTCCTTCCACGAAGCGCCGCGATTGCGCTCGCAGATTCTTTGCGGCATCCTTTTTCTTCTGTCTATCGAATTTTTTGGAGCAGGAGAAGGGGGTGGTTTCACGGTTCGCGGCGAGATATTTAAAGGGACGTATGTCGAGTGTGCGTGAGAATAGACGTTTGCGCGGTTTTCACGATTTTCCAGAAGGGAGGAATGAAATGTTTTGGGGTGGTTGTTTTTGAGTGGTGGGGTAGTGACTTGTTTATACTGTTGATACAAAGGCATTTTTTGCTAATACAAAAGAGGACGTTGGTGGATTCTTGAATCGGATATCCGAGTAATAATGATGGGCTTAGCGGAACTTTCACACGAGAGTAAGGAGGATCTTATCTTTTTTGACGTATAAAGTTCGTTTTTTTGACGTACTGTTCGTGAAATTATATGATTGAACATAATGATTTTCCCTGATGAGCATTATTTATTATAATTCTACATAGAAGTATGTATTCTGACGTTTGTTCAAATTTGACAATTATTTATAGCAAACTTTCAGGAATACTGTAAAATTGTTAGAAAATAATTTGTCCTTGAACATGTTGTCAACATTTGATTCAGTTGCGCAGACTTTGATAGATTTTGTTAGATTTTGACAAATTTTCTCAGAATTGACTAGAAATTGTGAGAGTTCAGAGATCAAAATTAGAGTATTGCCAGTAAAATTATCATAATTGTAACCTTTACATTTTTTACAGTAAAACATTTTATAATTTTATAAATACAAATTTTAATTTGTGGTTAACGATTGTTAACTTTATAATAAAAGATGAATTTTCTTTTTACAAAATACTGTAAGTTTTGTTATACAAATACGTATATCATGCTATAACTGAACATTCAATAATTATATTTCATCTTCATTAAGTGCAAAAAAGCACTCTTCATGCGTGCTTACTCTGTTATTTTTCTTACCTTCGCTCTCAATGAACAATCAATTTCACCGAGTCGGAGCGATTGTTTGCACAAAACCACTCGTCCACAATGGGACCCAAATAAGCAAATCCAAAACTTCGTTTCGAGCAGCTCGCTTATAGTCGACGTCGTCTCTTTGAAGGACTGTCGCTGCTTTGCGCATGAATGAGCAAACGAATGGAATGAATGGACAAACGCGCGGAACGCTTGAAGAATAAGAGAAAAGAGCGCCCGCGGGCGAAGTATAAGAGCCGGAGGTCGAGGCGTCGACGACGACGAAGTTGAAGCGTGCGAGCTAGCGAAAACCCGCTCTTCTTTTCATCTTCGTGCCGGGACTACACACGTATAGGCAGCAGGAGAGTGGGGCGAGAGACTACGATTTGCGTACAACGGACGTTTTTTATGCCTGCTGTGAATCTTGGGGTTTAAGTGTCTTTTGCAGGAAGTCGATGAAGTTTAATGGGTGCAATTCGACAGTTTGACTATTTATAAATATTTATCGAAGATATTTGAATCTAAATTATTTGTATTTTTTTCTTATACAGATCTTGAATAAACAATTCATTAAATTAGCCTTTGTTCAAATTTGTCAAAGAACAATATTTTACCAAATTTTTACTTTTTAACGTACATTGTCAACATAATTTTACATGAAGTAAGGATCCTTTTCAGATAATTTAATAAGTATATGGATTATATATTGCTTTATGCTGGTTCATAACACAGAGATGTTAAAATGAAAGTTTTAGCAACATTTAATGGATCAAATATCATTTTATTAAAACCTAGTAAAACAAAATTTGGAAAAAGTTAGGTTTAGGTCAATACTTTATACATATGTTAAACTTATATATGGACTTCAAAGTACGTTACTATACTATAAAATTCGGCTGTTTTCTAAATTTAGTTCTACTTATCCTTATGAGTAGTACGTTCTGAAGATTTTCTGAACTTTTACATTGAATAGGAAGGTAGCATTCAATATTTATATCATTTTTTGAGTTTTAACAATATGTTGCTCTATATCTTAATAAAGTACCTTCTTTTGACTATTGTATTATTTTAATTGATAAATGACAATTTTCAATACTCTTCAAAAATATTCCATGCTTGCAAAAAATAAACTGCATACGAATTCAACTCGATTGAAATAAAAATATCAGTCTCATGGTAAAAAATGTATAATGTAATGTAAAGTACGCCCTAAAATATTTTTTGAGCTCTTTTTGGCATACTTCAGTGAAGCCCCGAGGACACGCAGTCTTCGTCTTTCGAAGCGACGAAGAGTCGAAAAAGACGACGAGGACGCGTCCGGCGAATGCATGTGCATGCCGCTCGAATTGAAGACCGAAAAGTACGCGAGCCATAAGCGCGTGGGAATGGAGATTCCATGAGAAATTCACCGCATCTTAGATCGAGCGGAAAAATTTCTTTCCCAGGAGAAATTCGAGACTATCTTTTCGCGTCGCAGTGATTTTTCTCACCTTTGCGTTTTTTTTGCGGATGCAAAAAGATAAAGTTTCGAGAAAATGACGAAAGGATTGAATTCTTTTGCAATTAAATATTTTACTAAATCATATAATCTAGAAACTAAAATTTAAATAACAAAATGATAATTTTAACCACACTTATTTATTACAGAAATAAATTATAATATATAGTTTATTAACGCTTTACTATCGAGGAGAAATTTAGTAACGTAAGCCGCAACGTTGCGTCTGTAAGATCCCGTGACGAAATTTCGCTCACATCAATGTATATACGTAATATTTCCATGATAAAATAATTGTATTAGTAAGAGATATCAATAATTAAAAGGTAAAGACAACATTCGGTTATAAAAGTAATTTTATATATGAGCCTTTATTTTTAAGCGCATCAAAAGATAGTCACATAAAAAGTAAAAAAAATCGAAAACGCTTTTACTAAATCTACTGGAAACTTTTTTTAATATCCATTCAACGTATAAACCGTTCAAAACAAACAGTTTTTGGTCAGAATAAATATAATTTTTTAATATTTCCATTTGTATTTTATCGATTTTTTAGGCTTAAATTGTTTACAACTTTTTAAACTAATTAATTTTATAGCTTCAAACTTTTACATAATAACTATAATTATATATTTAATGGGATGCGTCAGATATACTTAACCTGACGATAAATTATATTCGATATTTTCGTTTCTCTCAAAAAATACGCATCAGAATAAAATTTCCTTTTAAGGATACCTTTATTTACGTAAAATACATAGCGGAATACGCGAATTATTATCAGAATCGGAAAGTAGCAATTAAGTGATTATGCTAGTATTTAATTGTTCTTATTTAACTTGTGATAAACGGATGAAAAACGTTATGAATGAGCACTAGCTATTGATAATAACAGCGAATTAGTTTTATTTGAACAATTGTAGTGTGAACACATTACATATGAAATTGCTTTATTTTATATACACGTATTTTACAAAGTTATATAAAGTGTTTTAAAAGTATGTACTTTAATTTTTTTAAAGATATTTATAATTAATGTTAATGAATATTCAAGAAAATATTTGATGAATATTCAGACAAAGGCTCTAGTGTCTATATAATTATTTTACCCTAACAATGAAATTCATGTCATTTTCTTATGAATATATCTTCATGAAACAAAAAAAAATTATTCATGGCAATGAAAATTCGGTCAAAAATACAAAGAAACACCTCTTACTTAGTAAATATATCCCTTGTTCGAACATCTACCGACACGCATATATATCGCATGTAGGAATGTAGTCCGCAAAAGATAAGAATAATAAATTGCATACACATTATTGAATTCGAGACCGAAAACGTCCTGCAGCGGCACAAAGAGAACGCTTTATTCTGTCAACAATCATTGCGGTCCGGTCCTTATTAACCATTTTTCCCGTATACACCGCAAAAAGTGAACATCAGCCCCTACAACCCTGGACACAGGCACACGAGACTTTCATTTTTTCATTTGCAAACGCACTGCCTATAAAAGCTACGCGGCACATCGAATCCTGTAAATATAAGGCCAATTCCCGTCTCTCTGTCTCTCTTTCGGATTCGTCGGATCGGCGCGGGGAAAAAGAATGCTCGCACGCGCGCGTACACACGTGTATATTTATACACACACGAGATGCTCGGGGCTCGTGGTGTAGCGAAGTTCGGGGCACGCATGAATTTTTATGGGGCGACCACAATCTGCATATAATGACGGAGAGTTGATTGGACCGGATGTGGCGCTCCCACAGCTCTTCGGAGAGACAGAGCGAGAGAGAACGAGAGAGAGAGAGAGAGACTGAGTCCTCGGAATATACGTGTTGAATGACGGCCCTCTCGTCTTTTGCTTTTCTTCGCGCGTCGTCGACGCATCCCTTTCGCAGCTTCACTTTCCCCTATAGCGGGATCAATGAGATTGATTACCCCGTTTGGCTGCGGTGCTTTCGTGATGTCTTGAAGTTATGTGACTGAGATTTAAGTGTTCGAGCGTGTACGAGAATACGTCCTTGGATCCTTTCAAATTCGCGTTAACACTTCCCAAGGCTCTACTGCTTTATTTTGCCATTTTCTACCGAATTAGTGATTTAATCTTGATTATGAATCAATGCTCAAATTTAATTTGAAATAGATTTTCGATGAATTTATGTAGCGCTGTTCACTAGAAGTAATTAATACATCTATATTGATCAATTATTTTTATTTAGATAATAATAATAGATAATAATAATTATTGTAAGGTAACTTACTACTTGTTACGAGCAGACATAATATATTTTCTAATAAATTAATAACCTCATTAAATAATAATTGTAAAAATATTTATGTTCCAAAATTTCACTCTTTTAATAATATAATTTTTCTCAAGAAGATATATATTGAGTGTTCATACCAATACGTTGAGTTTTTATTAAATATAGCAAAAGTGTATTTCGAAATTGCACTTGATTATGTGAATCAATTCGTTAATAAAAATTGTATGCAGTAATTAATTAAATGTGACAAGTTATCTAGAAAACAATTTTTGAATGATGCTGAAAGCAATGGCACCATTGATGCATCCTTGAACACCTTGAAAGTAGCAAGATCATCTGTGTACATGTCTGCCTCGAAAGGTAGCAGCGTGTGAGGAGAGATAGCTGGTCGATTACGCATTCTATACAAGAGTCATCATCAGCGCGTCTTATGCGCCGTTCCTACGAGCTGCGTATCCTGACGCGTCTACTCTGAAGGGACATAACCAGCCTTAAAACGTCGTTCCTGTGAGCTGCAACAGTGCGTCCGTACGCCCCTTTGTCGGGGGACATCTGTAGCGCAGCACGCGCTGTTCCTGTGAGCTGCGACTACGCATCCTCATGCGTCTTCTTCGAGACGTATCCTGGGCGCCACAACGCGCCGTTTCGGCGAGCTGCGACAACGCGTCCGTACGCGCCTTCGTCGAAGGTCATCTGGGTCATCTTTAGCGCGTCTTGCGCCATTCCTGTCAGCTGCGGCAGTGCATCCTTATGCGCCTTCTTCGAGAGGAATCCTCAGCGCATCATAAACGAGCATAATCGTATTTAGCTAGAAGCTGCTTTTCTTTAGTAATAACTGTGCTTCTGTGCACGCGGCATGACGTTACTTTTTATTCAGCGAGTTTTATATATTAGCTTTATCTAATGTAAATTCAGCGATTGTTCCTGACGTAGGTTTTCTCTCATAGTTTTTCCTACGTCACAGGTACTAGCCTGGGCAAATGCAGGAACAATATTAAATTCTCAATTGTAAATATATATTAATAATGAGACGTGTTAGGAATTTAGTTTGAGCATTATAACATTTTAATTGTACTTTTAGAAACATTAAATGCAATAGAAAAGGTGTTAAAAATAATCGTTAAATGGAATTGAGAAAAGAGATTTTCTGGAATTTAGTGCAATTACTTAATACTTTTTTATTAGTATTTTTCCGTTAAAATTTGTTTTATTATTTTTTTACGGAGATCGAATCAATTTTTTGAAAGAACATATTGAATATTTTTAAAAAAATTGATTGGATTATCGAAAGTGAAAAATAAAAAAAAATTAAAAAAAAAATGCTCCGCTCATTTTGTAATACATGTCAAAAGGATTCGAATAATCATCTAAAATCGTGTAAGGAACAAAGTTACTTTAATAATTATGGCACTGAAAATAGTGATTTATTGTGACTTGAAGGAACAATATTTTGAGGTTTCATAACGGTAAAATTAAAGATATTATTAAGTATTGATAGCATATAATTTTTCAGAATGATTGCTTTTAAACATAAAAAGTTTTCTGGACTGATGAAAGAAAATCTATTTTTTGGTTTAACTCAGGCCTGCCACCTTAATACCATATCAATGTTCAATTGCAGTTCACGTTAATATGGTTCATTATTTTTTAATTCTATATATTATAAACCAAAAATATACGTTTTATAAAAATTATGAATTGAAGAGTCGAATGCAATAAGGGAATTAGCGCTCGAAAACGCTTAAAAGTATTGTCCAAAGAGAGAATTTTGAAAATTGATCAAATTGAAATTTAGACAATTTTGTAGTACTGTTAATTGTAATTGAAATCAAGATTATTTTGTATCCATTTTGTATTTTGAACATAAGATTTAGAAAATTATTTCATTTGACAGCTTTTACTACTGTGATGAGGAATATTGGGTACATTACTGCAACAATCCGTATCGTCATAAAACGAAAAGGCAAATAGTACGAGGATAAAATAAATTATGCGATAGAAAATGAACTAAATTTACATGTATAATGGAGCAATACTAATTTTGATCAAATTCCTTAACGATATTTAAATGACATATAGTTATTTGCTTAAAATACTATTAAATAACTCTGATGGGTGTCTAACACTCACTGAAGACTCAAACTCACTATATTTATTACGTACTAATAGTAAATAACCCTGATATTCGTGGTCGTTCGATTGACCAAATCGTGAACAGTCATTTTACTTATAATTTCTAAAATTATGTATTATAATATTAACAGTAATTACTAATTATTAAAAATTGTAGTATCTTTACATATAATTCAATACCATTCCCATTTCTATTTCAAGAAAAGCCATCTTTAAAAAAAGCCTGAGAAAGTAAAAATCAATAAATAAAAAGTAAATAAATTCGATTTTAGATCAAAAACCCCTTCCTGTTGATTTATTTCAAAAATCTCTTTGGCAAATGTTTTCAATCATACCTTGTTAAAATTATAAAACAAACATAGGAAACCATGCATCTCAAGCCTGTCGAAGTCCCAAATCCACCTATGTAAAGATCTAAAACCCTTTTTTAGCCACAACAACAGACAAAAAACCAACTCACTCCCATGGACCAACACATGCCGTGAAAAAACCGATCAGCGATCATCGATCCGCACACAAACATCGCATCAATTTTCTCGCCCCTGACAAGAAAGCCCCCCCCCCCCCTGAGTAGCCTCGCCCATACGCCCAAGAAAATCTAAAACCTTCAAATCAAACCCCATCCAAAAAAGGCAGAAATCATCCGAAACACAAGTTAGCCCGTGAAATTGCGGGTCGCGCAGATAAGTCGCGCACCTACCACACGAAGAACCGGTAGTAGAGGCATGCGCGCTTATACACACTCCGCATCGGAACTTCGCTCGGCCGTGTTGTCCTGGGAACGCGAGGCAGCGCGCGAGGGGATGCGCGCACTGCACAGGAAGAATCCGGCCGCGTCTCCGCCACCGAAAGGAGAGCGAGAGCGTCTATACGCACACTCCCCTTGGAAATCGGTATGCGCGCGCTCTCACGCTCTTGCCCGAGATCCGACACACACACACGCATATTATAAATGGAGGACGATGGAACGCCTTTTGGGGTGGCTGCACACCGGTATATGGTAGTGCGAAAGGGAGAGAGAGAGAGAGAGAGGAGTCGCGCGTGCGATTACCGAATCCCTTGGAGGTGAAGGGCCCCGCGTGAGGCGCAGGGCTTCCTTGTGCACTCTGCTGATGCCCTCGCTGGCGCACTTCCCTTTTCTCGTCGGGCCGAGGATGACGATGGGAGAGAAGGTATACAGGCTGCGCGCGGTGCTATGGCTTCTTCTTCCTTGTTTACACTGCAGGCGATAGCGGACCATTTAATTTTAAAGGGAAACAATCTGTGCCGTGCCGATTTGTCACATTGCCTGCGAGTGGTTTAATCCGCTTTAGTAGAAAATTGCTTTGCTCGGTGTCTATGGAGAGCTGAGTTCTAGAATTGTGCAGGAGAAGAGCGGGTAAACGTTGATTATAAGAATCATAATAGAATTTTATATATAAGAATGCATCAGAATCTTGAATTTGGAAAACGAAAAAGTTCAATTAGAATTTTTGAAAATTAAATTTTAAAATTATATATAACGGAATGGGATTAATTTGTAAGCTTTTTATAAAAATAATTGTTATAAATGCATTGTCATTGTTCCGGATAGACAAAATACCGAATTAAAAATAATTAGCTAAATATTAATCTATCTAAATTGTACGAAGTCTTGTAAAATTAGAATATCGATTATAATGTATTCAGGTATCGAATCATAGTTTTCCTTTCATTTGAAATAAAAAATTACTAGCGTTACGAAGCAGCTTCATCTGTTTATAAAGAATTACGAATTAGTATCGATTTGTCTTTCGAGCTGTTAATACATCACAAGTAAAATTATTGTGGTTTTTTTATCGCGTATTTTATAATATATATCAAATAAAGTATATTAAACTGTACATATTGATATTTTGTCATTTAAGAAGTTCTCCTACCGTGATATTTTACTTTTAACGGAAACATTGGCGCTCAACGTGGGACATTTTCGGACTTCTGTCGATTTTACGGTAGAAAAATAGGGTCAAATTATAGTTTAGTTTTGAATAAATCGGCAACAAGATGATCGCCTCGTAGATACCAGCGGATCAATATAGTATTCTTTTAACTTATGGAAATAAACACATTTCTGTCCAACTGAGTCTAACAGACCACTCGACAGAAACTAATTTGGTTTCAAGGTTTTTAAAATTTTCCCAATTTAATTGGCTAAACGATAAATTATTATGTATAATGAGATTGTACAAGTTCAAAAGGTTCGATACGAATGAGTTTCCATTAAATGTTAATCACGTGTATTTTAAATGGAATGGATTCCTATTTACCTATTTGAAGAACTTAAAATTAAAATTAAATTTTCATATAGTACAACTATTAACTAAAGTATGAACTACTTGAAACTATTGCCTAAAGTCGACATACATGTAATAACAAAACAACTACTTTGAGTAGGATCCGAGCGACCTCGTGTGCCAACCAATGGTTAACAATCATACTATAACAAGTACAAGACATCACCAAAGAGCCTTCATACATATTAAACAGTTTGATTTAATAACCTGATTAAAATTTTGATACCTCAAAGTAAACTTAGAAAAAATAAAATAATGTATTTATAAGAAATAGGTTCAAAGTTTGACTATGTCTTCAATATGCGTGAGTAATAAATCTAAATAACTGTTTGCGCTCAATGTCGGACGCTTTCTCCCGATTGGAGCATCAGTTAGGTTGAGTCGTTTACAGTACCCGTTTCGTACGGTGCCGTCCTTTAACATAGGGTAGGTAAGTGGATACACCGGTTTTGCTTGCACTTTCGTATACTTTGTAGACATACATACTTTCATGAAGTTTAATGTATATTTATTAATTGATACTTATTAGGGTTGCAATTTTACTGTCTAATCATATCATTATTAGTCAACTAGAGATATTTTTTATTTAAAATTGACAACTTTATATTTGTCTTATGTTATATAGAAATGTGACTTAAAATAGAATAGTTATTTAAATCGTTGCATCAATCATATTTGTATTCTTGTTTTTAAAAATGATAAGTGATTTTGCAAGATGCAAAATTTTATTCTTAGAATGATTAATAATTTTTTTTAAGAAGATACATTTTCGTATTTAATGACCGTAAAGCTTAAATTTATTACTTGAATTTTTCTATATTCACCCTAAAAGAGTCATTCTTAGTAACAGGAAATTATCATAATTCTTCTACAACTCACACTTTTAAAATTATAAGTTTTAATCCATATTTCAAGCGAGAAATACAAATGACCTCGATCTAAATGACATGAGAACCACAGCTAATCTTCGTAATCTTTTACGCAAAAATTCTATGCCCCCCACACGGCACAAATGACCGGTGGCCGGCCGCAGAGCAGCAATCACTCAGTCAAATCTCGTCCAAAGGAGAGCCCAGATGCTCCGCGGTGACCCTCTGCACCACCAACAACATCACGCAACCCGAACTCTACCATACCATATACACCCTCTCTCACAGAGCAGCTCCATATACAAACATACCCAAAGGGCGCTAAAAATCGCGAACCCTCCAGTTTCCCACAAGCCTATACACTGCATGTCTAGCCCCGCAACGCGCCCCAGGTGATATGTCCGGCATGCACCTCTTCTCCGCACATTATACACGTACATCAGGTCCTTGCTCGCATGCCCCTACTGTAGCTGTATAGTACGCGCAATATGCATCGACGCTCCGCTGAACGTCGTCGGACACACTCATGCCGGTAGGACAGATGCCAGTCGCTCGCAGCGTGCGTATTATGCCTGCGGTAATGGCCGAGCGCAGGAAAAGGTGCGCGGGGAGATGAGAGGGAATATCGAGATCGAGATAAGCCTATGGAGGTACAGCATGAGAATTCATTTTTCCGAAGGATATACGACGACTCCGTCGAACGGACGCGCGCGTCGATGAGTCAATTGGAGCGAGCTCTGTCCTTCTCGCTCTCTCGCCTTCACACCTGCCGATGGCGATGATGCGCGTTGCTTCTTCTTTTAGATGTATAGGTATCTCTCGTTTGCATGTATGCATAGTGTATATCTAAGCGATGGGTAGAAGAGGATAGCGTTTTTTCAGGGGAGTTCTTTACTTCCGCGTGGCGTAAGCGTGTGTGAGCATAGGTAGATAGCGTTTTTTATCCGTCTCGAGCGAGTGCGAAGGGACAGTAATTAACCAGCTGTTGTTATGGGTTTTCGAGCTGTCTTTGCGTCGTTCAATTTTTATCGATGAATCGCGTTTTTTTAGTTTGAATGTGCGAGTGTAAATTCTTTTTTTGAAGTTGGAGAATCCTTGGAACTTTACTTGATATAATTGATGATTGTTTGTGTTTGCTAACTTTATATTTTAGAGTAGGGAAATTCCTCATTTTGTTTCTATTATGTATAAGATATTTTGACAAGTATTATGAACTTTGATTGAAAGTACAATATAATTATGTTACAAATTAGTAATTTTTGTTATACTCCATTAACAATAAAAATTATTGACACTTTACTAGCCTCGAGTTAATAAGATGCAAAATGTATTTTATAAAATTGCATATTATAGTATAATTGCGTAGGATTTTTTTTAATTGTTAATTTCGTTAATACTAACTGTAAAGAAGCTTTACCATACAATTTCGTTAGAGAACAGAAAGAAAAAACCGTTACTTTAAAATATGTATTATAAGCTTTACAAATGAGACTATGTCGGATTATCAAAAATAGGGGGAAATACACCATGCCCGCATCTTTTTTATTTCAGTAATCCCCTGATGAACATTACATGTAACAATATTTCTATGAAAATAATTATACTGGTTGTGTATGTATAATTACGATTTTACAAATGACGATGCCCACAGTGTTATTACTCTTATATGTGTAAATTTTCAAATTAAAATGCTTATATCTATCTCCAGATTAAATTTTTAAAGGTTTTCAACATTATACATGGGCCTTGTCCCATAAATATTTTTATTTAATGGATTTTACATAAATAATATATAATTATGATTATTATATCATACATATACTGCATACCGTACATAAGTAAGTTACTTTCTTTATTTAACATTAAGATTATAAACCCATCTGAAGCAGTCTTTAAACAACATATTTAAGTATATTACGTGACAAGTAGTACGAGTAAATGCAGTTCGCTGCACGGCAAACCGTCTATTAAAATCCACTCAGTTCCGAAGTCAAACCAGGAAATATATTTTTTTCAAAAACCTGATACGATAAATGCAGGCCCTGCTCAATGTAACCCTTGTCCTTTAATGACTATCGGTATTTAGTTTTTTTTTACTTAGCATCGAACCCCTGCAAGTCGTACGTACATATACGTTGAATTCGCTAATGAAATCGGACCCAGTCCAGGTGTTGGGCGCGCAAGTCTACCTCCTGCGCACATACACACGCGCTTACGGGGCAGTGTATAATTTACACGAGCGACTTTCCTCGTGGGAAGCGATTCTATGATTACTATTTTGATAAGGACACGTACGACCCGAATGCCGTCACATGCGCGCGTCGTTTACCCTTTGAATATTCCTAATTCATCCAATGAGGTTGCGTATAGGTATATGAGTGTACTTCGAGGATGCGTATCGAAAGTATATGTTTATTTGCCGCGTGGAACTGGGAACGTTAATGTGGGAGTGTCCCATAGGTGCGCATCAGCTGGTTTCTCAATGTCATATTCATGGGCCTCTCGAATTTAATGAAACTTCCGGTCAAATGCAGAATTCCGACTGTTTTGACTTAACGGTTTAAAAGACTCTTTTCGTACAAATACGATGACTATTGACTTTGTGGGTAATTGCGGCTAGCTAGAAAATTAATAATACGTTATAGCGTGTTTTATTCGTATCCAGCATTCTTTAGAAAAAAATGACATAATAACGAATAAAACAATGAACACTGTAATATTAAATTTTCATAAGCTAAAAAAGAAAAAATATTAAATCCAAATTTTGATTAACCCTCTGAATGTGTGTAAATATTTATCATTTTCAAGACAACAGACCTGAATCCCTAAAAACAAGTCGATATCTTTCAAGAAATCATCGATCTCGATAAAAAAATCTTCGTCAGTGTTGCACGTACTCGTATAACCGATCCTCGAGGATTACTGGCGATAGCTCTCGAAAGCTTCCTAGAATCGAAAAACGAGCGGCCAGAGAAAGAAGCTGCTCTCGAGCTTGGCGGGGAATTTTCTGAAGACGAGCCAACGCGACTGCGCCGCAGCATGCAGCAGCACCCAAAAGACACCACCAGCCGCGTACGTGACTATTCTTTGCAACCGCATAGCAGCAGCGCCGACTGATAGATATTAATCTCGAAAATTGCTCTCACTTAAAAAAAGCGGAATGCGCTCGCTTGGTCCACGAATGGGGCCGCAGAAGAAAGCTGCAGCAGTGTCAAAAGTATGTATAGCCATCGAGACTCGGCAAAACCGAACGCTATGTTGGAGGATATGATGCTCAGTCTCCACGTACACTTTTGGGAGGTATTCTAGTGCTGCAGGAGATTTTTTATGGCTTTGTGTGGATTTATTGAAACAGAACAATTAAAGTTTTTGGCATTACATTCAAATAACTGAAATCTGCAGTATGATAGAAAAGTAGTCACTGTTGTCATAATTTGGTCTCGTGTATCTAAAATGAAAAATGTTTAATAATTCTTAATTAACACGCGTTTGGCTGTCGTAAATACCAAAATAATAGAAAAATAATGATAATTTAAAAAATGATGGCATTTGAAAATTACATAACAAAAAAAATTGTAATTACTCTTGAAATATTAATGAATATGTTTTGTTTAAAAAATCTGCCAATAAGCCAAAAAATTTTCTTTAATAACATCTCGAATAACAAATCGTAATTACTACTAAAATTTGGCGAAAAGAGTATTTAATTTCACTCTACATGCTTGATGTATCCTAATAGTCATTACACAAGTGTTATTTAACATTAAAAGTTAAAGCAATGCGCTATTAAAATGTATGTGGAGACAGAGCATTAGAGAGATAGAGAGAGAAAGCAAAAAAGAGAGGAGGAGGAGGTAGGTTCGCACGAGAAGATAAGGACGGTCAAATCGCCAAATCGTCGCGCGCGGACGCAAGTGTTCTGCCTGAGAGCGGAAGACGAGAGAGAGAGAGAGAGAGAGAGAGCACGCGCACGCCAGCGAAAAAGAGAGAGAGAGAGAGAGAGAGAGCTTGAACTGCCGGCTGCAGACAGCTGGTGGCCAATGAATTCGTCTGCGGCGACCGAATGTAATGTTACTGCGTGCGGTCCTCCTTGCTTGGCCTCGCTGCGTGCATGCGGTGTGAGCGAGTATGTGTGTTTATGGCCCAGGCCAGCGTTTTAAAAAGCTGCGCGCTCGTGTCACTCGAGGCATACCCACCCGATCTGCTGCTGCTGCTGCTGCACATACACACTTTGCGAGAGCGTCGCGCTACGAACGTTGAAACGGGAATACGATGTGTAATTATATGCATGACTTTGGTATTTTTATCTGCTGCTTTTGTTTCCTCGTTTAATTGATGACGTATCGGTTGGACTTACGCGTAAAAATAGTTCTTTACGTGTTGATTGAGCTGCAGTTGACCTATATATTGGGATCATTATTCTTGGTTTATTAATTATTTAAATATACTTGGTATTTTTTGTTTATGAATACAATTTATCTGATAACAATGCTGACCCGGCTAAAATGGTTCTTGTTTGCTCATAATATGATCATATATCAAATATACATTTATTGATCACGTAATATGAGCACAAATAATCATATGTTATCATGAATGCTCCGATATGGTTATACAGGATGTTTCATTTTAATCTCCCAAGGGCGTTATCTCGTAAAGCAAGCCGAAATCGAGAAAAATGTTAAATACAAACGTTTTGTGGTTCCGAGGGAGCCATCAGATAACATAGTCAAATTTTAGGCCCAATCGGACCCCAACTAGATTTTTTCAAAAAGGAACTCGTATTTTTCAACGTAACAATTCAAATTCGTATGAAAATATAGGAGATCCTATTTGAAACAAGATCAATTTGAGTTGTTGCATAATTGAGCCCAAATAAGGCCTTGAGCCAAAATCTAACTATGTCATCTAATGGCCCTCTTGAAACCCTATAACTTTTATATTTAACATTTTTGTCGATTTCGGCTTGTCTTAGGAGATAATCGCCTGGGGAGATTAAAATTAAACACCCCGTATTTTGTACAACGCTATACTTCATACATGCCGATAAATGATTATTGATTATATATATTTTTTCATAATGTGATCATATATATGACCATATAAGTACTGCTTTAACCTATTTATAAATGCAAGAAAAATTAATCATAGAATGTTTATAATCAATACTATTGTTACTATCAGCTGATTATAAAATATTAATGTAAAAAGGAAATTTCCCATTAAATAGCAAAATAAATAAATAGATAGATAACATAATATGGAATATAAATTGCTTGAATTTCTAAATAACTAATTAAACGGAATGGCATCATCCACAAACTTTTAATATCTGATGTGCAAAATGTATAAGTAGCATTTAAATAAAGAAATCATCACTTAGGTCATTAGAATGTCCAAATTTGACTGACATGTTGTACAAATCTATCCTGCAAAAAGAGAAAGAGAAAGCGAATAGCGTTGGCATGTGTACAATCAAGCTTTATTATATCATATATGCCTAAATACAAACTGTAAACGTGTGCGTGTGTACAGATACACGGTTGCACGTTTGCAATTTATTGTCTGGGGAGCAATTTGCCGAAGTCGGAGCGTATAAAGAGCCGAGACTAGATCGTAAGAGCGAGAGGAGAAGGAAGGGCGAAAAAATCGTGGGCGCTACGATGCTTCCGACGGATATTCGGCGTCGAAAATTGCCAATTGTCTCAATGGAACTCGTTTCGCATTGTCTACAGCCTTCAAAGAGAGAACGAGCAGGCGAGCGACCAACTCTCGGTCTCTTTTGGACTATTTCTACTCACTGTCCCTCTCTTCTTCTGCGCACTGCCCTTTAAATTTCTTTCTAACTAATTGCGTGCAATGAATGTATATAAAATTGGATTGATTAATTGTTTAATGAAAGATACCAACAATTTAATAGGCGGTTCACGCCTGAATGATTCTACTTTTCTGAGAACAGTGTGCAAAAAAGTGTTTAATCGTTTGTCCAAGCGAATAAGTGAAAAACGAAATAAATCTTTGCGGCAGCAGAAATAAGTAGATACAGACTTCATAGTCAGACATGCTTGTGGAACTTCCATGTAATTCTGTTATATTTCCTTTTACGAAAACTTATGAACTTAGTAAAAAAAATTATACTAATAAAATTACGACTAATATAATAGAAAAAAAACTGTAATGTTTTCTTTTTAGTTTAAATGGCTGAGTTTTAAGCTTAGATTGAAAATAACGATATATATATGCGACGAGAACTATATTTGAGGTGTTGAGCGAGCCCATATACGCATGTATTTATAATACAACTAATAGTTCCAATTTTCGCCACTCTATTTGCTTTTACATGGAAATAGGAAAATAATTAAAATAATTATACACAGAATCAATTTTTACCAAAAGTGAAATTACCCGGTTTTGTTCGGACACTCCTTAAATAAAGTCAGAAATGGTATAATATAAAAAAAAAACATCAATTGCACAGGTTCTCATTGAAGAATCCACTCTCAGTCAATCGTCTTCCGTACCTCTCGTAAAATTCCTGTATATCATCAAACACTCTGCTGTACTCTCCGCACAACAAACAGCAGCAGCAGCATCACCAGGAATCACAAACTGCCTGGTTACTCGATTCTTTTACTTCTAATTGTCCTGTTCGCCTCCTCTATATCTCCGTGCCGGCCGCCTCTCTGACTTATATTTCCTTTATGCCTTGTATATAATTCTCCGTTTTCTCTTTGTCTTTCTCCTCTAGCGTCGAGCCACGCAGGAGGAGAAGGAGCCAGTGGGTGCCGAGAGCTGCTGGAAGGGGAGGGGGGAGGTTTAGGCACGCGGTATACTATGGCGAACTGGTGCCGATGGTATGTTATACCGGGGGCCTTAGATCCCTTCCAAGAAAAGCGACTCGAGATCTGGAATCCCTTAGAGTCAATGGTCCCGACAACCTGCTATACGAGCGAGGCCCGGGCGGCGGCGGAGGAGGACGCCAACGCGCGATTTTTAATCTGTCCTTGAGGCTCGCTCGCTCGATCCTCCTCGTCCTCTTCTCCTGATTCTCCGGTTCTCTCATTCTTCTTCTTCTTCTTCGTCGTGCTGATTCTTCGTCTGATGTCCCTTCTCTCTCTCTCTCTCTCTCTCGCTCTTGGGGGATGCGAGCTGGCTCGCCCTCGATCATGTTGTGCTTGGGCTCGCGCGCGTTCGCTTCTTTTCTTCGTCTTTTGATGAATGGCCGTTGCTTCCTGTTTACAAAACTCTGGCATTAGAACGCGTTAATACGGATGAGCTCTGGTGGCGCGCGGCGGAGCAACGACTCGGACGAATTAACGACGAGAGAGAATCCTTGCTTGTTTCTTTTTGCGGACGAGGGCGTGCGGGGGCGCACTTTCGTCGGGAATTCGCGCGGGACTTGTAATTCCGGCATTGTACGAGTTGTGACTTCTTCAAGTGGATATAATGTTAATTAATGATGGCCGGCGGAGGAATTAGTTGTTTCTATGAAGCGGGAAATACTCTTTCGGTGCGGGTCTGAGTTTGAGATTTTTATGGATGCAAGGAAAGAGTGTTTATTTATTCATGGGGAATGAAAAGTTTATTCATTTTTCGACCTTCAGAGTTTTTATGAGAATGTAGAAGTTTACTCAAATGCTTTGCCTTCCTACAACAATTTATGCGAAATTTGTACCGATCTTGTATGATACCAATCGTAACATGTATAAAATTCTTATTTATTCCGGTAATAATTATTTATTGGATTTAAGCAGTTTTACAGAAATATGAATTCTTACTTTTTTTCAATTTAACAACTAATTATAATTATGTAATTCTGACAAATTCTAAGAATTTTTGACGTAATCTGTTAAATAATGATCAATTATTGCATCTTAAGAAATGTCGGAATTTGATAAATTTTATTAAAATTTCTTAAAAATTTGGTAAATCTTGTAAAAATTTGATATATATGTTTCAGAACTTGTAGAAATTTGATAGATATCGTCAGAATACGTCACAATTTTATCAATTTTGTCAAAATTTGTTTGAGTATTTTAGAATTTGACAAAATATCTCGGAATTTGATAGGTTTTGTCAGAACTTGATAAATTTAGCTAGAATTAGATATATTTTATCAAATTTTTCCAGAATTAGTCATACATGATTAATTGTTAAATTGTAACAAAAGTTATATTTCTGACAAATTTTGCAGAAATTGTTGTAATGAACTTCCCAAAATTTTATACTGATTTTAAAAGAAACATTTTTATCGGAACTTCATTGTAAGCATTTATCAACGATTGTATGTAATTACTAACTTAATAAATTAGACAGTAGAATATAATTTTTAAATTTTTCTTATGCATATATATATATACGCTATACAGGGTGTCTTAGAATGACCCGAACCCCTTGATAACTTTTTAGGATTTGGTTCTAACAAAAATAGTTTCAGATAAAAGTTGTAGAATTTAAAGAAAGCAATTTGATAGTGACCTTGGATTTGACCTTGACCTTAAGTTTCAAAGTCAAACCAAAAACTTTTTTATAAAGGACCCAATCCTAAAAAGTTATCAAGAGATTCGGGTTTCTCTAGAACACCCTGTATAATACTTCCAAATATTAACAAAGTTTGTTTTATACAAACTCCAAACCTCTAATAATATACTCATCTACAAAAACACAAAAATGAAATAAAATTGGTTATACCTATGTATGTGAAATTAATGATTCAAATTTATATCGAATGAGACCAAAGTTTATAAGATATCTTAAAACCTAAATTCTCAATCCATCAAAATAAAGAGACTCTTAAAATGTCAAAATGAAAAAGGGAATCAAAAGCTGCCTGCGATCACCGCAGAAAAAAAGAACATATCAATCTTCACGCACATGCAGCGGAATGCGCGCGAGGTGAAAGTTCACTCGCGCGTAGGCACGTGCGCGTCCCCGCCATAACCTGCTTTTTTTTTCTCCTGCGGGTAAAAACATAACCCGCCATAGCTTCCCGAAACCACAGAGCTTTTTGTGAATGAAGTTTATGGGAGCGTGCAAATTTAACGATGAAAACGGTTGCACATAGGTATACATCGTCTGGCAGAGACGATGGCACTTTTAATACGTCCCGTCCTGTGCCTCGGTCATCGCTCTTATACAATAATGCATTCGCGTATACATTCCTCCGTACATACGCGCGTGCGCAAGCTTAAAGGATGTATCCATATGTAATACACGCGTACGAGTATGCGCGTATGCGTGGGTACACATGGAAGCCGTGCGCGGGAATTTGCGGTTTCGACTGGACGGCTGCGTGCACACGCGCCCGCGTCTCTCTCTCTCTCTCTCTCTCTCGCGCTCTCTCTTTCTCTTCCTCCCGCTTGCTATACTCGGTTCTTCTGTGTCCCTATATTTCTTCCTCCTCGCGCGTTATCCAGACTTCCCTCCTTTCTTTCGCGAGCTAGCGCGCTCCTTCTTTCTTCTTGGCGGGCTTTTGTGTAAGCGCGCTGCAGGGGCTGCATCTGTGCGTGTACTTCAAGCCCTCTTTTCGCGCGCATTTGCGAAGTACGCGTTTTAATGCTCGTTTTCTTCACTTGAAGAGATTTTGGAGTCTGGCCTTGATGCATTAAATTGCTTGTTCAGCTGTAGTTTCTATAGTCAAGATTTATTTATCAAGTGCCGTAGTTTTATTTAGAGATTTTAGACAACGATTCGTAAAAGCTTTTTCGTTGTATGCAACGTCACGATTGCATTTTTGAAATTATAGTTTTTATTATAACATAAGCTTGGAGCATTTATAAATCGAGGGTATTATTTATTCTAAGCAAAGTATGTGCAGATCAAGGTTTTATTTGCTCGGAGTGTAATTACAAAGTTTAATATGTACAACATTTTTGTTAGGATTACAATTTTACTAAGTTTACATCATGTAAGTTTTTACAAAGATAAAAGCACGATAGAAAAAATCTTTACAGGATTGGATTATCTTTAACTGCGTATTAAATATTTCAAGTTCATTATTATGCTTCTTCATCATGATAATAGGTATAGTTTATTCCATAATAGGTATAGTTCTTAAAAAAGAAGAAACTGTAACACTAAATCCTAATAGCCACAATATTCTAAATTATTCTTAACTTTAAGTTTAAAGACTTATATTTTAAAAACTCTTTCATTCGTTAGAGTGAATAATACTTTAAATCTAGACTGAAAGCAAATTTGTTTTAATTTAAAATATGTAATGCTTATTATTATTTAGACGAGCTACGATAACATAGTGATTTAAACTTGCTACAATTTAAGAATGATCACCGAATGAAACTGATATTTCAAAATATTATAGTACAATTTGTTGTATTATACAAATCAAAATTGATATATATCTAAACACTTCATATAGTATTGCACATCACAGCACTGAATGAATACAATTAATCTAAGTAACTTCTTTCAAAAGACAGAAAACGTTATAAAACTTGACCGATCCGTCTTGCTGCATCTTCCGGCATTCATCACAGGTTTTCGCACAATACATGTGTAAAATTTTTAATTTACAAACCGCACTATCCGCATTCTTGCAATTCTCACTGATGACATACGAATGATCGATTTTCGGCTGGTTCGCACATCATGGGAAACGAAATGTGAAGCCACGGATATTTGATTTATGAGGGCGCCCTGAGGTCACACACAATACATTTTAGTTACCATTCCCCTGTATAGTAAAGCCATTAATACAAAAATACAATGCGCACAAAATTTTCCAAAATCTCCATCGTTGTCCGGAGATCCGACCATCAACTTTACTATTACCAAAGAGAACATCCATTCGACAGTACGAAGAAGCCCGACATTACACCAGCCATAAGAAATTTAATTAAAATTGATCGCGCGTCGTTAGCTCAAAAAGAAATCATATTATATTCGCAAAACTTAATCCGCTAGCGTGGCGTTCTAATAAAATGTAAAACGTATAATAATAAAACCGCTCGAAAGAAAAAGGAAGGAAAAGAGCCAAAAGATATCATAAGATATCATAAGGGATTCTGGCAAAAAATGAAACGCAGCGAAACATTTGAGCATATATACATGTATGTATAATACAGACGGACACGCATGCACTCACATAGAGACGCTCGGTGTCTGCATCCTGCGCGCGATATTTTTATGGTGACCTTCCGAGAATCGCGCCTATGCGTGGCGGGTCGGCGAGGCGGCAAACAGCTGAGTCCGAATGATAAGGGCGGCCTGCATCACAGATATTATATATACAGACTATATATATGTGGCAGCGCGCCGACGACGCGGCGGTCGTGAACGAGCGGAACTGGCAAATATAACGTGATCTCATGACGATCGACGTCCGCCCGTTCGTTCATAAGGATAAGTTCATTCAAGAGAGTCTGCGCTGTGTTGCCGCACAAGCCGAGGCAAAAAAAGAGAAGCCTTCTCTCTGTCACGCGTGCTCTGCTTTTTGTTTGTTTTGCTCGTGTCTCTCTTTTTCTTTTTGCACGGCGCGATGATGCAATTTCATATCAAGGAGTATGCATCGTTTCTTTCATGAAAAAATGTTTCATTCAAGAGTCGAGTACACGCGTACTGTGTCGCTTATCGCAGGATGGTTTCCAGGATATCGAGACTTGCGTGACTTTGAAATATGAATGGCTTTTAGTGAAGAGTTTCATAAATGTTGCTCTAATGATTTTGGTAGAGAATGAAACGATTTTTCTCAGTAGTTTTGAGCAGTATTGTTGAAAATGGTTCCCTTTTGCACAAAGAAATTGTTTAACCTTTCGGAGTATAACGGTACTGTCAGGCTACCACCTTTATTTTCATCATTTTTAAGTATTAACCCATGTTATTCACCTTTTAATTTCTATTTTTTGTACTTTCAAGGTCTTGTAAGATATTAATAAATATATATAAATAAACAAATTTTTAAAAACTGCATTAAAAAAACAAATCATTTTACAGAGATCTATAATTAACAACATCATGAAACTTACATACAGTAGGTTTTTGGGATAGATAAAATATAAATTACAAATCTGAGGTCAAAATTCAAAACTTCACAATTTTTATCTGCTATTTTGAATCTGCTATTTTCAATTTTTAAATTTCGACCTCAAATTTGCAATTTGCGATCCAAAGAAACCTATATACACATAGGTTGCACATAAATTAAACATAAAAAAGCTGTGCTTCAAGGGAGTAAATGATATATAAAATCTTGCATGAAATAAAAAACAATTATAAACGTTTCTTTTACATGACTTTTTTTATAAAATCTTATAAGTTATAGTGCTAAAACTATATAACAGATGTATAATTACAAAATAAATAACCGGTTATGTACCGTCACGGACCCAGTTTCTAATCAGTACCCAATTTCTAATCAGTTTCTCATATATATTTGATATAAAATTTGATTAACCCTGAAATTGTTTGAAAAAAATAACATTTAATAGATAACTATCTCACAAGTACGTTTGAAAACTTCACATGCTATTAATATCGTAGATTTTTAAGAAAAAAGATATTTTATTACACTGTTGTCAAATACATAATTTTTTCGCCATTTCACTTTTACCGACTGCAAACGAGCACACTAAGATTTTCGGATCGTTTCTTTATTATTATTGAATGTATCGTAGCAAAGCTTTTATATCTGAGTTACTTAATACCTTTTTTGTATAAAACAATCAAAATATTAATAATAAATGTAACTTTTTTAGAAAATAAAAGGTGATTAGAAATAGGTTCCGAATTTTTAGAGTTTCCGCAATTTCTGATCAGTTTTATTACAACTATTTTAAATATTAAAAGACCTTTAATTGTTCTAATCTCATCAAACAACAGCAATGAAAGTTGTTTTAACGCACACAAACATCTTTCTTAGTTCAAAGTCTCGTAAAATCCACTGAAACATTGCACGTTTTATAGGTTCACTTTGTAGGCTATAATACTTACTGACCGAGCGATCAGACGCGCATTTCAGCTGATTGATTGTTGTGCGGTCGACTGAGCATAAATAATCGAATATTTATTTTATTAATCATCATTACTTAAACAAAAAATGTTAACTAGTTATCATAGTTACTGTTATAATATTGTTTAATGTGTTTTTGCTTGTTGTATAAGATAACGCGTTAACAAAATTTGATTAGAAATAGGGTCTTGATCTGAACAGAAATTGCTCCTATATATCATTTAGCTGATCAGAAATTACTCCCTGTTACTTTTTTCTTTAAAGCTTTATAATTAATTAATTTCTGATTCTTTGTGTATTTTTTAAATTTCAGATGAAAGATTAAGAGTTATATTTATCATTAGAAATGTTTCTTTTGAGTAAACAGTTCATTTTTAAATTGTAATGCATCAAATATCCCGACATTGCGCCTTAGCTGATTAGAAACTGGGTCCGTGACGGTATTTTGAACAAATCAGCTTGGATAATCCATATTAATGATTTATTGAACAATACGTTTCTTATTAGTTACATAAAAGTATTTAGCTCCTATATATAAATAAAATTTTCATGCTCAGAAACTACCTATGGAAACCGTGTTATTTATATCAAAAAGAGCTACATGTAATTTTATGAATTTCTTTTTATTTATTTTTATTAAACATTAGCTAAACATTTATGTTATAATTATTTGTCGCAATATATTTAAGTTTGTCGTATAATTACGCTGGCAATATTTTAAAATTTTTTTATAACTTGTTCTAATCGTTTACATGTAACAAAGGAAAAATATTCAACATTTAATACATTAATATTACATCCTGTTATCTACTAAACTAGTGCAAATTACAGCTATTTAAAGGCCAAACTTCGATGTAGGTCTTTTTAACCGAAACTGTACCCGTCAAAGTTTTTTAACTCAGCCTTAGGAAGCAATACGTCGCTTTGATGGATGGCGGGTGGTGGCCATGTAGATAAGCTCTCGAGATGCGTTCGAGGGAGCCCGTGCGAACGAAAATTTCCCGGTACAGCAACAGGAGCTCGTGGGACCTTTAAAAATGGCCGTGGTATGCGGTTGTCTAGAAAAACACTGGGAGGCTGAAAAAGGAGAGGAGCTTCTATTTTTCGAGGATTTTTCCAATAAATCCAGACGTAAGCACGCAGACACGCACACACACAAACACGCAACATACGTGACTGAGGCGCCGCTGCCAACGCAGAGTCGGTTGCATTTTCCTCGAGGCGTTATCGCCATTCCGCCTTATCGACATTGAATATAAGACCTTACACTCCCAACAGCAGCAGCAGCGTCGTGAGAAACGTAGCGCGAGTTGCTTTCTTCGAATGTAAATGTGGCTTATGAGTTCGCATGTGATTTGCGAGAAACAAATCAAATCGAATGGAAGTGTGATGGATTATTGTATCTGTGCGTGATTTATAAGCTAAATAATATAGTCAGAGTATTCTTACTGTACTTAAGGTTCAATTTTTCAATAGTCATGATTTGTGATATCTTATTAACGTAATGTCGCAAAAGAAGATATTTTTATCATAATTTCCATAAATGTGAAAAGCTTAATTTCGTTATCTATTGTTATAGAAATATATATCTTTAATTTTTAATAAGTTAGCTCACTAATGGAAATGATTGTCCTTGAAAAATAGTTTTTTATAGTTTAAAAATAGCTTTTTTATCAAAGGAGTACAGTCATCATACTGATATTTTAACCCAGTATCGTCACTTCATGAGAAACGTCCCATAATGATGTTTCTAACGATAACATTTTTTTCGAGATAATAAAATGAATTAAGGCGTTCATAAGAAATCTTTTATTTTAAAAATAATTTAAGGTGATTATTTAATGAGAATCGACCTTAAAACTAATATAATATCAGAAACGTTTATAAAGTATAGTATAGTATAAAACAAGGGTACTTTAAGTAACAAGAAAATAATTTGTCTCGAAAATTTCAATATTGCAAAATTAGATATCGCGTAAATTACAGAATAATTTGATAAATGATCCGAATCTTTTTTATTTGTTATCCAATTTTAATATGAAAGGTCTTAATTTATTCCTTGAAAGATTTCGGGAGGACTTATATACATATAAAAATTGATAAACGTTAAGAAACCTGCAAGGTTCCAGTCAATTGTTTATAAGTCCATACACGTATTTTTGTAAGTTTGTGCGTATACAAGTATAAACTATCTGCTGTAACGTTTGTACGTTTTCGATGATTTTCAATTTTTATATGAGTTAGTCTCTCTGAAATCCATCAAGGAACAAAATGAGACCTTCCAAATTAAAATCGGATTAGAAATAAAAAATTTCTGATCATTTATCGAATTATTCTCTAATTTAAATGATATCTAATTTTGCAATATCGAACTTTCATGAAAAATTTTTTTCTCACTGATAGTACTGTTGTTTTATACTATAACGTTTCTGATATTGTAACATGTAAACAAATCATTGTATATATTTTTATTTTTAAGATCGTATCTTATGAAAGGATCACCTTTATGAACCATTTCATGAAAGGTAAAATATCAACTTTTTACTAAATTACTAATTGTATTTGCCTTTTCTAAAAATAAGAAGAAATAATAATAACTACATGTTTCGATCCCTAGTAGCAAGCCGATCCGACGGCCATTTATTTATTAATCTTTTTTTTTACAACAAACTATGACTAAAAACCGTTATACCGATTTGTAACAGCCTTTCGAAAAACGCAATTAACGCGCGCTCGCAAATGCAACGCTAACGTCTTCCACACCAGCAACAATCTCCCAAAATGACCCTCCGCAATTAACTTCGAAATCCGCGCCGTCTGAAATCGATCTCTGCAAAAAGCGAAGTCGAACTTCGCGAATCGGCATCCAAAGAAAACCGAAAAACCTGCCGCGTGCGCGCGCTCGTCCCACACACGTCGCGCCATTAAATCGCGAGCCGAGGCTCGACCCGTGGCTCGGCCGCTAATAAAATTCCATTACTCAAACAAGGCATGAAAAACCGCGCCCTCTCGGCTCCTCCCGATGTGCATAACGGCGCCATAAACTCCACGAGTGTTTCTCTCCCTTCGCGGACGACGCCGCCCCATCGAGGTGCAACCGTCCGAGACCCGAGAGCGGCCGTTCCGCGCTCTTGAGCACATGTAACGTGCGGCCGAGTAAACGAGGCCAATGTTTGCCGATGCTGACGATGGGCCACGAAATGAAATGCCGACGCGAGATCAACTGCGAAAAGGGAAAAATGCGAGAATGGCCAGCCGAAGATTCGGAGTAGTTGAAGTTACGTGTGATGGGAGTTTTGGTCCTGAAGTTCGGTTTTTGTGTGGACTGGTTGATTTGTGAGGGCTTGATGCCATTTTTGCCGGGTGGTTTAATTGAAGATTGGGTTTTAACGCGTGTATAGACTTGCGGGTATTTAATTTTATGGATGAGAACAGATTTACTGAGTATCGTTTGTACCTATATGTAATTGTGTTAGAAATATTTGTATATAGTATTAATATTTTAATGACAAATAACTAACACTTTTAAAATCAGGAAATTTGGTAGTTATATTGAAAACTTATTTTCATTAAAGGTGAAACTCATGGGTTTAATTATTAATTATATAAATCAATCATTAAAAAATAAAATAATCATCAAATTTAAAAAAAAAGTAATTATGACTTTGTCTTAAATTATTCAGAAAATTATTAGTTTGAAGGGAAAACAATTACAAAAATGCATTTAATTCCGAATTTAATTAATTTATATATTTTATTCATTTACATTATTTTATCATATCCTTTAATTTATTATTCATTTTCGGTCTTATTAAAAATAACAGGTTTTGTTCAGGAAAGACACGTGCTAATTAATCATCAATAGAAAATCGTTATAATTAAACTAATTCCGTTAAGTTAGCTACCGTATTCTACAGCTGTAATACCCATTTCGAATAAAATAAAATTTCTCCACGCCTCATATCCATAAAGTAGACCAACTTTTTCTACTACTCCATAATCACCTCGTAAAAACCTTAAACGGAAAATTCCCTCAATCTTCCCCTATAAAAAGAGAAAAAAAGAAATAAAAATCGTCCGTGCCCGAGGTATATAAAAATGCAAATTCTCGCCTGCACTCAATTACAATCGTCCGCCGCGATCTCCCCCTACGCATATACGAGAAAACGGCGCGTGCTGCACACAGAATTCCACAAAAAAAAAAGAAGAAAAAGAAGAACTTACTGACCGCCCGCACGAGTGACTACAGGGAGCGAAAAGACGGCGGCGGCGGCGGCGGCGGTATAGCGCGCATCCTGCGTGTCTCCTGCCGCACATACGTATACCTATCTCGTAGACGCGAGACGCACGCGTGTGCAGCACGCGCCTACCGGTTAAAAATAATAAAACACCGCCGTTAATGCGTCCCTGCGCGGTGTCTACCACGACCACCTATACATACCTGGACTAAGGAGAGCACACACAAGCAGCCAGCGCCTTATGTTCAAGACGGTTATATATACGTATACGAGCTCGAGTAGTATACAACTCTCCATCTCGCTCCTATACTCTTTCTCTCTCTCTCTCTCTCTCTCCCTCTTGGAGGGGTTGCGCGCATGTATAGGTATATATATACAGCGAGAGAAGACGACGCGCGACGAGCGCGCGACTGTTGGAGAACCAGCCACGAAAGGCGGTTTTTTTCAACGGAAAGTCAACGGTACGTTGGGATCGATCGTCCTGGCGACGCTCTTGCAAGGATGAAGTATGTATGCGCGCTCGCTCGCGAAGAGAGAAGGGGGAGGTTTGCTTCTGCTGAATAAAAGGGAGCACTGATCTTCCTCACGTGGTGCCCCATACATGTGTGCGCGTGTATTTTTGTCGAATGGTGGGAGAGTATTTCGTACGTGTGCGACGGCCTGTTGCGTTATACATGTGTGTAAAGTACGTTGGGATCTGAGGCCCACCGGTAGCTTGAAGTTCAACGTTCGTGAAAAATTTTTTAAATGCCCGTCTTTCTTAGGGCTGGATTGCCCAGGCCTATGTGGTCCGGGGGATGAGTTATGGGATTAGGAGGAAAAATTACGACGCGATGAACATGCTTTTTTTCTCAACGTTCCATGGGTGGATGTTGTCGTTATTGATATTTTTACACGTTCTTTTAGGGTAAAAAGTTTTTTTTTCTTCGATGTTTGATCGATAAAAAAATATTATTACAATGAAAAAATTTTATTGCTCGCTCATAAATTTTTAGATATTCGTTTTGGGGAGTAATCTGTCAAATTAGGATAAGTTACTCGACATTTATTTTTGTTTACTCGTATTTTTCGTTGAAAATACCGCCTATTCAGAAATATTTTTCAGTGTCTGAAAAGTACGTTGAACTTTTATAAAATTTTAATAATGTCTTTCAGTCATTAAAGTAATATACAATATTTTAGATATTTTAGAAGTTTCAACAGCAATATTAATAAGCAAATTTTAAAAAGGCAGTTTTAAATGAATTTTTCATTCTGAAAAAATTGCATATGTAAATTATTCTAGGGCATGCACACTTATAATGTAATATCAAATAATCGAATTGAATTATGCATATATGCATACAAGTGCAAAATTACTTATGGTCACGGTACCAGTTCCTAATTATAACTAAGAACAATTTCTGATCAACATTTATTTATGATAAAGCAAATCTTACTAACCACTTTTAAACTGTAAATATACATTTCTTATTACAAAAATTAATTTATTTTTAAAAATAATCTGGGATTAGGTACTGTCCAAGAACTATTACTGAATTGATGCAACTCGAAAGTATTATCAGCCTTAAAAGGCCACCATTATAGAAAATCATAAAAATTCTATTGACGAAAAATTAGTTAGGGTGTCCTTTAATATTCGCCTAAAACTTACATATTTGTATCATAAAGGACTTTTACTATTCAAGCAACTGACAAAACACGCGTGCCGTGTAAATCATACGCCTTTACTACTTACGCACAGTCGTAAAAACCTTCGTAAAATGGCTTTAAATCGAAGCAAAATCCCAATTACAAGCTTATCCCGCTATACAGCGAGTACAAAGTATCAACTTTTGAAGAAAATCTCCACTTGAAGAAAAGCCCGGCTCAATACACTCGTCGTCCTACACTGGCACTGCGCGACTTTAATCGTCGACCGTAAAACCTTTAAAGAGCCACCGGTCAGCACAGCATCGTCCGCACATAAATAAAAGTTAAACGCGGGCGTCGAATCGAGGCGTTTAACCGTAAAACTCGATTCGGCGTATCCGATTTCCCTCGCGCATCGGCCGGCGCAGCGCGCGTCATTAGGATCATTAACCGCGCGCGGGGCCGTAAATTTCCCGGTGCAAACGGTCAACTGTGCGGAAGCGACCAACGGCTCTCTCTCTCTCTTTCGGTCTCAATCAATATAGAAAATTTCTCGAGTCAACAATCGTTAAAGGGAAAACTCGTGCACGTACTCTATAGAGAGCCTTTAAGCCCCGTATAATAAGCGAGTGTATCTGCTACTGCTATAGCTGCTGCAAGCGAGGGGAGCGCAAAAAGAAACATTGTATACGCGTATGGCATATTGAAAGAAGCACAAGATTGCCATATAGCGCTGCTTCGTCGCAAGAGCTGTTATTGTAATATATTTCTCGATTTCAATGGGGCTCGAGCCTGGCCGGCACTCGCTGTATATATACATGTCCGTTATACATACGAAGAAGCAGTCGAAGACGAAGCCTACATAGTGGGGGGGGGGGGGGGAACTGACCGGCAGGAGGAGTATGGGACGCGTGCCAGGTGTCGCTCGATGTTACGCTTTCTTGCGGCTATACACGGCATATAGTAGCTCTCTCCGCAAGATTTAATGACTCCGTAGATCGGGGCGCGCTCGCCTTGACCCTGCATGCCAGGCACCCTTCGATCATTCCTCCATTTCTCATTTCTCTCCTTCTCGGCCCGCGCGCTATTCAATTTTCTTCTTTCACCTTTTTCCTTATTATTATACACACGCTGCAGGCTGTACGCTGTGACCCGACGACGACGAGGAGACGTCGGGCCGGCACTTCGTTTCTCTCTCTCTCTCTCTCTTGCGCCAGTGAGCGCTTATATGCATGCACGTGCATCAGGCAGCAGCGGCAGCAGCACCAGGTGTTCCTTCTCGTTCTATACGCTTCTTAAGTAGGAGGGAGCGACGGATTCTTCTTGAGGCGGCGCGCGACGCAACTACCTATCCTACCCCCGGAAAGGTGACGCGCGCGCGCAGGTGTGCGCGGCACGCGTACCGCTCGCGACTGTTTCTTCTACTATACTTGGACTTGGCATCATACGGCTGGCTTCACGCGACATATGCTATATAGTGTAGCGCGTTTTCTCGGTTTTTCGGTGACTGTCTTTGGATGGATGGCTTTTTTTTCTCTTGTTCTTCGTGCCGTGTACACCCGCCCCGAGTTATTGCGCTTAAGGAGAGGGATGTGAGAGATGGACGCGACGTGTGTTTTCAGGAGGTGAGCGGACGGCTGCGAGTTTTTGAGGAGGCTAAGTTTGATGCGACGTTATATTGTTATTACCCGGATGATTGCGATAGAAGGTGGTAGCGTATGGTGATGCAAGATAGATTTTTATTTATTTTTTCTTGAATATCGTTAGGGAGTGAGTATGAATATAGTAGTTGAGCGATGAGTTATTTTATTAGTTATTAGATTTTTGCCTATAATTTTAGTATTTAATCTACTCGTTCAGGTAACTCAAAATTTTACTATTGTTTCAACATATTAAAAGAAGATTTTTTACAATATAAGTATTATTCTAATGAATAAGCATTTGCGAATTAATCGTAGTTTTTCAATTAAAAATATGTATAAATCTGCTAATATTATAGCTAATATAACTGCTAATAGTATAGCCTAATTTATTTTAAATTCTGTACGAAGACTTATTATGACACTATTATTACAAATTAATTATTCTCCTATTATAGGTGTGAATCTATTGTTCCAAGGTACATAAATAAATTATGTGACTCTATTGATCACTCAGAACAATCCTTTATTCGTTTCATAGAAAGTATGCGACGTTTCGGGAGTTTTTTCACATTACTCCCGTCATCAAGGCTACACAGAACATATAAATAAAAAATTATTAAAACTATTAAAGTACGTACTACCGGCCTTCATGGCCAATTCCATTATTCGTGTGTTCTATTTGTTTCCAGTAAGTTTTTTGTGTTTTTTTTAACGTTAATGTTACAATTTCTGCACGTCGAGTAAAAAAATGTTTTATTGATATTTTAAATTAATGTTCTTGATCGAAAAATTTGGTTTTTAGAGGTGCCATTACAGCATACAATTATGCTGGCTCCGCAGGTTACGACGCGGTCCATGTTTTTTATCATATAAGTTTATGGTAATTGTTTATTTATTATTTTTTGTTATTTCGTATGTTTTGTATTTCGTTTTGACAGTGTGAGGCATAGTGTGTAATTGTACCGTTTTAATAGTTTTAATAATTTTTTATTTATATGTTCTATGTAGCCTTGAAGAGGGGAGTAATGTGAAAAAACTCCCGAAACGTCGCATACTTTCTATGAAACGAATAAAGGATTATTCTGCGTGATCAATAGAGTCACATAATTTATTTAATTATTCTCAGCTGTTATTCTAATTGTTTATTTTAATAAATAAAATTTTAAACAAAATTTTGTATAGAAATCAACAAAATTTGTATAAGTAATCCTTATGTAAAAGAATGATTGTATTCACTAAACTTAAGACGCAAATTAACTCTTCATTTTCTACGATGTAATGAATCGAGTAATAATGAAGGGATCAGGAAAAACCGGGAGGGTAAGAGAATGAAGAAAATATAGCTAGATAGAGTGTGGTGGGTGATTGCGGAGGTGGAGGGACGTGGGAATAAAAATTATATATATATATATATATATATATATATATATATATATATATATATATATATATATATATATATATATATATATATATATATATATATATATATATATATATATATAAAGAGAGAATGGAAGTATTTTGAAAAGAAGACAGGAAATACCGTAAACATAGGAGGAATAAGGTGCACGGATGAGGTGGACCGAATGAGGAGAGGAAGGGGAAAGGGGTGGTGATGGTCATGGAGGGTGGTGAAAGGGGAAGAAAGAGAGAGCGTATGAAATTGCATGTACTCTGGCATAGTTATTCAATAGGATGAAATGAATTGAGTATGAGAAAGAGGGCGCTGTTGTATACACATGCACATACGCATGCGCAGTTGTGTTAATGTGCACTTAAATTCGCACAGTAATTACTGTGTACATGCAGGTGTGCGCAATAATGACTTAATTCACACAATCTTGCGCAATAGTATCTTTTTGCACTTAGGCATTCGCGGTAGTGATTACATACACACCAGCATATGCAGCAGTGACTATATGCATACAGGCATATGCAATAAGGATTTCGTTCATGCAGACATGCGCAGCGGTGATTTCATTCACGCAGGCATGCGCAGTAGTGACTGCATGTACAGACATGCACTGTAGTTTATACGACCAAGAAACATGCGAAGTAGGCACTACACGCATACAGAAGTATTGTCAAATTTTGATTAGTCCAAAATAATTAAACCTATCATGGTTAAGTAAAAGAATTACCAAGAAGTACCATCCAAATGATAACACTCAAACTGATGGACTAAGCTTTGATATTTTCATTTTAACAAAAAGTGTCCAATTGTTACATCACAAATTAAAAAGATACATAAGTGATGTAACAAATTGATGTAATAAAGTTACATCATAAAGTTACGTAACTTTTTTCAACAGGGTTGGTACATATCTATATATACCAAAGAGAAAGAAAGAGGGAATGGAAGGATTTCGGAAGGAAGACAGGATATAATATATTGTAAGCATAGGAGGAGTAGGGTGAATGTATGAGGTTGGTGGAACGAGGAGGAGTAGTAACTTCGGGCATCAGTAGTAACTTCGTGCATGCCAACATGCTCAGTAGCGACTTCGCGCGCACATGTATGTGCAATAGTAACTTTGGCATAAGTAATAATAACCACGTCCACAGAGATGTGCTCAGTTGTCAATTATCGAAAGTAAATTACGTAAAAAATATAACTACATTTTTTGTTGCAAATTACTTAGAGAATATGCCTGAATGTTTCAAATCCCAAATAGAAAAACTTTGTTTGGGCCAAAGTAATTGAACCTATTCATGCATAATTTAATTAATCATAGTTAATTTTTAATTTAAGGTCGTAACTTTTTTTTATATTTTAAATTAATCTTGGGAGACTGGGAGAGAGAGAGAGAGAGAGAGGAAGGGAGATAGAGAGAGAGAGAGAGAGAGAGAGAGAGAGCGAGAGAGAGAATGAAAATGCGTACTCTATAAAAAACGATCACAAGTTTTATTTATAATTATATTTATGCACATCGACCATGCTATCAAACACACTACTATTCACGCACTCTATCATCAATGCACTTCTATCTAGGTATCCTATTATCCATTCACTTCTATCTAGGTATCCTACTATCCATGCACTTCTCTATTCACTTATTCTACTATCCATGCAGCTCTATACCCAACTTTTCCACTATCCACACATCCCTCTATCCACTCACTTCTTTATCAATTTATCCCGCTATCCACGAGTCTATCTGTTCACTTATGATAAATATTTTTTGAAAAACACAACAAATTTTGCGTTTAATATACATCTACATTTTTAATTGCATTCAATATAGTAATTATTTAAAGTTTTATTTTATATTTAATATTACTTTACACTTCAAAATCATAATTACGATTGACAGTGGAAAACAAAGTGGGAATTATTTTTAGTAGATCAAATATTAAAATGTAAATTTATTTAAAACGATTAGCTCAAAATAAATCAAGTAAGAAAATATGATAAAATCTATGGCAATTTTTAACTCAATTTTTTAGTTATAGATTATTTGTCGTTTTCACTTAATCATATTTATGTAATAATATTGTTTGATAATTATATAAAAACCATAGAATAACATGCATAATCAATATCTGTATATTATAAATAATGTTTATAAAAGATTTTTGATACAAAATGGATATTAATATCTATTTACTGCAATATATATTGATATTGATATCCTTAATGATTAAATTTGTGGCGTGCGTCGCGCGCCTGTGATTCATAGTTAGTTAAAATAAGTATTCTATTATGGCATAATGAGTTCTCGAACAAAGTGTTAAATAGATTCGTTAATATTTCAAGTTTAACTATTGAACTTCGATGTAATTACTAACCAAAAAGCATTAGTAATTTTTCAATTCAAGATAAACACGGTCTTGTACGTAAATAAGTATAATAAACTATATCAATTTATTTTATATAATACATTTATAAATAATGAGTTTTATTTATTATTTTAGAAAATCATCAAAAATAGTCAGTGCTCTAAAATCTCCCATCAGAATACATGTGCAGGTCCTCAGCCTATGTAATTAGGTATATTTATGATAAATAGAATGCTAATTACTATTCAAAATTATTATTACTCAAAATACAAATTTTTAAACGGTTTATAATTTATACTGTAAAATATAAAAAGTATATGCAACTGTTAAAATAATTAGAATATTAATATAAGAATGAGTAATAAAATTCTATTCATTAGAAACATCGTTATAAGCATTGGTATTATCCTTCACGTCTGACTATTTCGTTTGCATCTACTTTCTTACTTCCATGGCTAGTCATTTTTTACGAATAAAATAGTTAACGTTTTGATACAATTGATGGCTTACGTATTAATTTTCTTATTACTATAGAAGTTAAAAAAACTACAGAGTACAAAATTGTAGCTGCGAACCGACTCGAAATCACCGAACCGTAACTTCAATACAAAAATATTTAAAAAGCAAGGAAAAAGCATTTACTCACCATACCGCCCGAATAAAATACATTTTTTCCGTTACAAGAGGAGTCAATCACATCCTTTGAAAATATCACATTCACCGCGGCATATGCAGAAGGCAGCGCGTGTCTCCCTTAACTTCATATCGCCGCATTCAAAAGTCACCATCGCGAGCAAACCTCTGAAAAGAAAGCCAACACAAGATTCGAACCCCCTGTAAGACTGCGCAACTCTTGCCCCGTCTCGAAAAAAAAGAACGCAGCCCTCGCTCATACACAGAAAAAAAATTCGCCCTTTAGATTCGATGACTTTTAATTCGAGGCGTCGAGTCGCCTTCTTTCAATATCCCTCGACAAATCCGCTTTTGAATCTTACGTACGTTCGTATACCTTCGATTCTCCTTGCGGCGTGCAAGCTCACCTCCCTCCTACCTATTACATACTACTCGCACAATATATACCTTTCCGTTTTAAGCAAGCAAGCAAGCAAAAAAACGAAGTCACCCGCTGCACCAGACGTCGAAAGCTGGAGCCCCCGGCACACCGTGCCATACAATATAAGCTACAGGCAGCGCGACAATGGGCCCCGCGGGCCGAGGAACAAAAGTCTGGCCCGTGCCCTTTAACATAATGCCCCCAAGAGCACGACGGCAGCGGGCCCAGCTCCTGTATACATCATCTCCGCTGCGATGTGTGTAAGGAGGAAGGAAACGAGACGGCAGCTGCGCGCGCGCGCGCTGAGATTTTTATTCAGCGTCTCGGACAGGCCTGCACGCGCGCGCGCGTCCCGACGTAAGTGCAACCCCCGGCGGCAAGCAGCCAGGCCAAGGTGTATGTATAAACGAGAGGGGATATCCGCGCGTGGGTTCCTGTGTATTGTGCGAATGTATGTTGTATATATGGAGACTTTTCGGGGATTTCGGAAATCGGTGAAAGGACGTGTGCGAGCGGCTGCCGAGGCTCTCTGGCGCGAATTAAAGCGTTTTTACGAGCGTAAGGAGGATCAATTCTCGCGGGTGTGTGTTATGGGTATACGGATTATGGGTTGTGGAAAGGTCGGTATACGGTTTACGCCGTGATTTTGGGCTAAGGCTATTTGTTGGATTGAGTGTGAGGGAGCGGTTGCGCGAGGTACGGTGACTTTGTAAGGGAGGGTTGCATTGTCGTGGGTGACTTTATCGTTGACTTTTATGACACTTCGAAATTAGCTTTAATTTTTCATAGATTTTGAATTTTCTTTTGAAGACAGCGTGGGTCAGCATTCTTTTATTGATTCTAGTTTTACTAGGTTTCCTTAGAAATTTTATTTGCATAAAAAAGGTTTTGGCAAGTTATTAATTTGTTTTGTGCATGTTCATAAATTTATAAATTAAAAAATTTATTAGACGTAAAAAATAAAAAGTATATTAAAAATAGTGTTAAAGATGAAATAAATTTTGGTTCTGGCATGTTTAAAACTGAAACTAAAAGTATAGATACGTGCTTTTGACAGACTTTCAATCATAATGTCAAATACAAGCTCCCCTGTATGTCTGTTGACAATGATTACTAAATGTTACACATCTCTGTGGTTCGTATTAGTGACATTTAGAAGGAATACCGGTTGATGTTTCGTATTAAAAAAAAAGTGATGTATTACGTACAGGACTCTGCACTAGTTTTTTCACTACTCCATAGCAATGAAAGTTTGTCAGTCTGTTTCTTTACAACACAACACATCAGATCGTATTTCGAACTTTATAAAAAAAGGCAAATGTCAAAGCGTATTGAAACCACCTAAATGGAAAAGCTAAACCATCAATTCATAAGATAAAAAAGGCATACGATTTTATAGAGCATGGTCCTTTATTCGTTGCGTAAATAACTGTTAAATATGTTTATTATATTACAAGTTATTCAGCATCACCAATCATCTAAAGCGTAATATGTTTTTCTGTACATTTTTTAGTACCAAACAAAATGTTTGAAGAATGTTAATTTATTAATTTATACGTTCGTTAGATTACGTTCGGGACCTCAATAAGTCCCGGTAGAATCTCAGGTCGGGTTGGGTCACCGGAAGAAACCGGGTTACACTTACTCTGTCAAATCAAGTTACTCGAAAAAACCGGGTGATCCGGACAAATCGGGTTATTCTACACAAATAAACAGCTTCTCCGGATAAATAGGGTTATACAAAAAACGAGTTACCCAGTCAAATCGGGTTAACTCAATATTATAAAACTTAAACATTCTTTAAAAATACTTCTTTTATTCACTATTGGATATTCTTTCAAACTAACTATTTTGTTCCTTATCAAATTTTCTTTTAAATTAATGAGTTAAAAAAATTAACAGTTTTATAATTTCGACTCAACCTGAATTAACTAATAATGAGTACCCCGTTTTTTCGGATAGTCCCATTTGACCACGTAATCTGATTTTCCTAGATAACTCGGTGTTGTCGGTTAACCATGTTATTCGGGCAACCCGTTTTTTTCCCAGTACACAAAAAACCGAATATCTGACCTGAACCTTGGTTAAAAAATGCCATCCAACCTGAACCGGGTTTTAGGTAACCCGCACACCCCTAGCTTTTGCTTACGTATTTTATATTAGAGCATAATTTTATTTCAGAATCAAGTATTTTTTTAAAAGGATGTTTAAAGCTGTACAAACTTGTTCTATTGCTTCATACGTTACAATGAATACATTGTATAGCAAGAGAACCGCCATTCGTCCAATCTTCTGATCGATCAAAATTAAATTGCAATTTGATGCTTTCGGTAATAAGCATAATTCAAATAGAAAATTATATAAAGGCCTTAGCGTTTTAACCCTCTGATAATGACATTCCTTCTCTCGCGGTATCCTCCCCTAAGTAACTCAGGACATTTCATATTAGCTCACTTTCCTCAACCATCTGGCCTTTTTAGCATTTTAAGTAGATAGTTGAATAAGAAGGATGGACGGAATATTTCATAAAGTTAAAATGAAGCCTTAAAATATTTACCTTAATAACTGGTTGAATAAAAATCATGCTATAAACGCAAACAAATTATTAATGCACTGTTTTTTATTCAACGTAAACTTTAGACTAGTGGATAAAGTTATTTAAATTTTTCTAGATATATAACAAATATAACAATTTTCTTATATATACTGTATTTACATAATGATAGTATAATTATAGAGGGCCCGAAGAAGCGGCATCTTTTCGTTAAAAATTCTATTTAAACTTCTCACATCCCTTTAACTAACTTTTACGCTAAGAAATCTCCGTTTGAAAAATACAATAGACTATAAACGTGCAATAAAACCAGAACAATCGGTCGAAAAATTGCATAAAACAGTCTCACGCGAGCGTTGAACTATGCGAATCGTCAGAACCGAATTCTCGAAACTGCACATGCCCAAATTTAAAGCGAACACGCATACATAAGCAACGAAAACTGAGAGCGAGAGAGAACACATACATTATAGACTCACTGCACGATATATAGGTACCGGAGAGCACATGCCCACGGGCACGTACCTACATACATATATACGTTACACGACGCATTCACATGCAGAAAGAGAGAGAGAGAGAGAGAGAGAGAGAGAGAGAGCTGCCGAGGGCACACACACACACACATTAACTATCCCAAACCCGACTCGGCGACTCTTCGTAAAAGACGTTATATCGTTTTCTCGCGCCGGTGCAACACACGCACGCACGGGGGTCGAAAAACGTACGGCGGCGGCGGCGGCGGTGGCGGTGCGGAGACACAGGCCGCCTTAGCATGACAATGAGAAAACATCTGCTGCTGCCTGGCGGCGCACGCACCCTTCGGCGATGTCGTCGTCGTCGTCGTCGTTTTCTTACTATATACGCGGCGCTCCCTTCCCTTTCGTTGCAGGGCACAGATCTCCGCGTGCGCGTGTGTGTGTGCGCTGCGCCTAATAGTTATTAAACGTGAAAAGGTGAGTCTTTAAGCGCGCGCCCAGGGCCCGTAACGACTATGCTGCTGCTGCTGCTGCCGCTGCTGCTGTTGCTCTGGATCGATGAGGTTCTAGGCCGCTTTTTTTTCGACTGTTGTTTTTTTTTCTTTTTTCTTATTTGGGGATTCTTTTGAATTTCGGGATATGGGATTTTTTGCCGAGGGACGGATTACTGTTGCTGCTGTTGCTGCTGCTGGGTGCGTGTTGTTGGTTTAATGGAGATTTATTTTTATTAGGTGTTGAGAGAGAATTTTTTTGATAAAACGGTTGAGCGTGAGTCGGTTTCTTTTCTATTTATTGATTTTTAGGAAATTTCATCGGTGGAATTGGTGCCTTTTTTGCAATTTTATACGCCATTATACATTTTTGGAGATTTATTGTGATGGATGGGTTTCAGGCTACTTTTGAAAATCGACTTTTCATGACGTTTTTATTTCGTCATATTGCACCACCGAATATTATTTTTTTTTTCATAGGTATCATTGTACTTTACGAACAGTCTTCAATCCAAATTTGGTGAAAAATTGACATTCATTACACACGAAACGTTCATGTATACGATTGCATACTATATTTAATTAAGAACATATAAAATGACGAATATAACAATATTTAAGTTCTAGCAAATAAAAGTATTACTATAGTAAGTTTCAAAATAACGGTTTAATAAAAATGCCTTCAAAACACACATTTCAAACCGTTTTTAATTTAGACGTATCAAAGTTACAAGGTTTCAAAATTCCCATTCCGTTATAAATAATTGTTATCTAATGTTTACTTTTTTGAGTTTTTTTAACTATCAAAATATTTTATTTCGTACTTTAGTTAAAAGTTAGAATCATTATTATGTTTTGCAAAATTTTCCAGAAAAATTACTAAAATTTTGCTCTACAGTATGAAACAAAATATGATAGTTAGAAATTAAAAATCATCTATTGGAATGCAAATTTTGGAGCCATATAACTAAATTGTATGTTCTATTAATAAACGGTTCACAATGTGCGTATGGAAGCGTTTTGATGTCACGTATAAGAATATCAAACTCAAGAAGTGCATTACTCTTAAACCAAGAATTATTCTTTTTGGGCCACGTCTTTTAAATACTTTAATTTTTTATAATAATAATACTACTAATTCTCATAATTTTGCAACCGTTATACCGTTATACCTATATAACCGTTGTACCTATATAAACCCTAATCAACTGCATTAAAAATTCAGCTACTACTGTACTTTCCAACGTGACAGTAATAAGAAATATTTAACAAAAAATGTGCAATAATAATATTGCAATGTGTGACGTAATCCTGTAATTATACCCGTGATATATTGACCTAAGAAAATGATTAGTTTAGTGAAATATCTAATATATATCGAACGGTTGTGATTATTTAAATTCAAGTACTGTGTTAAACTCTAGTGCCATATAATCCAATAAAGTTGTATTTTAAAAATATTTATGTCATCATTACAATGAAAAATAGCGTCGAATTTACGATCAATTAGTCTCTTTTTGTGCATAATGTACCCCGTAAGATCATAAGATGCAAGCAACTCTATAATATAATTTTATTTACTTTATACCGTGAACTTTTGTTATATTTATAGGATAAGGATGAAAGATAAATTTGTCTTTTACGGAAAATTTTATGTGTTTAAGTAGGAACAGCGAGGTTTTTCCGGGGCATTGAAAAGTTACGGACCCTGGTCCTTTCTAAACATTCGAATATTTACGATGCCTGTAGGGTCCTACGCACTCATAACTTCGATTTCACGAGCCTGCGTTTACCGGATGATCGGATAATAGCACGCTTTTTCCTTTGAATTGAACAAGCTTCCGCCTTAACAGTAACGCTCTACTATGTATTGTGTATGAGAACCACTTTTCACATATATTATGAAAAACTCGTATGTTATTTATAAAAACATTTGAATTATATGATATTTTCACCTATTTTTAAATTATAATAACGAATATTCAAAATTCGAAAAGTAACAATAGAATAATTATTTTCTTTTTAAATGCAACTTTTTATGCGTATTATAAACAAATGTGAGATTTGTAAAACGTCATGAAGTTAAATAATTTCAACTATTTTCAGAACGTAGTAGTTTTAAAATAGTAAGTTTATTTTTCCGTGAAAGTTTGATATTCCCATAATTCCATGAATCAATATGTAAATAATACACAATTGAGTAATTTAAACTTTTAGATACGCGCCATTAAATCCATCAAATTGAGCAGTCTGCAAGAGGCTATAAAACAAGTCCCGTCGGTCGAGAGAAAAAATCCCAGAGCCTCGACGTTACCACCCAAAATTCTTAGCGGCACATCCCTCTTCGAAAAGAAAAAAAGATAACCCGAAAGAGAAAAAGAGGAAGGTTCTGCGGCATCGGCACTAGTATATATATATACACCTAGAGAAGGACTCACGCACCAAAATCCATTACCCCGTGAGACAGTTAGCATCTCAACGGGACCTATTTCCATATATGGCGGATGCATCCTAATAGGTCTCGGATTTAAAGGGTCGCGTCAGGTCCTTTCGAGCTCGCCGGTGTCTCAGGAAATTCTGGGACCGCTATAGGAAAAAGTCTTAGGGCACGTTTGTAGATATAGAGAAGAACTCGTACGTGAGGACTAATATAGTGCAAACAGTCTTTCACGACTGTAAAAAGTAGATCAAATGCAAAGAAGAGCATGAGCAAACAATGTAAAAGAGTGCATAAATCGTGAAGTTTGTTGGGAGTGAATGGGCTGTGAAGGATAGAGGAAGTGTAGAAAAAACCATTTCCTCAAAGGATCTTTAGAATGCAAATTTAACCTAAAAGCATTATTCAAAGGATTACAGTTTTAATATAATAAAAAATAATTTTCTTCAACATGAATAATGGTTGAATTAAAATACTTTATTAATTTATAGTGCTTGATATAGTATATAAAAATATACGATTAATTTATTATAATTGTTAATGAAACACAATAAGGCTTTTTAAAAAGAGTGATTTTTAAATAACACATCATTATTCAAATTTATAAACATTGCATTATTCTTCGTATCATATTACAAAGATGTGAACAAATATATATTGTCCGCTCTTTAAACTGTTGTGAAGACCAAGCACGTAATGTTCGAAAATTTAAATCCCGTCGATCGACAGAAGACGAATTACGCAATGTTCGAAAATTTAAATCCCGTCGATCGACAGAAGACGAATTACGCAACTTGCGATTGGCACAATAGAACAATTCACTTACGCGAAAAGTGCAAGGATATTCGCTGAGAGCGCAGAATAAACCTGATGCACGTGAGTAATATACGGAGTACGATACATAGTAACGCGATCGCGAAAGCTAAGCGCATCGCGTCTGAGAATGTGCCTTCTGCTGCATTTTTGCCCTCGCGTGTCACCACCGAGAAAATTTGTGAAACAATGTTGTCAAACGATTTCTCATATGCTGTTTACGTGCACTATACGATGAAATTGCTTAGACTATTAGTCACGAAAACTTTGCACGCAATTTCATACTTTAAGAATTTTAAGCAATAGAGAAAACGTATAACGTTTATAAAAAAGATGTTTCAATTTACTCTAACAATAAGGCTTTTCAAATCTTCCCTATTTATTTATTAAAATATTATCTAAATTACAATGTAATAATAATAATATTCTACGTATAAATAAATATAGATTTAACAATAAATTTATTTCTTTTACTTCTTGAGCAGTACAAACGATTGCTATGATTGATCGTGGAGTCCGTAAGTTTAGTGTTGAGGACTCCGAGTTCACAACAGTCAAAAATAAATTTATTTATTTAACAAAGTAATTTGAGTCCCAAAAACTCGAAAAAAGGTTTTTTTAATGTTCGTTAACCTTTGTTCCCCGTGTAAAAAAATTAGTCTGGCAATAGTCTAGCTCAATAAGTCTGGCGAAAGTCTTGCAGAAGTCCGGCAGAAGTCTGGCTTTGGCCACTATGCCAGACTTTAGACAAAATGTGCAAAACAAAAGGATCGCGTCATGTAAAATTGCCAGTAACCTAAATTGTTGTCTCTATTTTTACAAATATTCATATTTTAAACAAGATTGTAATATGTAAAAAAACTTTTCTCCTATTTTATCGAAAAGTACGTATTTTCACTATTCTAGTCGATACTAATAATTAATGTACTACTCTAATTATTGACTTGAGAAAAATGAGTTTTCATGACATAATTCCAAAAAAAGTCTGGCATAGTAGCCTAAGCCAGACTTCTACCAGACTTTTGCAAGACTTTCGCCAGACTTGTTAAGCCAGATTAATCCCAGACTAGTGCCAGACTAATTTTTTTACACGGGTCCATACTTTATTTTTAACAAAAAATAGGTACACTTATCTAAGAAAAAGTGCAAATTATAATTTCAAAGTCAAATCCGAGTAGAAAATAAGCAATACATATATACATCAATTTGCACGCACACAGCGTACTCGCACATGCTCACACACACACACACACACACACACACACACACACATACACATACAGATACACACACACAAACACATACACACACACAAACACACACACACACACACACACATATACACACACGCACGCAGGCACGCACGCACGCACACACACAAACGCACACACGTATGTCCATACAACGGACATTTTTTGGGAATATCTTATTCGAACTTCCTAAGACATACTAGTCCAGCGGCCACAACAGTGGTTCGAGGCACTTTAATGTGATCACCTACACCCAAGTTATTCTTATGTATTTTGAGCTACTGAATCCAAAAAACTTGGGTGTTTAAACGGAAAGTGGTCAGATTAATTGTTATTAACAATTTTGTAAATAAATTGTAAGTTGCAACTTTTCGTTCCAGGAACACCTTTCTTTAGCTAAATTGGCATATTCTGAACAAAAAATGTTTTTATCAATTTTTCCGGAAAACCCAACAATGGTTAGGTAATTATGGTTGCATAAATCAACCATTTATTACTTCGATACAATGACAACGATTTTTTTATTTCTAGGGCTAAAATTATTCATTAAATATTGCATTTTGTGAATACGTTTGTTGTGCTTTAGTGTTTCAATTGTGTCGGTTCCTGAGGAACCCCGAAAACCGCACGTTTTAGAGTAAGTGGGCGCTGATTTTCTGCCTTCGCACGCTTGAGTCGATAGAGCACTACCGTAAATTATTAATAACAATTATTGTGATCACTTTCCGTCAAAACACTAGTGATAAAATGATAAAATATTACATTCTGGTCAGCTAAGTTTAGATCGTTGGCGCGAAATGCTGTGTGGTGTTCTCAAACCCATCCGACCTGCAAAAGATACAAGAAGATCAAAACGAACGATACTCATTAGGTTACGTAATCGTGCGAAATATTGTTTCGTTTATTAAACCGAAGGGCGCAAAAGTGCTAACCTTTTTCCCCATATACTAAATTTATATTATACATATATTCATACTTCCGTAGCACCTTAAAACAATTGGCGAAAAATTATTTTTATCAAAACGATGCTCTCTCTTTGAGAAATAAAAAATTTATTATAAAAAGTAATGAACAAAGGTTTTATGAATAAAAGCAAATTCAACCGTGAATTCTTCTAACAAGAAATAAATCAATTAATTGCGAACGCTAATACCTTGTTAAAAATCAGCCCACCCCGGTAAACACCCAGAAAATTTATACTCGCCCACTAATTTCAGCGCACGTATCACAAGCGGCCATAAAAAATCACGCTCCACAACCGAATAAATGAAAGAAATCATCTCGACCCATCCCCCAAAAGTGCCGTGGCGCGTCAAACCTAGCACTTAAGGCTCGTCAAGGAATAGCGCATTTAGCGCGCAAAAACATGAGAAAAACTCGCTCGCGGCCAATGAGCCACGTCCTCTCTCTCTCTCTCTCACACACACTCTCTCTTTCTTCCTTAAGCAAATTCCTTGGCAGTTGCTTAACAATCAATTTTCTGGGCTAATAAGGCCTAATAACCACGGCTAAGTACGCAGAGCACATGAAGTAAAAACACTCGGCTCGCAGTGTGCCGTGCATCACCGGTCCATTGTATGCACGCGCGCGCGAATTCGCGCGTGGCAAGTATGTAATCGTTTTCCTCGTTATTTTTTACTCGCTGCAGAGCGGCGCGCCGCGAGTACCTATATCCGCGGGTAACAAGACAAGCGCTCGTGCTCGTGGATATGTGTATGTATATGTATATGTATATGTATATATATATATATATATATATATATATGCGGCGGGCCTCGCGGAACGAGCGCGCCCATGCCTCGGCGCACGCCGACCTCTAATCAACGCCGGGATTTACAACCCCACCGGCGCCCCCTTATACTCTCCGCACCGTATAGTCCACCGAGCCGAATCAATAGGTCTCTCTCTCTCTCTTTCTCTCCTTTGCTCTCTCGTTCATTCTCTTGCGCGCTATTCGCTTGTCCATTCTCCAAACGCATATAACACAGCAACAACCGACGCCTTTGCAACTCCCAGTCAAGTAGTCCCTCTCCATGCTTCGTCCGGCCGGCCGGCCCTTCCTTCCTTCCTTCCTTCCTTCGCATTGTTCCCCTTTGAAGAGGAGGCTGCGTAAGCATCGTCCTTGTCTAATCAAGTTTCTTATTGGTTGTTATTCATAAGGTTATTATTGACGTGAAAAGCTGATATATATTAATTAATTTGTTCAAAAATAGGGTGAACAAACAACCAAGTCAAATTTTTGTTATACTTTTAACATAAATTTTAATATTCTCCTTTTAGAGTACGCGGTCAAATGTACGATTAAAACGACTGAGTCAATGTGAGCATTGAAGCAAACTAAACTTTTTCCGTTTTTCTTCGATACTTTCGAAATTGTATGCTCAAAAAAATGTTCCAATATGTATTTTAATAATTTTTAACTCTGTCATGATGAAAAGTTAGATCTGTGTTCATTGTGTTACTTACCAAAGTATTCTCGGGCACTTTTTAAAAGGAGATGTTGCATCGATATTACACAATACCTGTGAAACTTCCACATTTCTTATTACTAATAAAATGAGTATAGTGTTTTGAATTCCATTCATAAAAGTACATTCTTTTTCAATATATATTAATTAGAAAGTATCGTATTTTATTTTGATGACAAAAACTCACTTTAACCCAGTTTAGAAAATAATGAAGTTATAAATGTTTATTTCTTGATTCTCCCGGAAAGAGAGTGATTCCTAGTTCGAGCCTGGGTGGATGAATTTTTTTCACTGATGTATCATAAAGATTTTTTAATTAACATCTATTACAAATATGCAATAAAACAATTGTATTCCCCACAATAAATCTTCAAACTAGATGTTTACGGAGAAAATGTATGCATTAAAACGATCGATATGTACTACATTATATGGGCCAATCCTCAAATCGTGATTATTACGATTCGAATACTTATATTGCTTGTAAACTTTAATTGCCTATGGCGTTCAAAAATTCTGAACAAATGTAAAGTAATTATAATTACAGCTTAGAATTACATTTACAGCTTATAATGTAGTAAAAAACTGAATGTTCACGACCATAAATGTCATTTGAAATTATAATGAGTGCCCGCAACCAGATGGGCTCTTTTTCGTATTTTCTACCCTTAACCTATGTGGTTCTAGTACCAAAGATTTCAAAAGTACATACATTTTTCATTTCCGATGTAATTTTATAAAATTAGCTGCTCTTAGTAACAATCTCTATCTCAATGTCTCAAGTACATAATCCCTCATCTCAGACCATCGTTATTGCTTCTGTCTCCTTTCATCTCGAATACCTTCTCCGTCTCGCTCTTCTCTCATTTTTTTCGCGGTGCTTTCTCTCGCTCGTCCTTTTTCTCGGCTGCACCGTCTCGCTCACTCACTATAATCAGCGCTACGCATTACCCCGTCGAGTATTTCGTAAGGTCGGGGCACGCGGGCTTAAATCAATGTTATGTTCCCGCGCGCCGCGCAGTGCAGCCACAAAGTTTACCGTCTGCGCTGCCGCCGCGGCGGTCCCGAATATTGCTTAGTGAATTTGCCTTCCTCTCGGCTGCCTCTTCTTCTTCTTCTTCTTCTTCTTCTTCTTCTTCCTCCTCCTCTTCTTCTTCTTCATCTCTTTCGCCTCCTCTTCTGTCTTCTCTGCTTCTCATTCCTGCTGCTGCTGCTCCACGTGTGCAGTATGCGATGCAGGTAGGTGCCCTTTGGCGCGCGGGATGCGCTTTTTAACGATTCTCACCGCGCTGGAATGAAAAATATTAATTCGCGGCTTTCGGTATAACTTTTACATGTTCATTTATAAAAGGGCCGTCGGAGGCTGGCTCGCGCCCCCGTGAGCAATTAATTTTCTTTGTTAGAAGTTAATTGAGTAATGTGGCGAAGAAAGCTCGTTTTTCATAAAAATCATTTTGCCATGATATTTAAGTACTCCAAAAATCAAGCATATGGTGATATTTCAATACTTCACTAACTTGTTCATTTTGAAATATTATGTATTTTAATGTATTTTGTGTATATACATTATGCTATATATTTTTATCAATTTTATCGTGCTCAAGTATTTTAGCAAGTCAATAGGCTACTATTGGCATAGCTAGTTGTATTCTAGCTACCTATAGGTACTAAATTGGGTTATGGTTTGAATCTGTTTTTTGTGTAAATAAAAAATATTATTATTACTTTATTCAAATTAAGTGATTACACACCGGCAAAATTCTTTTGTAAATTGGTCTATATTATGTACAAAATAATATTCCTCGCAAGTAAATTTAACCAAGTGTATCCCACAGATACTTACGGTACTCAAATGGAAAAAATTCAGGTTTTAAAGAGACTCCGTTAAAGTTTCAATTTATTGCATCTAATTACATGTACGATCTAAAATAAAAGCATTTTTCTTCATTACGTACATTTATTTTTGCGTGTTCATTTTATATATATACATATACATACATATACATATACATATATATACATATATACATATACATATATTTATATATATATATATTTTTTTTTTTTCAACAAATAATATAATTAATATATTCAAATGTATCAGAGATAGTGGATACCTTCTTTATTCCAATAGATTTAATATAAGTTAAGTATATAGCATGCATCATAAACTCGTTCTATCTAAAACTCTCAAGCCTATCATTTTACATCCACCATCCTCCAAAAAAGAAACCCAAGAATCGCCACGAAAAAGCAAACAGAAAAACCCCAAATTTTCGCGCATCCACACACACACACACACACACACACTCACACACAAACACTCCAAGATCTCGCAAGCCAGTCTGGCTGCGGCGGAAGCCCTAGGCACCTTTGAATTACGATCGCGTATAAAATGAAGATATCAGAAGACCAAGCTCTCGCGACTCTTATAGCGCTCTCCTGCGCTCTATAGATACAGGCCGAAACGCGCGCGCGCGCGCTCGCAGCTTGGGAGTGGAATGCGGTCTCGCGGGGGGGTTACCAGCCACACCGGGGCATTATGCGTGTCTTTCTCGTGCAAGGCCTTACGTGGGCCGTTCGTTAACCGACGCCGCTGCCCGCAGCCGGAACGATTTGTCTTAGGGAACTATATATGCGAAAGTTATTAATTCGGGGATCACCGCCTTGGCCAAGGACAGTGCGACTATCGCGCGCGCGCGTGCGTTCATTTTTATATATATCTGTGTATTTATTTATCTCTCGGGTGAGCGTATCTTCGGGGATCTTTAAACGCTTTTGGGAGTGGATGTATGCTCGTGTGTGCAGCGAAGGCGAAAAGTGGCAAATGTGTGGAGCGAATGATACAGGAGGAATCTGGATTTTTCGGGGGATCTTAATTGGGTGACGAGCGTGGAGGTTGGCGATTTTTTCTTGATTTTTTTAGCAATGCTGCGGGATGAAAAATTGAAATTTGCAAAGGTTTATGCGTATTATTTCTTTGGCATTTTTGATTGCGACTTGTAAAATGTATTTTTAACTCTCTCATTTTGCTGTATTATCAGCCCTCAAAAAAATTATCTCGGTAAAATTCGTCATGTTAAACAATGGATGGCACGGCCATAATAGATTATATATGGGACTCTCGAAATTCCCGAAACTGTAAGTAAACGTGTAGGAGATCGTAGAGCAAAACTGGGTGCCTAACAATTTATTAAGTCTACAAACTCATTATACCCTATACGGCCCACGTAATAGAAAGCATACAAGATTCGAAATTAATGACCACTCTTATAATTTTATAAAGCTTTTTAAGAATAAGTAATATATATTTGATACAAAAGATACTCACACTGTTGATTAATTTGCAAAAATTATATAAATAATATGTGTTTAAATAGTTTATGCTTTTTATACGTTATTTACATTCGCAGAAATTCGCGTAGAAATAACTACGACTGACAAAGATGATTCTATCTATCCAGAATGCCTAACCTTTATTTAAATTAATAAAATATATTATTTTTAACATTTACCTATATTATTTCATTATTTATAATCCCTTTCGATATATACATTTGATTTTTATTAGCGATTAATGAATGAAAAATAATGGCGGGCCATATTAGGTACACGTGTGTCTAATATGGCCCATTTGCTATTCTTTTTTCCAATTTCTGTGAAATTGCCCTACATGTATATTTTAAATTTTAAATGAGTGCACTTACTAAAGTGTAGGGGAGAACGGGGTAATGTCGGTCACTGGCTAATTTCGGACACCCTTATTTTCAATAATCTAAACAGCTTCAGGTAATAATTCGAATAGTATATCAAACGCAACATAAAATGCAATTAGTCTAATATCCAAACAACTTTCTATTCTATTTTATTATGGAATTATACACAATCAAAGTTTTGGCCTAAATTTCTTATAAGAAATCTGGTCTATAAAATAAGCTTTTATGCATGTTATTTGTTAAGTTATGCAGTTATTTTTTGCTACTTTACTAATTTGAAAATCTAACAATACAAAGTAGTAAAGAAAAAAGTATAAACCTATTGCTTTTTTATCATTCAATTTAAATTACTAAGCAGAATTGGGGTAATCCCGGTCACAATGTTATTTATATGACGATTCCGAAAGTAAGGCTAAGAAAACGTTCCTCTGCGCTCTCAGGTAGGGCAACTTTGCTTAAGTGTTTTTGATTGAAGAGTGGTTATGTGTTACATATTTCACTGTGTAAGTGCGAATAATAATAATGCGACAGATCATATGAAGGTTCATATAATTGATTTACAGAAATTTTTCACCTATAAAAGTAACTTTTTAATATTGATCGGAATTGTACCAAGGCTGACTGGTATTACCCTTTCATGTAGGGTAAATCGGGTCGAGATACTTTTTTTATGTCGGCTTATAGCTTTGATATCTTAAATTTGTATATAAAACTAATAAGAAATATTTAAAGTCAATGGTTTGAACTAATATAATAATTATTTAAAGTTAAAAAAAAACATTTGAAAATGGAAATAACATACACGTTTTCTTAGGTGACCGGCAATACCCCGTTCTCCCCTACGTTATTCAATGGAATTCTTGAACTATTGCAAACGGAAACTCCAAATTTAAAGTCTAGTATTTTATAAATTGTAGCCCCAAAGAAGAGGATTCAACAGATATTAGAAGAAGTACACGATTCACCTTCAGGAGAATATTTTGGAATAAACAAGACTTTGGACAAAATTCGCAAGAGATTTTATTAGGTTAACTGCAAGAATGATATTGAGAATTGGTGCAAGTCTTGTAAAATTTGTCGTGAAGAAGTTAAATGACGTTATCTTCTGTACAAGAGTAAAAAACATAAATACAAGGTCAACTATCTTGACCGACTAGCGAGTTGCGTTAAGCGTCACTGAGATCTGCTCTACTCTCAGTTCTTTGAGCTGTGGTATTTCTGAGATGTTGGGCGAATGCTGGAGCATTTGAAGTTTCCCTGAAATGGTGATTGGCTGAAGATGCTGGAGTCTTCATTAGGAGAAGAAAGAAGATGAAGTTCGATTGGGACGCTACCGAACGGAGAAGTTTGGAACTTGTTGTTATGCAACAAGGTGGGACAACATGTCACTCTCAGTTATTTGAGCTGTGGTATTTCTGAGATGTTTGGCAAATGCTGGAGCATTTAAAGTTTCCCTGAAGTGGTGATTCGCTAAAGATGCTGGAGTCTTCATTAGGAGATGAAAGAAGATGAAATTCGATTGGGATGCTACCGAACGGAGAAGTTTGGGAACTTGTTGTTATGCAACAAGGTAGGACAACATGTCAGTAACAGGGTTCCCTGGCGATTGAGTTATTCCTATTTGATTGTCGGGACGACAATCTGAAGAAGAAGAGGGCAATGTTACGATCGGGGTTGGGTTTTGGAATGACGTGAAGTCGAACAGTCGCGAGTCGCTTATGTCTCAACATGAACATATAGTTAGTCTATAACTGAGAGTCAAAAGAGAGGTTGTATCTCTCGTGTTGTTATTTACAGTTTGTCGACTTTGTTTCTCAATAAAGTATCATTTCATATTCATTCCTAAATAATCTAATAGTGTGTTTATTTAAATTCCGAGTCCGGACTTAACAATGTATATACATACATTTCATTTACTTGTATGCTACGATTCTGAAAAATTTATCGAGAAAATTCATGTATTCTTTTGCTTTCTCAGCTAAATTATTAAAATTGATGCCCATCGCTGATTCTATTTGAAAGATTAGGAGTATTCGATATTTAATAGATCAGAGATCTAATATAGATATGCTTGAGTAAACATACAATTTATCACAAATAATGCACAAAGTAAGTTTCGTAAGTACTGGTATCACACATATCTAACTTAAAAACTAAATTTTCAATAACAGAGCAGCAATGAAACCATCACGAAACCCACAAAAAAAGATATCGCATATAACTGGATCGAATTTTGCCATCCACGCCTGGCCGATAGAAAGTCATGGACGAGCTCCCCAAAGACGCGACATAATGAAAAGCCAAAATAGCATTCCTCGATGACCAGGCCGAAGAAAAATCATCAAGGCTAATCCGCTCTCGCATCGGATGCATTCATCACGTCGTTCGCGCTCAGCGTATCGAGCGAGGCCCCCCCACACCGACACACCCGCATTGAGCCGAGGAGCCTGATTAGATCGCCCGTCGCCGCTAGCAGCAGCAGCAGCAGCGGCTTTGAGTACGGCATCGAAAAGCGCTTGGGCAGCGCGAAAGCCCATCCATCGCGCGCCGAAAATCCCTTCCCATCACCTTCTCTCTCACGAGCGTGTGCAGCGACTGGGTTCTTGGGTTCGTATGTTTAGGTGTACAAAGAGATTTAAATGCGCCCACATGCGAGCGCGTACGCTTCGAGACGTGCAAACAATCGCGAGGCTTCGCTTCGGTGCGCGGAAAATGTATCGGAGGTCTGGAAATGTTGGGTGGTTAGATGAATTAAGCTAGAGTTGTATTCTCTATTAGGTTATATATAAATTGGTAAATTTTAATTACTTGAATATTAGTTCGCTTTTTAATAAATCGACAAATAAATCAATCTGGAATATTATATTTTGTTAAGATTCCATAAGTATGTAAATTTAAAAGGTCATAAAGTTCTAATAATTATGCTACTCTCATGCACATAGGTAATAAAATAATGTATTTTTAAAATCATTAAAATGTTAGGTGCTCCTCCACCTTGGTGAAGCTATCACGTAAATCATTAATTATATCGTTAATTTTTCAGTAGAGAGATGTATTTGAGGCTCTGGATGCCAAAACAACATAACCCGTTTCCTCCCAAGATGCACTCAAATTTACTTTATCTTCAACCCGTTAGAAAGCGAATAAAGCATCGAAGGAATTAAACACAACTCAGAATTCCTATGTAAAATCGCATCCTCTATCCGAATCCAAACTTAGTTTTTTTTAATTTTCACGTATTTTTTAAATACGGCGGATTAATAAACAAAAAATTGTCAATTTAAAATTTTTCTTTTTATAAGAAGGTTATAAAATATCGATTTTGTGTATCGATTTTCTTGTATCTCAAGATTCCGTGGCATAAATTGGCCTATACTTTCGGTTGGCATTGATTTTATTGTGTAATTCAAGATGGCGGTTCTATGTTAGCTATAAGAACTATTCTCTCATGTACGAACAATAATGGTTCATTTGTCATCTTTTGTTTAAATAACACCAAAGGGTTAATAATAGTAAAATAGTTGTCCTTTACCTTGAACCATTCAAAGAGAATGTACAGATTACATGAATTCTGCAATACAGTTACATATTAAGAAAATTTTCATTACATAAAATAAAATAAAAATACATAATACAATTACATATAAACTGAAATATATTTATTTTGCTATTTATGATAAGTACCTGCTCATTATTTTACTTCAAAGCCAAAATTTATCCAAGTAATTGAATTCTATCAACCTACATACATTTCATTTTACAGTACATTATTTGCTAATCAATGTACTTTCCAATAAATCGGCATTAAACTCTCGCCTCTCAATCACATCAAACAATAACGATCAATTTCCACAAAGATCCCCCCCCCCCCCTTCCCAAAGTACAATACCTGAAAACTCAACAAAATGCCTTTTAATTTACCCCGGTGACCCGTATACCCACACACTCACCACGCACACACAAGGCATGCGAAACGTCAGTATGATTGCACAACGCGATCGTGCGCGCGCTCGTTCCCAGTGCAGGAAAAGGGATGGGAACGAGATTGTGCGCGGGCGGGCGGGAGGGTCCTCCCCGCGGACTGTACATGCGTGACCGCGTGATGAAAACACAATTCGTGCACGTATGCATAATGTGAGCTGCGCTGACGCATCCGGATCATGGAGGAGGCGCGCGTGCGCTCAAGCGCGGGAGTCACGGGAAACGTCAGAATCGGAAGAGTCGTCGAAATTCTCGGGTCCATCCGCAATTCGAGATACGACGGCGTGATCACCGGAGCTGCCCACGGTGCAACTGTCGTTATGGTCGCGTGAGTTCGATATTTCTCTTGAATTTGACGTTTTTTTAAAGAATTTTTGTGTATTCTTGCTTTATTGGTAAAGAGTTTAGCAATAGAAGTATTTATTGACAAAGGATATTAATTTTTTAATGGGAGTCGTGTTGTACTATTAAAGAATCACACGATGAAATAATAAAAAGGCATACTATCTGAGACGAATATAATACGTTTTACTAATTGGGAAACTTATAAAAATGTCAATATTAATGTATCATCGTTAATGCATTACCTACTACTAGTTAAAGTTAAAGCCTATTATTTCAAGTTTTGTGTTCAGTCATGCACAATGTTTTTACTAAAATTAAATAAGATACTCAAAATCAACTAAAAATTATTTTTATTTTCCTTGACTTTTGGTCGATTCTAAAAAAAATTTAAAAGCTTACCTTGCATTCGTAAAGAACAGATATCTAACTTTCGAAATTCACTTTGAAGCAATGATTTGGGATAATAATTTTATTGATTTGGTAAGTTATTTTCATAGTCGATTAAAATATAATGAGTTAAACAAATAAATATATATCTGGAAGGTATTATTTATTTGTATTTATAGGAATAAGTTTATGAAAGGAATATATACTTTAAACGAAATTAAAACGTAAATGTAGAAAAAGTAATTAATATAAGAGTATATAAAATATATACCAAATAGCGCCTTACGAATAATTACAAGTATTGTTTAAATCACTTCTTACTATTTGTATAATAAAACATCATATATGTATTATATTCGTTACATTTTTTAATCAATATGATGCATGTTGTAGAATGATTTCGGTACTTTGTTATAGATCCTGATCGGGATTGACTTAACACAAAATGGCCCCGACATGTATGATTTATGCAAAGTCACCTAGTAGAAAAGTTATATTTCTTTACTGATTCGCATTGGCAATCTTCGATCACGATTAGACTCGTCGAACAAGTCTAAAGTAATGGGAACGCATGCTGAATTAGCACTTGATGACTTGTTCGATCAGATTCTCTTTTATTTGCAATAAATACGAAAAGAAATTACATGCATGATAAAACTAAAATACATAAACTAAATCATAAAGAAAATTAGCACTACATACGCGGACACCAAATGGACGCATGTGTGTCGGGAATCCATTATCAAACTCTCTATCACCCGTATAACTCATTTAAGATATCCGCAAACGTATTCGATAAAACCTGTCAGCATAACTACACACAAAATCCACAATTATCTCTCATTTAAAGTAAAAAAACGCCGCGAGAATCAAGAAGCAGCAAACTCTCGCCGCGATGATAAACCCGTGACGTTTCATGACTCGCTTGTTGACGACCCTCTGGGGGGCTTTTTATCGCAAAGAGCGCTTCTCTCTCTCTATCTCTCTCTCACTCTCCCTCTCTCTTGCTTACTTCTTTTCGTGTTCGGCGATCGCCGGCGGAAACGGCGTACGAGTGTATAATGCGATGATGCTTAAAATCATAGCTAAACGCGCGGGCGGCGGCGAGCGAACTTAAGTAGAGAGAACCAGACAGAGCCGGGCGTATATATACATGCGCTACACGGACGCATATTTTTCGGACGCGGAGCGGATCGTCGAGAGTTGAGATGAAAATCGCGCGCGGCTTTAAGAGGCGCTTTTTATTATCTGCACGGCAAAATCTTATTACACGCCGGAGATTAGGAGATCCTAATTAAGTTATAAATAACTCTTGAGGAGGTGCATGTTGGTGAGTGCGCGTTTTCTTTTATGAGCATATCACGCCCATTTGGTTTATGTGGGTTACGTGGCTACTTATGAGTTGGCGATCAGCGATTTTGGAGGAAAATTTTCGTTCGTTTTTGTATTATTTGGGCCGCCTTTTCAGGAAGAGACTGCTTACTTAAACATTGCTAAGTGATGGGTAGCCTCATGTACAAAAAATCATGCCGAAATGCATCGCGATAAAAATTGAAGTTTAATGCAAATTCACTTTTTCTTCGTTTTTTCAGGTTCAATGACGTTTGCTCTTTAATTGGTATTACGCCATCAAGTTGCGAAGCAATGTTTAAATTAACATGCTATTTAAATTTGAAATAAATCGTTTAAAAAAACAAAAATTGAACGTTATAGATACGTTTTTCCCACTTATCAAAGACTCCTGTGTCATCGCATTATGGCTTTAACTTTTCTCTGTAAATTTGAACTAGTGAAAAGTATGTCAAATCCATTAATTCAGCAGTAAATATTAACTTTTTCACTGCATATTAGTGAATATTCACTGCTGAAATAGTGGATTATTCACTAATTCAGGGTCACTGGCATACTTTTTACTGTTATGTTTTTAGAGAGTTCAATTTTCATCTAAGTGCATTAATAAAAAAATGACAGTTTTAAAATCTACATAAATATAACAGACACAATATTTTCTAAACACATTTAAATAAACCAAATAAATTATACTTCTCGCATATAGAATTGTTATTTATCATATGTAACTCATTACACATCATTAATGCCATCCATCAATACGTCAGTTGGTTAGTAGATTTAATTTGATACCGGTAACGCCGTGCAATATCCATACTACTTATTTATCTACAAGAACCCCAAGAATTTCCCTTTATCTCGATCGTATAACCAAGACGAGATGATTAAAAAAAATCGAAAACGAGCCGTCCTAATGACGTAAACGACAAAATGACAGTCATCTTGAAAACCATGCAAAACCGCGCTAACAACATCCCCAGGTCCAGGTAGTATAGTACATGCAGACCCAAAACAAGCGAAAAAGAAGCTAAAAAGAAAGAGTGCGAGAGAGCGAATGAGAGAGAAAATCAGAATGGAGAGGAAGGTGAAAGGTATAGGAGAGAGGGAGCAAGAGGATGTTCAGCAACACTATCAACAACGTCAGCAACACCCCGGCAGAAAAGTGCGTGAGAGAAGCGCCGGGGCCTATACACAATCGCCGACAAAACGACAGGTACAGCCTATTCCCCTCCTCCAGACATTCCATCAAGATGCTATCGGGAGCGAGTAAAAGAAAGAGAGAGAGAGAGAGAGAGCGATAGGGGTGGGGGGGGCACCGGGAGAGGATATTAAAGGATGCTGAGGCCGCGCGCCGAAACAAGCGAGGAAGAGAGAAAGAGACAATGGAATCGCGAGTCGGAGAGAGAAACACGCGGAGAGAAATACAAGACGTAGGGTGGTGAGGAGCGAAAAGGAAGGAAGGAAAGGAAGGTAAACGAGGAGCATCAACGGCAGCGGCAGCAGCAGCAGCGAGAGAAAGAGAGAGAGAGAGAGAGAGAAGACGCGTAGACGGAGAGAAAGAGAAGCATCCCATAGTGCGGTGGGTCCCGAACATGATTTGAGGTCCAACCCAGTTTGGACCTCGGCTACTCTCGCAGGCCCCACCGTTGAGAGCCTCCAAACTCCTCACAATGTCTTTCGTCCTTTTTCTTCGCTTCTCGCGAGTCTTTTTCGCTTTGTTGCAGTCGCGTTGTCTCTCTTTCTTTTTTTAATCTGCTAGCACTCTCTTTGCTGCCCTTGTTGTTGTTGCTGCTGCTGCCCTTTTTTAGCGAATTCTAAAGTACCGAATTTAGAGTAATTTGCGTGATTTTGAGAGTGATTCTAATGGCTGTTGGTGCGCATTGTATCGCACTATGCGAACCTTAAGTAATTACCTGTGTTTGGCAAGACTTGGTCATTTGACGGTGATGGGAAATGAAATTGGATCCGTGCTAAGATCGTTGTATTAGGCTTAATTTGTCAGAAGAAATGAGATTAGAGAAGGTAAATATCTAGGTGGATAGTCAAGTTATTTATCTATATTTGGATACTCACGTGCAGAATTGGTTAATAGTAAAATAATTCATGAATATTGAATGTATTTAACAAGGAACCCATTAAATACCACTTTTAGCTCTGTGATACAAATATGCAAATTTTCAAGAATGTCATCTTAACCGATTCAGCAAAGTCTGAATATCAATTCAGCAACGAAAGTTACGAGCAACTTCTTCTAATTAGATTTACTCAAATTTTCAATATATACGCTAAAATCCTTTATCTGTAATTGACTAATGTGCGTTTCATAACTATAAGACCACCCCAATTCTACGTGAAATCAACGCGATTTGGTAAAGTAATTAAGTAACAAATGTGATTTTTTGTTATTTATAAACGGGATTTGTTTATTTTATACATTTATATTATTAACAATTTAACAGAGTCAATTCCCGATTGTCCTTCGTCGTGTACGGTCGCATATCAAGAGCGCTCCAAGTATAAATGAATTGAAAGTGTGTTCCCATCCTTTTGGGTGAAAACTCGCATAGTGAATGTGATTTAGAAAAACCTGCACTTTGGTGCAAAACAAAAAAAAAAACAAGATTACTCCCGGCGACGGGACTCATCTCAAAATCAGAGTACCACAAAGTCAAGACTGCCCAAACTCACGTGCAGCAAGCTATGGTGCTATCACGCAAAACAACCAGTTCCCTAAACAAGAATAGGCTATCGTCATCGAAGTTAAAGGAGGAATTCAACTAAATGATTATGTAATGAACATTGGCAAATTAGTGAACCCTACAAATATCCGTTTCGCATCTAAATTCTCCAACTCCAGAGACTGTTTGTCCCTAGCAAGCAAGGAAATCCAAACATGTAGGTGTAGTTCTGTCAAATGTCTACCCAACTATCCCACAAGTTACATAGAAGACGCTCTCGACAAAATAAACATCAAACGTGGTTCCTCAATCACATTCCTTTCTTCTTTTTCAACAGGAATTTCCGATGAAAGTTTCGCAGACATACTGAGTTTCAAACGTCAAGTTTACATCCATCCCGATGACCTAAATAAATTATAAACATACTGCAAATCCTACACGGCGATACCCAGTGCTAGAATTATCCAACCACCGATTACCTTGAATGTTTTCTCTGTAAAAAAGAAGGAAATATCGCTAAAAACTGTACTGACCCAGAAATAGTTGGTAAAAATATACAAAAACAGACCCTGTTACCCAAACGGAACACTTTACAGAACCCCAAGATATAACAGCTTCAGGGCTATTTAAAAGAACACGGTCTCAAATAAGTTCAACAAATTCAAATTAAATAAAATACGGAAGTTCAAATGTAAAAAATTCGAAAAAATTCGAATTACTAGTTCCAATCAAAAGTTTACTTAAAAAACCAAATCGATTATTAAAATACAACCAATTCAAAGGCCTCTCGATATAGTAGAAGTCATGCACAATCAAAAAAAAATAATAACAGAGTACATGAAAAATATTGACGATCTAATACGTTTCATCAACATTGAACTATACCCACACGCAGGTAGCTGTACACTAAAAAGACTCTTTACTAAAAGAACACATACCTAATCCAAAACTCATTCGAATTCGGAAGTGAATCATTGATACACACATAAGCTTTCTTTTAAAATCATTAATAATATGTAATTATGTCTGAGAAAACTATCCAATGGAATATAAAAGGCCTGTTTGCCTACTATGAATACCTAGAAATATGTATTCAAGAAACAAATTTTAAAAACGACACATTCAAAAACATTAAAATTTTGACATTAACTTTAAAAATTGCAAGAACTGTAATACAAACATTCTAATCAAAGAAATTAAATCAAGCACTACTCTAGAGGCTGTTACTAGCTCAGATTTTTTAGCATAAAAAAATCTGCATATATGCAATCTGTATGTACCAAATAACCACCAGTTACAAGAATATGAAATAATAGATTTAATAAACGAACTACCAAAACCATCTATTTTTCTCGGAGACCTAGCTATATGGGGCTCCAATTCAACCGATACTTGTGGAAAAATAATTGAAAATGTATTATCCGAAATACGCAACAACCAACACATTTTAATGCTAACAATGCTTCCTATAGCTTAATAGACTAGACTAAACTGCTCGTTAACTATATACGATTCTAGTATAGCAGACCTCATTGAATGAAAACCACTGGAAGATTTGTCCGATAGCGATCATTTTCCGATCACGTTAAATAGAAAATAGCACAACAAACTTTCCGATCTTTCGTCAAGAGTACCAAAAAGCAAATTGGGATTTATATAAGTTAAATATTGTAGAAAATCTTGCAAATCTAAAAAAGGTTAAAGAAATACTACCAAATAAAATAAATAATATGGTTTCAAACTTTGAAAAATTAAATTTAAATGCAGCATCTGAATCAATTCCAAGAACTACGAGTAAAGTTTCAAAAAAGTATGCAATATGGTGGAATGATAAATATGAAATAGGCATAAAAGATAAAAAATGAAGTAGCCAAACAAGTATATCCACGCTTACTACAAAGTCAGATCCAGAACGTTGTGGAAAAAATTGAAAATAAAAATAATACACAGAAAAATACAGAAATCACAGCTCTATCATCTCAATAACCTCAAAAAATAACGGACCCCACTGAAATAGCAAATCTTTTAGCAAGTACTTTCGTTTGCAAAAAAAAACCATCAACACAAATTTTTAATCCAGTTTCCTAGAATTCAAACATTCAACTAGAAAAAAACGAAACATTTGAAGAAGCCCCCCTTTTTTCAACTTGAAAACAAAGACCTAGACACAAAAATAACACTAATTGGACGTTTATTAACATTAAAAAATGCATTGGAATACCTACTAGAAATATACAACTATATCTGGATTAAGAACGTCTTTCCCGATAAATTGCACGAGGCTACTGTTATTCCCATACCCAAACCGGAAAAAAACAAACCTATCACAGAAGGATACAGACCCATATCCTTGACAAGTTGCTTATGCAAACTGCTTGAAAAAATAATAAATAAAAGGTTGATATAGTACCTAAAAAACACAACCTTTTAAATGTACATCAAAGTCGTTTTAGATAACACCGATCAACGATCGATAGTTTAATCACCTTCAAGTCCGATATCGGTGAGTCCTATAAACAATGAATATCTAGTTTTAGTTTCCCTCGACATAGAAAATGTGTATGATGTGATATGGAGGCGACGTATAATAGAAAAGCTTGCAAAGTATGGTGTAACAGGAAACACCCTAAAATTCGTACACAATTTTTTAAAATCACGATACATCCGTGTACGGATAAACGACCACCTCTCAAACATACTTGAAATTCTAAAAGGAGTCCCGCAAGGCTCAGTAATAACCGTAACAATTAACATTATTCTTAATCGCCATAAATGATATAGTTCACGAAATACTAAAACCCGTAAAATGTATCATGTTTTCTGACGACATAACAATCTAGACATCAGGAAAAAATACAACTACCACAGAAGAAATACTGCAACGAACCTTAAACAAACTTAAAAATTTTTCAGATGAAACAGGCTTTAAATTTTCCCAAACACTAATTTTGACAATAACTTTGTTTGTCAAATTCCCTGCACATTCATATCCTAATTAAATGTATTTTGAACACAATGAAACCGAAAAGAAACTCCAATCCGATCAGTTTGATTTTCAAAACCTTGCGGCAGAGCAAAAAATATACAAGTTTGTATTATGACCAAACAAAAAGACCAAACAACCATAAAAAAAAGAAAAATTTCTTTAATTTTGATAAAATGTTCAAATTTACCAAAAAAATAGGTACTATATAATGAATAATTTATCCTCACCTGAAAATATATAATCAATTTATTTGTTATTTTAAGGTGGCTATGTCCCCTTAAGGTAATAAAAAGTTAAAAAAAAATTATGTTAGATATCTTTAAAATCAACTGGTCATAACTTAATCGTTATTGTACACAGTGGCTTGACTCCTCAAGGTGAGTGTCTGGTCATTTCTTACGAAAAAAATTGTTTTTTCTCTAGAAATTGACAGTTTAAGTCTTAACTCAATTACAGAGAAAAAATATATAGCTCATTAAATATAAGCTTTACTAAAAATTTTTCAATTATAAACCATAAATTAACCTCTTTCAGATTGACGGTAAATTCGAGGGCATTTTCCATTGCCATGAACGTTTTTCATAGTTTGAAATTCTCCGATACCTACGAAGGCTTAAAAAGCAAAGAAAAAACCGATTGAACCTATCACACTACGATATGTCGAAAGTTTGAAAAATGTTTGCGATAATGATAATGGTGAACTAGTCATTGATGAATATTTATAACAAATATCTACAACAATACTATTGAATTTAAAAAATGAAACAAAAAATTTTGCTCAAAAAACGAAATTGTTTAAAGCGCACTATAAACGAAAAAAATAAGAAACAGGCAAATAAAATGGCTGAATTTTCGAAAACTGTAATATATAACCGTAGAAAAAATTAGTTATCCACTTAACCAATTTGTTTCTCTGATCCATTGTAAGCAGCCTTTTACCTTCGCTCTAGGACTCTTCAAAAGATTCTGAAAATAAGTTATAATTTTATTTTTAATTAAAATACAAAGGAAAAGATTGATATAAATAAATTACGTAAGAAATATTAATATTTCAAGGATTTTTAATTACAAATTTTGTTTTATGAGATTAGTAATCATTGCTTGTATCTGCACATGGGACACTACCAAAAGGGTACGGGAATTTCAGCACTGTTCCTCGCAAGCTCATGCGAAACTAACTTTTTAAATAATAATCATTATTATTACAAAAAAGATAACTTTTCTCTATAACTCTAAAATCCATTCCTCAACCTGTGAAAATTAATTCGTATGAATATGTCGAACACAGTGTTTTAAATTACTTAATTTTTAAATTACTATACACAAAAATGTTAACACCTTAACTTTTATTTTATTTCCAATTTATGTATTACGGCTTTAACAACGCGCAGACACATAATAAACGTCCAATAATTTTATTTCTTAAGAAAAAATCTCGAATTAGCAACACATTCTAACAACAGAACAATTTCATTCACGATCACTTCTCCTCGCAGTCTTCGAATTACAAGGAGAATTTTTCAAGGGTGCTTTCTCCCTCTCCGCCTCTCACGTCCTCCATGCCACCGCGCGCGTCTTTCGCGGCTCGTCCGCAGCCAAAGAGAACCCCACGAGTCCGAAAAAAAAGGCCACGCGCAGAATGGAAAAAAGCACCAAGACGAAGCCGAAAAAAAAGCCACCAGCGGTCCACTCTCGCGCACACATTCTCGAACCACTAGAAGAAGCGAAACTGAAGAGAAGGCGAAGGACGAGCGGAGAACAAGAGGAGCCGCAAAGGAGCAGCAACAGCAGCAGCAGCAACGCATATAAGCGAAGGATATCCCAAACGAAAGAGAGAGAGAGAGAGAGAGAAAGAGAGGGAGTGGAGGTGCTTTTTTAAAGGCCATAGCACTTGTACCCAGATTGGATTAAAGGTCTGCGGTCCCGAACGAGCCGCGCGCGCGCCGCGAGAGAGAAATGGCGGGCGAACCCGGTTAGGTTTTCGCGGCGTACGGCGTTTCGGCTCGGTCCTCGAGACGGAGGGAGTCCGGAGGTAGGTATGCGCTAGAGCGTAAGTTGATTCACGGCGGCGCGCGGCCGGCTCAATTTTATACTTTATGCGGCAGCGAGCTCGGCGCGCTTTATTTGAAACAATACCCACCTTTCGCGCCGCGCAAAACTGCGAGAGACCGTACTGCAGTGGCCGCGCGCTGCATACGTTTGCTTTGCCGCGAGATGTTATCGGTTGGGACGAGGTGGGGGTGGAAGGGATATTGGGAATCACTGGGAATGATAAACAATCGATGTGGAGGGAGATTTTATAGTGCTTCGTGAGCTGGGGCGACTGCGCGATGGAGATTCGACGGTAATTATTTCAGAGCTCTCTTTGAGGCTCTCGTTCGTCCGATTTTGCAACATTGCTCTTTGGAGATTTTGATAAATTTGTGTGCTTTCGAAATTTTATTGATACAATTAATTATACGCTAAGATTTTGACGAAAATGGCTGAAAGACACTTGTTTTCAAAATCAAATCTGCGGTGTAATGTTGATCATTTTATTCTTATTAGCTCAAGATTGCGAATTATTGCGAATTGTTGCATAAATCTTCTTTCTCAAAAATGCTTATATTTTTTACAATTACCAATTAAAGTTCATACCAAAAAATAAAATTAAAGTTCATATGTAATAATATTTACAGTATAATAGACATAAATAAAAAATGTTTCAAATTGTAGTATACTCTTCGTTTATGTTAGAATTTTAAATCGATCTTCAAAGGTAGTGAATATTTGCTCAATTTAATCGATCTACCGAGTGTGAAAATATTTGTTATAATTGTTAGTATGTCTTATTTTAGTTTTAACAATAATGGTTACACTATTTGAACTTTCTACTTGAAATTAATATTTTTATTCAAATTAATGTCAGTCTCAATAAAGGAATAGCTTTCAACAAAATTTGCGTAAATAGCATCTATAGATTCTTTTGTTAGCTAAATTAAATTAAGTAGAACAAATAAACGAATGGCCATCCATATTAAACAAATATTTTAAAGTCAATAATATCACCTGCACATTTTATTTCCATGTTTAACTTTCTTAATAATGATTACTGGTTAGTACTCTTCTATCAGGAGTAATTTAATATTTTTACCAAAGTACCAATTAAATTTCGTACGCGTATTTCCAATTTTTGTTATATCATTGTATCATGTAAATAATGATCTTTTTCACTTAGAGCACACCAACATGGTGCAGTCCTCACAATAAATTTCAGCAAGAGCAGATGATTAAATAAATTCGCTCTGGTAACACTTTTATTAGCCAACAAAATCTCTCCTCCTTGGCAGCACTGATTAAACACACTTTTTCCATAAAATCGACACTTAAAAAGAAGCCGCTTTTAAGCTTATATAATCCACTAAATCTTCGGTTCAACGACTACTCTCTCTCTCTCTCTCACACTCTCTCTCTCACTCTCTCTCTCTCTCTCTCTCTCTCTCTCTCTCTCTCTCTCTCTCTCTCTCTCTCTATCTCTCTCTTTCCGCAGCAACAACAGCTCGCATTCCTCGTACTGAAAAATTGTCACCATAAACTTCCGCGAAAGCCCAGGTTCGCAGCGCCAACAAATCAATATTCAAAAATAAACGTCACGCTCGCGCACCTCTCCTATACCCCCCCACCCGTTCATGTATAAAACTTAACGAACTCTCTTGCTCTCGGCCGGGCCCGCGTGCACGCAACAGCTCTTATCTCGAAAAAAGGGCGCACGTGCATATGATCTCCACCGCGGCCGTATGTATTCCTATACAACGCCGTGTCCGACATCCTATATATATACGCTCGAGCGACAGGTCGCTCGTAAAACAGTCCCGGCGCGCATCTCGCTCCCTCTCTCTCTCTCTCTCGCTCCCTCTTTTTCGTTCCTTCTCTCGCAAATAAATCGCGACTAGTCAATGAACGTCCGGCGCAGCCCCGGAGCATCCGCGGAATTCGCTGCGCCGCGCGAGAGAATAATGGGCCTCTTGCGAGATGCAGGCGCGCGAGTGAGCGGACGCGCGCGGGCGTCGTCCCTGGCCCAACTTTGTTCTCTCGCTCTCTCTCTATCTCTCTCTCGCTCTTCTCTCTCTCATTCTCCACGTGTATGTTGTGATTGTTCTCGGCAAGCCAAAGAAGCCAATCTCGCCCCCGAGGGAGCCCGGACCAACGGAGACGAGGTGCGCGTCCGTGTGTGTGTGTACATGTCTGTGTGTGCTATACGAGAGGAGAAAAAGGAGAAGAGCGGGAGAGAGCAATGGGAACCGCCCGGGGCGTGTCGGCCGAGTAAGAGAGAGAGAGAGAGGGCTTCGATCGAAAGGGAGAGTCGATTTGGCGAGAGTGCGCCAAAATATATGTACTGAGGGATGGGTTAAGTAGTATGTGTACGTGTGCGTGGATAAGGTGTCCACGGAGAAAGGGCGCGAAACGCATGAATCACCATTCACGATCGCGAGCGGCGAGTCGTTTGAGTTGCCAGTGCGTTTTGTTCGCTAAGTAAGAGTGAATTGCCTTTTTTTTGTATTTTCTTTTTATGCTTGATATGATTAATCGAGAACTTCAATGCGAGAAAGAAGAATGCCAGAGACTAATTTTTGTAGATCTAGTTTTTGCATTTATGTATTGGTTAGATTTTGTTAGAACAACTTTTGGAAGAAACTTCAAAGCTTTTGAACGACTGCCAAACTTAGAAAGTATTATAACCGTACAATGGGACAACTTGGCTGTCAAAGTGACTTTGACCACGTTTTAATTATTATAAATTGGATTAAATATATCTTATATTTGGTATAAAATACCTTCTACAATGCTTAAATTTAAGCCATATACCTACACGTAAAGTGTAAGCTTAGCAGGGGTGACCTACTGGCGTGGAGAGCTACTTTACTTTTTGATTTGTTCTACATTACTAAAGTACTTTTTGAGCATTTATATATCAAATTAACGAGATATTATTCGAAGAATTTATTGGAGATTGCTTGTTTCAAAAACCAATGACAATTTTTAAAATAATAACTTTAAAATCCATCGTTTAGCTAAAAATGTATCGTAATAGAGTAGTGTAGTAATAGTAGTAGAGTATACCAAATGTATTGGGAAAACATATCAAATTGATTAAAGCTTAAATGTAATTTTTATAACTTATTTGAAATTCCGACTCGCAGTAATTAAAAAAATATATACATGTTTATAGTGCTTTACGTCAAATTTCTAAAATTCAAAAACGTTACGTTAATGTGACATATGAAACACAGTAAAAATGATAAATTTAATTATTGAGCAACAAAAAGTACATGTTACAGAATGTACAAGCTTTTCACTTGTCAATCCAAGGGTTAATTTAATCGAAGTAGAAAATACTCGGAGCTGATAAGTGACAATAACATGAACACATGAACTGACATTGTGCAAAATAGATTGACAAAATTGAAAATAAAATAACAAAAAATTATTTCAAAAAAAAATTTGAATACAAGTTTACTATCTAAGATAAGATGAGATAAAACACTGTGGTTAATATTGATATATTGATATATAGGTATATGCATTTTGGTCAATTTAGGTAAGGATGAATTTTAATAATAAAATTAATAAGTGTGCGAAAACAAACGCACTTTGTGAACACGCGCCGCCATAAAGAGCACGATCAGCACAAACCTAATTGCTTGACAATGTCATTAAACCTCGCACAAAGCAACAGAAAAATAAAGAAAAAGAAATACCAAAGTAAAGAAGGAGGATAATAAAAAGGTGTCAATTACAGCTCGCGAGGAAGAACAAGACCAGATGCAACGGTCCGTGAAACGAGAAAAGACACTGAAAGAGAGCCTTGACTCGTGCGACTCTTCGGCCGACACCTTCGCTCCGCGGCTTTCCTAATTAACTGCGACGACATTTCGATCCTCCGGCCACGGAGCGGATGATCCACGGCCAATTGTCCGCGCTGGCTGCAGTCCACGCCGCGATGGAGATACGGGCTTTTATCGGGCTCCGGCGCGCAAACCCCGCGCGCCGACGAGGTGATAATTACCGGCGTGAGAATGTATCCCTGCGCTGCCGGCGAGTGCAGGCTGGCTGCGTCAACTTGCTCTTCTTGACTCAGAGGCTGTTTTGAGAATCTCGGGTTAAGACAAAAGGCGGGGGGGGGGGCACATTGTTGGTGTAACATGAACATATTGTCCAATGATCTCTTGTGGAAGGAATAATAATTAATTTTTTATCATTATATTGATCGATTGATGTAAACAATTTAATTCGTATAAATTTATTAACATTACGTTAAAAAGTTGAGGAATAGCACAACATTCATTGCATTTGCATTTTACAGATTGATTATATGGTTTATTAATTAAATACCAAATAAGAGTAGACACAATTCGCCTATTATTGAACAGCATCTAGTACTGGACAGTATCAGTTTTGAATGCTCCGCAATAAGGGATGGTATCGGTCTCATATAGCTTTATTAAATTTCATTTAATTGTTGTAAACAAATTATTACATTTCATAAAAAGTATTTTAAAAACTAAAATGTATAACAAAGATAGATTTTGGTGTAAAAGAACATTTTGAAATAATAAAAATGTAAGACAATATTATACATTTAATTTTAACTGTTAAAACAATTTAATCAAACCAGGAATTGATATAGTATTTGGTAGTTGTAAATCTTACTTAATTCAATTTAAAAAATTGAAATTCATCAAAAAATAAAATGTTTATGTGGATAAAACTTAGTTTACAATACTTTTTGGGAGCTCAAAATTTTGTTTTTCTGTATTTAACTTTAACTATATTTAACTTTAATAATTTGGAATAATTTGATCAAACCGAGTATTGACCGGTGTTCTGTGGTTCAACCTAAGCAAGTGTACGAATTGCATTTTTTTATAAAAACAGACACCAAATTCAGCCATTTTGTGTTTATACGAATCTGGTCCATGATGTGATAGCCATTGATATAATATTGAAGAATGTTCTCGATTTTTGAATTTAGAAAATCCTACATCGACTTATGCTGGGCATCGTTTCCTTAGGTGGCAACGCACCTAGCGCCATCTATAAATCACACCGGTATCCTAAAATTAACTAAAGAAATAATTTTCATACACTTGAATAGTTTCTAAATAAAATGTAAAAAGGTTTTTTATAACACATGAATAAACAAGACCATTTTCGGCGCCTATAAAGTGCAGCGAAAATAGAGTTTTCCTAGCGTCAAATAAAGGGTACCGAAAATACTCATTTTCGCTACCTTTTATTTTCGGTAGCGAAAATGAGTATTTACCCTTTATTTATTTTTGCTCCATTTCCTTAATAAAGTAGACGACTCGAAAAACTCTATTCTCAATCCACTTTGTAGACGACAAAGAATGGCCTTCTTTATGCACTTGTTATAAAAAATACGGTACGCAACTTGGGGCAAAAGGGTATTTTCCAGACTCGAATGATGATTTTGAGCACGAGTGGAAGTCGAGGGCGCACTCGTGCTCAATCATCATCCTCGCTTGGAAATACCCATTTTCACCCCTAGTTTCGTAATATACTATTTTACCTCAATTTGTTTACATTTAATTTAAAAATTTTCTTAAAATTTATTTTTTTCTCGGTCTTTTTGAGATAAAAGTCCCTTTAAGAAATTATCGCGGGACCGATAGAACATAATAGAAGTGCAACAGAAATTAATTTCTTTTAGAAAATCATATCAATAAACGAGGGTATGTCAACTTATTTTATAAAATAAATACATGAGTTATAAATAGGAACTAGTAAAACTTTGATTCCTGAATTATTCTTTAATTTTGATTAGATCCTTAGGACCGATAGAATACGAAAATTGAGGGACACATTTTGAAACCATCATACGAAAACAATGAAAAGGTTGCGCATAATTTTTTAATTTAAGTCATATATTAATCATAGGTGTACTGTTGTTTTATTGACATTCTGTGTATCACTGAATTTCTTAGCATATTCATGTAAAGTTACACTTTTTTACTAAAAATAGAAAATATTTGTCAGTCTGAAAATTTGCGGTAACGTTACTAATGTTAGTCTGGCTTTACTAATTTTTTTAGATTATTATATCCTGGTACTCAATAGAATAAGAGGGACAGAAAATAATCAATTTTTTTTTGACAATCATCCATAAAATAAAGTTTTTACAGTTAAAAAACTTTTGGTGTCCAATACAGGGTGAATTTGCCCTATCATTCGCTATTGAACCTAATAGTATGTTTTTATCTTACTAAAGAAATAAGAACTAAAGACACGAAGCTAGAAAAAAATGTTGTGAAAATGAAGTTATGCGAACAAAAAGCTCGAGAAAGAGGAAGAGTGGGGCATAGGAAAGACAGAATGAAAGTGAACTGGAGAAGGAGTAGGTAAAAAAGAAAAGGAGAAATTTAGAGAGAGACGACGACAGGAGAAAAGAATGTAGGGGGCTGAAAAATAAGAAGAGAAAAACTGAGAGTCTCGAGCGAGGAACCGAGGAGAGGTGGAAAACGACGAGGTCGACGCGAAGGAGTAGGGCGCGCGCAGGGGAAAAGGGCGCGCTACAGGGATGGAAGAGAGCAAAAGAGTGAAAGAGAGAGACGGCGAAGATAGTGCATAAGGTGCCGCGGTCAGCGAAGAGATGTTTAATTGTTCACGAGTATGTCTTCAGGATTCCTTCTGCGTTTTACTTACGTCTCTTACTATCAATAAATTTACACACATGAGTATTGTAGAGAAGAGTGGGAATAATTTGAACACATTTTCTCTAAATTTTGAATCATGATATTTACAATCTGAAGGTCTTGATTGGCTTGCTTATGACTCGTTTGAAATAAAATTTTCCTCTATGCAAGTCATATGTGAGCCACTAAATGCCTTACTAAAACTGTTACTCGACGAAAATTAGAGAGTTTTTTCTTAACTTCTATTTTTCACTCTTTTGTAAAAATATGACAATCTTGTAATGGATTGGAGTATAGTACTATAGTCATGGCAGCTATACCGTCACAACTAATTATTTAAAACGTCTTATTTATTAATTTATTTAACGTATTTATTTTTAGTTTAAAACAAGTGTGACATGGTAAGTCTTAATATAATAATTATTTAAAAAAATACTTGCAGAATACGTTTATTTTATATCTCCGTGGAACACCCAAAACAATCTCAAATGTAAATATTTTGACCTAAAAATAAATTCATCAATAAAATTTCATCCAGCGAACAACGTGTATATACATATATCCATTCAAAAAGAATGCCGACTATGTCAACATGAAACAAAGCAACACAAGCCTACAAGCTTCTCTCATCCGCTGCAGAATATCAGCGCAGCGCCAACTTATACACAACAGCCCCACCGCGGACATCACAATGGACATTTAAACCCCCGAAATTTTTTATTGCATAACATCAATATCGCCCCACGCCACAGCAGCAGACTGCATAACACACGACGACCGGCGAAACTCATCATCTAGTTCCCTCGGTCCCTCGTTAAAGGCCACATATACCTAGTACAGTGCAAGCGGGACGCGAAGAGAGAAAGAGAAAGAGAGAGAGAGAGAGAGAGAGAGAGACGGACACACGCGAGAGCGCCAAAAGAAGGAACAAAATTATACGAAAGAGCGTACGGAATTCCGAGAAAAACGTCTTGCGGGATTATTGATAGCCCTGTATCGCGAAGCTAGTAGAAAGACAGAGAAAGAGAGGGGCGAAGTGCTGAGGGGAAGAGGCAGGAGAAACAGAGAGAGAGAGATGAAGCAGAAGGCAGAGAAGCCGAGAAGAGAGGAGGCGAAGGAGAAACTTAAAGCGCCCGGCAACTGCGAGTAGAAGACTACCTCTTTCTCTCTCGTTCTCTCTCTCTCTCTTTTTCGATCCTCGTGCTCGTACTCCGCAACATACACACACGTAGCTCGCGCGAAATTTTCGAGACTCGCCTCCCATGGGCCTTTTAACGCACCGTGCGTACATACCGCACACAAGTTTATAGACGTGGCAGTCCGCGCTGTATGCTCGATTTTAGCCAAGTAGTCGGTGAGGAGAGGACTGCTTCGCCGCTGGGGAGAGAAAAGAGAGGAGACGAGACGAATTTTCAATTAGACCCGATTATGCAGCAGCGCCGGCCGGCTCCGCCGAGGTTAGATTCCGCGAACGAAATATTTATGGGACGCGTGCCCCCGGCTAGAAATTCGAATTTCCAGTCGCGACGCCGCTCCTCTTTTCTTTATCCGCGCGAGCGCGCGCCGTCTCGCGCTTCGACTCGGTCTTGGTTACATAAGCGCGAGTGGACTGCGGCGCGAGAGCTTGATTGAGGATTTCGTGATTTAGGAATTGTAATGGCGAGCGGAGCTGAATGTGTAATGAGTTGGAAATTCGAGAGGGCCCGTCGACGTGGCGGAATGAAAATGTTCCTGGAATGAGTGAGACTGGAGGATTTGAATTTTAAATAGTTTAGATGGATGGAGATAACTTATTAAAGATTGAATGAGAAACATTGTTATTGTTGAAATTTTCGTAGTGTTAAGAGGGAAGCCGTTTAATCTCTATAAAAGAGTTTATTTGAGACCATAAAAACTTCTTCTTTTAAAAGCAACCGTTCTGAATTTTTTTTAACTATAAATACTTGGTATTATACAACATTTTATACATTGGTATATGTCGTATTACCTTTACGTTTATCGATGTAAAATTTAAAAATCTTGACCCTGTCGTCCAATAAATACTATATTTATTTGAAGAACTTTGCAGCGCGTATGATTCTAGGTGATATGATGAACGAAATTTCTTTTCGACGGCTATTCGACTGCTTTTGATATATACCTATATACTGGAACTTAATCGAAGCACTTCTTCGTTAACCGTAAAAAGACATTTTACCTAGAGTCGTGCACGCCGCAAAATTCCTCAAATAAATATGGTATTGAAAATAGTAATTTACTGCAACGTATAGAATCAAGATTTTATATTGAATTTTATTTTGAAGTTGAAAATAGGAAAAAATAGGCCTGCCTTTTCAATTTTAGTAGCTTGGAAATATACAAATCTAAAAATTTAAACAAAATCCCGTGTAAAAAAATTAGTCTGGCACTAGTCTGGCACTAGTCTGGAATTAATCTGGCTTAACAAGTCTGGCGAAAGTCTTGCAGAAGTCTGGCTTTGGCCACTATGCCAGACTTTAGACAAAAAGTGCAAAACAAAAGCATCGCGTCATGTCAAATTGCCAGTAACCTAAATTTTGGTCCCTTTTTTACAAATATTCATATTTTAAACAAGATTGCAATATGTAAAAAAACTTTTCTCCTATTTTATCGAAAAGTGCGTATTTTCACAATTCTAGTCGATACTAATAATTAATGTACTACTCTAATTATTTACTTGTGAAAAATGAGTTATCTTGACATAATTCCAAAAAAAGTCTGGCATAGTGGCCTAAGCCAGACTTCTCCCAGACTTTTGCAAGACTTGTTAAGCCAGATTAATCTCAGACTAGTGCCAGATTAATTTTTTTACACGGGATAGGAAGTTGCTTCCAACGTGTGTGTGTGTGTGTTTTGTCTACGATATGTACATTGTTAATTGCAAGTTAGTACGGAATTCCTACTTCTAATTATTCTAGTACAATCAAATCACGGAGGATTGAAGTATTTTATTTATTGTAAACATTTATAATTATTCTGAAGAAAGTGATCTTTCCATCCAGCTATCCATCAATTTCATCGATTTCACTAGCCATTTCAACGATTTCCTCCGCGATTTGGTTCATTTATATTTTTATTTTTTCATAGTGATTACACGCACATTCACTGATTGCTATGCTATGCTACATGTAAGTTGAAATCGATTTCATCGAAATGTGATCGTCTGATTCCATGACCGGTTAAATTAACGGAACGCGTTTCAATTTTTTTTAAATGACGTTGCGTGATTGGTTATGTTTTGCGTATTGCTCTTTTGTTTTATTTTTCGAGCACCATTGGAGGATATTAAAAATTTGAACCGCGTTCCGCGAGTAGCATTGTGCAGGGGAGATTGATGAATATCTCAATAAACAAGAAATATGAGGATGAATAACCGATGATAGACTTCATTCGGATACTCTACTTGTTAGATTATTTATAAGATTTATTAGAACCAAATTCTATTTTGATCCAATTTCCTTCTATTGAGATACACCTAAGTGGTTTGATCCAGTTTATTTCATCCAAGTCTACAGTAAAATAAAATTGAATCATAATTAAATTACTGTATAACAGAGTAAACCTTAAAGGTGACATATTGGTAGATAAATTTTTAATGACAAGTGCAAAAGGTATTTCATATCAAATGAAAGATATTTGTAATCGGTAAGGTAACTATTTATAATACTGTGCTAAAGTCGGGCCATTTCATTTCATAGTACCTACAACTAATTCGGCTTCAGTTTTCGTTAAAATGATGTACAATTCATTCGGAATTTTTTGTGCTAAAAAACGTATAAAGTAAGAACTCAATATCGCTACATCCAGATTATATCGGGTTGGTTTCCAATACAGTCAATTTAAATTATATTGTACATATCTTCATTTCTCCACTGAAAACACAGCTGGAAATATCAAGAAACAAAAGAGAAGTTTATCAGTTACAAGAATGCTGCCCAGCTTGTTATTAAAATCCCGCCGCGCGCCCTTGAAAAGCTAATCAGAAATTAAATGACCCTAATGGGATCAATTAAAAGAACAGCTCATCCCGAGTGAACAGCAACACAAAGCGAGAGCGCCTCCCGCGCGCGCGTTCGAGCCCATCACACAATCCACTTTATGCCGTGTTGAACATCAACAAACACGTAAGCGGCCCCGATCCCTACCGGCCCAACTAGGATGTATATAAACGTATACCGAAAACCAGTCCCACGCGCATAATAAACGAAGAACGCGAGCTCGACTCCCATGCCGTGGCGCTAAAGCAGCACCACCACCGAATCTGCCGCGGTGTTGTGTAGCATGGCTACGTATGTAAATATATATACATCTCACCCCGAGGACCTTTGCAGACAAACAGAGAGCGAGAGAGAGAGAGAGCGCTTACACACATGGCGGAACTTCATTTTAATTAGAAGGGGGCTCGCTCGCTCGCGTTATCGAGTTATTCACCACCACCACCGCCGCCGCCATCGCCACCCCGTCGCGCCAGCGCACACCTCATTGTTTCTCCTTTTTTGCCACTTCCTCCCTCCCTTCTTCTTCTTCTTCTTCTTCTTCTTCATTCTTTTTATCTCGTTGGATCCTCGGTGAGGCGCGAGGCTTGTTGCCGTGCAGCAGCAGCAGCAGCAACTCACACGCGCCAAAGATACTCTCGCTGTTAGCTCCTCTCGTCTCTCTTTCTCTCTCTCTCTCTCTTTCTTTCTGGGTCCGCAAGGAACCGCCGAGGAATGCGGTCCTGCGGGCGGCGGCGGCGGTTGGGTCCTGGGCCCCACGTAAGGGGTTGCGCGACTCTGTGGTCGTACCGTGGACTTGCGCGCTGTCTCGGTTGCTCTTCTCGCTTGGGGATCTTCTTCCTCCTTCGCTCTCTCTCTCTCTCTCTCTCTCTCTCTCTCTCTCTCTATCTTTCTCTTTCTCTTTCTCTGTGGCTGGGCTTATTTTTTTGGCGCGTATGTAGAGTTTGGAAGGAGAGAAATTTTTGGATGGAGATGGGTGTAGCTTTCGGGAGTGTAGATTGATGGGTAATTGAAATTGCTATGTTGTTTTTGTTTTTATGTTTTCATTTTGGTATGCGGAGATTCTGATGTATCTGAAAAGGGTAAGGGTAGTATAAGTGCTTAGGGAAATTCGATATTTTAACACTTGTAGCCATATATTTTTATATTGGACTGATTTTTGTGTAACTTTGAATAAGTGGTATTCTTGGGCCATTAATTACAAATCTAAAGTCTGATCGTTTTTAATCTAAGGTGGCTTATACAATAACGAGAAAATTTTTTTATATTTTATAATTTTGACCTGGATTTACAACTAATTTCCTCAAGAATTTTTATGTATGAAAAACACTCCAGTTTTCGAGTTCTGCTTATTTGTAGCAATTTTACAACCTTATATTTGCGTACATTGATTCCTAAGGCCGTATACAAACTGAAAAATATTATATATGATTACTATGACGCAAAATGTTAAATGATCCTTGAGGAGAAAACTGCGTCATTTAAAAATTTTAAATAATTTATTTATTTACAATTTATAAAAATAATGAAATTTCAAAGAGTTTTCTATTATCTCGTGTAAAAATTTATACTGTAAGAAAAAGTAATCATCAGTCTCCGAACAATCTAAGAGAACTCCCAAATTTAAAAAACTATTGCGTTTATTTATCGTATCTATTCACAATATATCTTTGAATATTATAGGAATTCCTACACAGGTATAATTTATTTTATTTATTTATTTTATTTATTTAACCAGAGTAATACATCGTAATACATGTTGTAGTTAATCTCCAGATATATTAATTATATCTGGAGTAACCCACATCCTATAGAGGTAGTCAGAGCTACCTGTACATAGGTCCGGTGTGTATAATAACTTAATAATTAACTTACAATCTAAGTAAAACTAAAAACTAACTTAAAACCTAAGTGTCCAAGTACATATTTGTCTTGGATAAAGTAACAGTGACTTGTTGATGTTTATAATATATTCGTATTTATCCATTTTTTTAATTTTTTCTTATTATAAATCTTTGATATGTCTAGTATTTTAAGATTTATATTAATTGTTGGTAAGCAGTTATAAACTTGTATTGCTCTAATGTGATTACTCTTATCACTTACAGCTTTTGAACATTTTGGTGGTATAATAAGTTTATTTCTGGTTTTGCTTTTAGACGTTAAGTATAAATTCTTGAGTTCATTATAATGATACGATACACATTCATAAGCAAAAATTTGTTTTAAATTTAATGGGTTGTCCTGATTGAAACTATTTTTATTAACAATTTTTAGGATTCTATTCTGAGTCTTTTGAAGTAACTCCAGATTGTTTCTGTATGCACCACCCCAAGCTATATTTCCATAAGTAATTATACTATGAAAAAATGCATAGTATATTATCTTAAGTGTATCAGATTGCATGTATTTTGACATTTTGTAAAGTATAAATAATATATATTTTGTTTTCTTTATTATATATTCAATATGTCTGTCCCATTTTAGATTGTAATAAAATACAATACCTAGATATTTACAATATTCTACCCTACAAATTTTAGTACCCTGTATTTTTATGTTCATATCTTTAGGAACACTATCACAGTAATTGCCAAATGTTATGTAGGTTGTTTTATTTATATTTAAAGATAGTTTGTTCAGAGCTAACCAATTAGCTATATCATCCAAGTACTTATTCATTTTATTTTCAACTTTTTCCCAGGTATCATCAGATGCTATAATTGCTGTATCATCAGCATATGAGATAGTGCTGTCAGTTCTATTTATTAATAAATCATTAACGTAAATTATGAATAGAAGTGGTCCTAGTATAGTACCCTGGGGAACACCTGTGTCTATTGTTTCATATTGACTTTCTGTTATTCCAATTCTAACTTTTTGTCTCCTATTGCTTAGATAATTCATTATTAGTTTATGTGCTTTACCTCTTATACCATAATTATATAATTTATCTAATAAGATAGAATGGTTTACAGTATCAAACGCCTTAGCTAAGTCTAGGAATGTGATTGCTATTGGTTTGCTTTTGTCTAAATTGCTATATATTTCTTTCGTTATATAACTAAGAGCATCTTTAGTACCTTTATTTTTTACAAATCCATATTGATTGTGAGTTAATAGTTTAAATTTATCAAAAAATTCTTGTAATCTTACAAAAACAATTTTTTCTAGAACTTTTGCTATATTTGAGATTAAGGATATGGGCCTATAATTTGATATTTCCATTTTGTTTCCAGCTTTAAAGATAGGTACTACCTCAGCTGTTTTCAATGATTCAGGCCATATTGATTTTTCTAGACATATATTAAATATATGAGTTAATGCATTTACGATTAGATTTGATAGTATTTTCAAAGCTTTTGTTGGGATTTTATCAACACCGCCATTTTTTATTTTCATATTTTCAATTATTTGTAAAATTTCAAAATTATTAGTTGGTTTTATAAAAATAGAGTTGCAATTCATGGGTGGTAGTTTTAATATCTTACCCTGCGGAATATTAATTTTATTACTTAAATTCATTCCTATTTTGCAAAAATATGAGTTCATTTGATTGGCAATTTTTGTAGGGTCATCTATTATTTCATCGTTATTCATTATTATTTTATTAATTGTATTATTATTTTGCGATTTAGTACCCAGTTTACTTTTTATATGTTTCCATAGTTGTTTGGAATTATTGCTACTTTTTATTATTAAATTTCTTTCATGCTTAGTTTTAGCTTCTTTAATAATTTTATCAAGACTCTTTGTGTAATTCCTATATTCTAATTTTATTCTTTCGTTATTAGGTTCATTACGCATTTTGACATATAATTGTCCTTTTCTTTCACATGAGATCATAATAGCTTTAGTAATCCAATCCTTTCTTGGTTTATTCTTATTATTTTTTCCATTTTTTAACACATATTTAGATTTTTCTAAACAGTCTTGTATTTCAGTTATTAAAGTTGTTGTAGCTTCTTCAGGATCATGCATTGATTCAATTATATTCCAATTTTTCATAGCAGCTACTCTGCGTAGTTTAATGTAATCATACTTATAGCAAATATTTTCTTTATTTAATGTTTGTGAATTGTTTATTTTTATAAATAATGGATAATGATCAGTAAATGGTATTAAAAGTTTGAAGGATTTGGTGTCTAGAGATTTGGTTTTTATATATATGTTATCAATGCATGTGCCTTCTCCACTATTATCATTTGGTCTAGTTGTATATATAAACCCAGGGTAAAAACCTTTTTCAAGCATATTATTTAAAAGTTCCTGACTGTTATGATCTTCTTTCATAATGTCAATGTTAAAATCACCAATAATTAAATGATTTTTTATATTTTTTTTGCCGTTCATATATGATTTTAAGTTGGAAATGAGTTCAGTACATGATAGATTATGACATCTATATAATGTTGATATTTCAAGAGAAATACCTCTATTTAGTGTTATTCTTGTATTTAATATTTTCAATTTACCAATTTCAATTGTTTCGGTTATTTCTGTTACGCAATCTTTTATATATACAACTACTCCATCATTTTGATTTATTTTGCTATTATTATAATATAAATTATAACCTTGTATAGCAAAATATTGACAGTTATGTAAGCACCATGTTTCTGAGCATACAATTATATAAGGTTTGATCCTCAAGCTCTTAATAAAAATTTCTAATTTTGTATAGTTAGCATTTAGACTTCTAATATTAACATACAGTATAAGGCTGTCTTTTATATTCAAATTTTTATTAAGAGTTTTTAGATCAAGATATGATATTTCCTCTTGAATTACTTCTTTTTGGAATTCTTCTATGAGATTTAGATGTTGCTCCATTATTTACTTTTATTTCTGCTTGTGCTTGGGCTTGTTAATGATAGTATACTAGTGCTGAGTGGTGCATTCTTGCTAAGCGTTGCATTTTTGCTGAGTATTGCACTCTTCATTCTTGGTTTAGTTGAGTTCATTGTCGTAGTGTTTTTTTTGTAATTTTCTACATTACCCATGTATCTTGGTATAGTAGGATTCATAGGATAATCTGTCATACTTATGTATCTATTAAGTTTTTTCTTAAATATTATACATTTTTCCGTATCATTAACTACATGGTTAACCTCTAAATTTGTTTTATATTTAGTATTGCTATAAAAACAATTGATACATACTTTATTGGACAGGTTATCACATTGTGAAGATATGTGTGTTCCAGCACAATTTATGCAACAAAGCTCATTTTCACAGTTACGAGGATTATGCCCAAATCTTCCACACTTATTGCAGGGCTTGATATTTATTAAATCCCAGACTCTGCAACTTTGATAACCAATAAAAATTTTATTTTGGTTGTCTCTTATACGTTTGTATAAATCTCTTGGTACTTCTATTATTAGGCTTAACTTGTTAGTAGTCGTAATTTCATTTATGTGTAATATCTTACATTTGTCTTGATATTCACTAAAATTTCTTCGATTTATATCATTTTCGAGTTCATCTTGGTTCATTTGTGTGGGATCCACTCCAACTATTTTCATCTTTGGCGATTCTATTTTTTCATACACAACATTATAATTATTAGATAACTTTTTTGTTAAAACATCAAAAGTAGTTTTAGCACTTCTTTCGTCCAAGCTTTTAATCAATAATTCATTATCATTAATTGATTTCACATATTTAGTTTGAATATTTTTATCATCTATTAAATAATTGCACACTTTTTTTGAAAAATCTTTAGGATTTTTGTCTTTTTTTTTATTTTCTACAATTATTGCTGGAACTCTTTTCTTTTTATTTACTGATTTATTAATTAATACCTCAGCATATGTTTTTTGGTTTATTTGCACTTTTTCAAATTCATCTTCATTCTTCTCTTTTTTCAATAATCTTTTTAACAGAGTATTCTTGTCCATTAATTCACTATTTAATTGTTTAAGTAATTGATTTTCGATATTAAGATTTTCTAGTTCAGAATTTTCTGACAGTAACGTGGCATCTAGTTTTTCATTCGTTCCAGATTTTTGTGTATTTTCAGATATAACATTCAATTCATTTAAGATTTTGTGCTTTATTTTCTCTTCTTTAGCACTTTTTATCTGAGCAATTAAAATTCTAGCATTTTCATCTAATTTTATTTTATTCTCTTTTAAGGTTAGAACAAGCTCCACGTGTGCAGGACAAACCACAAGTGCTTTCCCTACGTATATTTTGTCTTTATATTTGTCAAAGTCACTTTTATGATAAATATTATCACACACTACACAAATCACTGTTGTAACTTTATTTTTTGGATGGCATGTATATGTTGGTTCTGAGTTTATATCAGGAGGTTCGGGAGGTAGTCCACCTCCTCCCGACGCCATGATGACGTATGATTGAATTTAAATAATATCGATATATTAATAATACAATTAATTAAGGGTGAATTTACGATGAATTGAAATAAAAACAAATTAATTCAGCGTGTAAATAAACATAATGGAATGGAAATAGGAGACCTTGTAGCGGCGCGGCTTCGCGCACACTCGAATATCTAACCCTTTCCCGCCATTCAGCCGGGGCGAGACAGAGAGGAGAGAACGAAAACGAGAAAGAGAGAGGGATATAGACCTCCTTGGAGAGGTCCAGGGAGGTCCTCAACGCAAAAGCGAGGAGAGAAAGAGAGAGAGAGAGACAGAGACCGGGGGAGAAGGAGAGAAATAAAAAGAGGAGGCCGCGATGCCGAGAGGATAGAGAAAGAGAGAAGACGAAAGGGAGGTTCCTTGCAACAACATCAAAGGATATACGTATATATATCGCTTTCTTTCTCCCTCTCGCGCGCTCCTTCTTTACTTCCCCCCATCCCTTTCTCCACTCTCGTTTTCTCCCTCCTTTTTATTCTTGCTCTGTTTTCTCGTCTGCTTCTGATGCTTCCTTTTTCCATGCTCCTTCGCTGTCTTCCTTCCCCCCCTCTCTCTCTCTCTCTCGTATTCGTCCCTTTCTGCACTTCTGTCCTTCGCCCCCTTCGTCCATACCAATTTTCGTCACATTCATTAAAATTCCTATTGACGCGTACTTACTCAAAATGAACCGATTTACCAATTCAAATCCTGTATTATCGGCAAGAAACGCCTCCTAAACGATACCATTTTTGCACGTTCTTTTTAACTACAGAAATACAGGAATTTGACATGCTATTGCTGTTTACATATTAGTGTATATATCCGTCAACAATTTTTAACAATCTTGAAAACTATTTATATACCTTACTTTATCTTTTTAAAACAATGACTGTATTACAGCTCAAAAGTCAATATCCCATATGTATATTTTGAATAATATTTAAATATTATTCTAGATGTTTAATGTTTAAATGTTAACAAAATGTACAAAAATGCATTTTTGCAAAGTAATAATTCTGACCATAAGTAATAATAGATTTCTGCGCATATATACAAAACGCATCAATTTTTCCGCTACATTTTTTAAGAAGATTCTCACGATGAGACATGAATGCATAAGATCTTTGTGTAGGTAAGAGAGAGGTGCAGCGCGAGAAGGAGAAGAGATAGACGATGCAAAAACGACATGCAAAGAGCGTCACCCGTAAAAGAAGGGCGCGCACGAGAGCTCGTGCGCAGGATAGCGGCGCTTTGGAACTTATATATCTGCTATCTCACCGGATCTTTTTTCTTTTTCTCCAGTTTCAGTTGTGCTTTGTTGCTCGAATGTGTTTTCTTCTGCTGTATCGCGGCCAAGAATGCGCCTAAACGCGCCATCTCTTACCTCTGATCTACCGTTGTGGTTTCGTTTTAAATCAGCCATAGACTTTGCATATATTCAAATGTAGCTTCAAACAACTTGTAAATAGTATATCCATATCAGAATATGTGTTTTTTGTTGTTAATGTTTAAAAGGAAGCTACTGTATTTGAAGAATTCTACAATTTTTTCTACTCTTTTTATAAACTATACTGCACCTGTAGAATTAATGGATGGCGAGTCTGGAGTTTTAAAGCTTGATTTTAGTGTAAAAAATAACTCGTCAGGAAATAAAATTTATATATATACTTTACAAATCTATAATAATAAATTTAACGTCTAAAATGTATAAGCAATACAACTCAAACGAAAGGACTTTATCTCATAAAAAAAGTTTACTTCTCAAGGAAAGTGTCCGAACTCCGGACCACGGATTTAGATAAAAACTGTACGAGATATTCTTTGTTACCAAATAATGAAGCAAATTAGAGATTATTCATCCTATGCTTCTTATTTTTGGGATATCTATTTATCTTTAAATCTTCGATTACTTGTAAATGTACACACTTGTCCTTTGCAGAAGTTCTATTTTATACCGATATCTACGAAAAATATACATCTTTTAACAGATCTAAATGACGATGTGAAGATTATTATTGAAAAATCTTTATATTCTTAATTTTTTATTAATATTTAAATCAACATCTCAACATTTAAATTATTTTCACAATCTTAAGTGCATATGATATACTATACATATCTGTTTCCCAAAAACACAGAATATTGTGCTATTGTAATCTTGTTCTGGGGATGCGAAATAAATAGTTTAATAATTTCTTTGTTTATTTATAAATACTGAAACAGTTATAAGGTGATAGAAAAAATTCGTCGAAACAGCTAGCATCCAAAATTACACGTGCAACGAAGTAAAATTTCAAAGGAATCTGCGATAAGCAGGAGCAACTAAGACGTTGTATTAGTCGGAGGAATTCATTTCTCTCCTGGTTCTTTAAATACATATACCTACGGCTCAGTCTGCAATTTGTTCCGTAGCCGACAATTGCACACTTCTTGCGAATTCGTACCAATCGATCTTTTCTTAATCAAAGCTATTCCGCTATCCATTCACTCTTGTTTTCCCATTCGGTCTCGCTTTACCTCATTCTTTAGCTAATATTTCACCTACATATTACTGTTTATCTATCAAATTCTATTTTCTCTTATACGTCTGCGTCGTTTTATGCTTCCTGCAATATGCTGATTTTAAATGCATTATAAGAATTTCGTATAGTATTCATATTACAATTCTGTTATCTATATCGTATCTTCTATATTGCAAATCTACGTATTAAAATAGGAACAGACATTAATTCTTTCTTAGAATCATTTACTATAACAAATCTCAAATTAACTCTCAAGTTTAAAAAAAAAATAAAAAATACTTTAAGAAAATGCAACATTTTTCAGTAGTAATACATACTTAACACTTGAAGTCGTTTTTTAATAAAACAAAATGTTACAAATACTCTCAAAATTAGTATGAATTGCAGGCATAATTAAAAGCTTGTCTGCTGCCCTGGTAGAAACGTTGACCAACTATTCGCCATATAATGCCTAATTTGATGGTGTGTGGTCAATTTATGGCCTATAATATGGTCAACAACCCAGCTTATGGCCGACGGTTTATGGCCAAAAGGTGGTGTAATTTATAGAATTATTTATAAATAAAATTTAATGAACCTGAAATAATTGAATACGAAATAGAGAATTAAAAGAGAACAAACAATTAAAAAATTATACTAGCATGTGGCGCATCGAGCCTACATGCTGAAAATATTCAAACCTAACCTACAAATATTTTCTCTTGTATTTCTTTTAAGATATGTACTATAAATTACTCTTTAGACTTATAGGGGAGGGTGGGGCATGGCGTGTCAGGCGGGTTGGTTTGGCACCTCGATATTAAAACGATTAATAGATATTTTTCAGCAAATAATTGTGAAAATCTAAAGAAAAATACTTCTAGTTTTTGTCTCTGATCATAATATAGAAAAACGAAAGTCCAACCAATTAATTAAATGAGCTTGAAATTCAAAGCCGAAATAATAGGTTGGTTTATTTTTTCATTTGGCTGGTAGAACGCGAAAAAAGAATGGATCCGTTTGAAACAAAGTCTACTTGATAGTTTATACTTCCAACTTTCAGGCCTTGCTGGATATTTTATCTTGCAGTGCTCAGTAATTGTGTATTAACAGTAGGAAAAAGCATTGAAAATGGGGCACGACGGGCACCTAGGTGGGGCACGAATAGCACACGAAATCTGTTGCGCGGTGCGTCAGCTGTTTGCCTCCTAACCTTTAAAAGTTTATAACGCTGTAAGATCGAATTTCGCTATTTTTCATTGCAAATCATATTATACAATCAAATATATGCACAGTACTTCTGATTTTATTAATTTTTCATTTGATTATTTACGTAAAATTATAAATGTGAAAATACCTCATGAAAAGCCGTGCTCTACGTGCCCCACCGGGGTGCTACAGTTGCCCCCTAGTGGGGCACGAGAGCAGTTTTGACTGACTTTACTTTTCGATTTATATAAATTAATGTGTCACAGAAAATACATATTCAACTGTCACTTTCGATTCTTGATATAATTTCCTAACTTTTTGTGCTATTCAAATGTTCTCAGTGTCTATCAGTTTTATATAATCCTTGTTAAAAGTTAGGGTGCCACTGATGCCCCACCCTCCCCTATCTATATTGAACAATTTCATTTTCGTCATCGACTTAGCATTCAACCAACGTATTTTTTAATCGGCCGTATATTTGGGAGTTGGCGAGCGAAGCGAACAGGAGGCGAGTGATAAATTTTGATTTAATTTAATCATCTGCATTAATAAATATATATTAATTAACAAATAAATAAATACATAAATTGCAACAAACATTGCTTATTTATTTGCATTGAACTTGTCCAATTACAGTAAAAATTGCTTTACTGGTTAAGTAAAATTTACTTGATTCTATTTATATTTTCCCAATAGATTGGGAAAATTTTACTCAGCAATCCTGCTCAACTTTTTAAGCAAAATCTGATAAACTGCTTACAAGGCAAAACTACGTTTTTCATTATATGTTTCAAACAGGTAAGGGTCCTGCTCTCTCCCCAAACTCTCAGCTCTCAATACACCGTATATGTATACATGTTTGCATGTGTGTTGGGAGAATAAGGGCTATTGCCCTTACTTAAAAGAATAAGGACATAAACATAAGAATAACTTTGATTGATATTTCTTGAATATATAGATATAGTAATCAATGTTATTCTTATGTCTTATGTTCTTATGCTTTTAGCATGCGACCCACCTAAGCACCCGACGCAGTGTATGTACGCATGCACTACTATACATATACTGGTCATCATGGGGCATATATTTTATGTGTAGAATTGGAGTTAAAACTTAGAATGTATGCAATACTGCAACTTCGCTTATATATCTCGCATTAGTAAACTAAATTTTATATTGTAAATTCGATTAGACCCATAAAATACATTTAGCGAATTAAAATTTGTATACACGTATTTGAGGTTATAAATTCATCTTCACCCATATTATGGTCAACTTATGGTGTAATTGTTGGCTACAAATTGACCACGGAAGTTGGCCAACAGATAGCGAACAGGCCATAAATGATGGTCAATTTTCTACCAGGGTGTAGAATTTAAGGATAGCTTACTTCAAATAGAATAAAAAATCCACAAATAACTTTCTACAAACTCTTGGTAGAATTCACTTGGTAGAAACCTTGACGGGTTGTTAGCCAGATTCTACCTAGATTTTTATGATCTCGCCAGATTCTAGGTAACGATTTTGGTTAGAAACCCGCTAATGGCGTCATGCATTTTATATGAAATTCTATGCAGAATGTGGTCAAGGCATACAAATAAGTTTAAAGCTTCTTATCGTTGTTAAGTAAATAAAATAACGTTGTAATAATGGGTTATCAAATTAAAGAATAATATTATGCTATTAGAATTAGTTATTTTTTCTTTTAGCTAGCTTTAATCGTGCCTTATAAATTCGGTAATCTAACATACTATACGCACTTTTTCGAAGCTATGTAAATTGTATCGAAAAAGCAAGAAGGATTACTTTTCTTCCTCATAAAGGAAGCTTTGTGATAGTAAAACAAATTTTGCTACAAACATTTTAGAAACATGTTTTGAGATACTGGGAATCAAAATACACCATTCTTAGAAAATGTCTGTATGTGTGTGTGCATGCGTGCATGCGTGTGTGTGTGTGTGTGTGTGTGTGTGTGTGTGTATATGGATGTGGATCAACTTTACTCTGAATATTTGCGGTGAAAATTAATGTTTTGAGGCTCTTTTTTGTTGTTCTTTAACGACGGCGGCCCAAAATTTTTTTCTTTGATTTTCGATGCGTTTTTGGGTTTTTAGCGGTTTTTCGATTTTTGAGTTTTAGTTTCTTGAGTTTCTTGATACCGTATAAATAATATCATCGTTTGAATGATAATACATTTGAAAGAGCATAAAATTATCTATATTTTCCCATACTAAATTTTGAATAAGCTATTTCCCTTGTTTTGTTATTCACGAAATCGTCATTGCTTTTCAAACGGTTATATCTGTGAAATATAAGAAGACAAATTTTTTAAAAGAATTGAGATAATTAGGAATATGGATTAGAATATTCTGTAAAATTTTTGAGGCTCTATCTTTTCTTTTGAAGAGAGAAAAATATTTTTGTAAAAAGATTGATTTTTATTCAGTAGCGAATTCTGGAGTAAATCGGTAACATTTGATCTAAAACTTTTCAAAACGGTAGCCCTTTAGTATCTCTTGAACGAGTTCTAAGCCCAGATCTCAACAACCTTTATATTTCGAGATATTTGAAGTTATGACATATTTCAAGGAAATTTTAGAAATGACCGAATGGCCCCGATAATAACCTAGAACCTACGCACGTAAGGGTAAATGCCCCACGCATAAAATAAGCCGTTCACAATTAAAGCTTAATACCCCACACATAAAAGCTCAATAAAAACTATTGTTTTATAGTTAAATCGTTAACTCTTAACTTTTGAAGGTACCTACACCACATACAAAATGAAATACATAAAAAACTGCTTAATATCCTTAAATCCTTTAAACTAATAAATACTCCACGTATAAAAAGTTGTTTTTATTAAACCACGAATTCTTTACACTAAATACCCCACATACGAAAATTCAATAACACAATTGTTTCAGTTAAACTGTTAACTTTCTAAAGCTAAACAACCCACGTGCAAAATTCGATACATAAATAATTGTTTGAATTAATCTGTGAAATCTTTATAAGCTATATACCTATATACCTCACGTATGAAAGTTAAATAAATTAATTATTTTATTTAAATCATAAACTTTTAAAATCAAGTACCTCACGCATAACCATTTAATAAATAAATTCTTTCAATTGAACAGTACAACTTTTAAAGATAAATACCTCATGTATAAAAATTTAATACATAAACTGTTTTGATTTGATCTTGAACTTTTAAAGCTAAGTCTAGGAACTAATAAAAGCTATAGTTTTTATTTGACTTTGTTAAATTTTGTTTCATGATTTCGGTGGCGTTTAAAGTCTATTGCCAAAACACAATTATTTGTTAATACAACGAATTTTGAAGTAGCTTGAAATATATATCGTTTCATAAAAATTTATTATTTACTGTTTTATCATTTATTCGAAATTTCCAGTTTCAACTATTTGCCCGGATATTTAGGGTTTAATTAAAACAATTGATTCATTCAACTTTCATGCCTGTGGTACAATATTCTTTCGAAAATTTATAATTTATAGATAATTAATTTTTTTTCTTAATTGTTTGACCCTGGGATGCTTGATTTTAAATGTTTGCGTTTATTTAAAAATATAATGCATATATGTAATGAGTAGGGTATTGAGTTTTAAAAATTTACGGTTTAATTAAAACAACCTATTTATTAAACTTTTACACGTGGTGTATTGAGCTTCAAAAGTTTATGGTTTATTTATAAAAACTGCTCATTTATTAAACTTTTACAAGTATGGATTATTTAGCTTTAATAGTTTATGGTTTATTTATAAAATTGTTTATTTATTGAACTGCATTGAATACGTCGCGTATTTATTAGTTTAAGGTCTTTAGGGTTTTTAAATTATTTATGTATTCGATTTTGTACATGGTGTATGTAACTTCAAAAGTGAATGTCTTAACTTAAACAATTTACTTATTGAACTTTTATACGTGGGGTATTTAACTTTAAGCGTTTACGTTTTAATTAAAACAATTCATTTATTGAATTTTCGGATATGGGGTATTTACTTTTAACAATTTACAGTTTATTTACAAATACTTTATATATTGACTTTAAAAGTCTGGGGTACGTAATTTTGAAAACCGATAGTTTATCGAAAATTTCTTCATTTAGTAAACTTTTTGTTTGTGGGTTTGGTTGAATTGGGTTGGGTTCAATTTTTAATGAATCGATCTGAAACTTTCAAGACTTTTTACAACTACCCGTTTTCATTTTTAGAAATGACTGTTTTTTTAGAACTGTCTTTTCGGTTAAAGCTGACACTTTGAATATGCCCTGATTCAAAATATAGTAAATAATTCTTGTATACAGTAATTTTGTTTGTACTTTGTACTTGTAATTTTGTAGAAACTGATAGGAGCCCAAACCAAGTGGAAACGTAACCTCGGAGTTTCAGAATGTTAACAATACAATTATGGAAACAAATTATTTAAATAGAGAAAATAAGTTTATTAAAATAAAAAAATTTCTAGCATTACTCGATATAAAAATAAAACTGTTAAATTTGTTTCATCTTATTTTAAGAAAAATTTGTTCTTAACATGAGAAATTCTGGCTGTGTATTTAACAAATTATGCAATTTACTTTATACAATTAAAAATATTCTATTGCTATGTTTATGTTTAATAAATAATTTGACTAAATCCTCAATTATCATAATAATTTATTCCGACATTTTAACCTTCAAATCAATTTTGTTATGATTTGGTATACATACATATATAAGCGTTTGTCGGGTTACTAACCAGAATTCACTTAGATTTCCAGCTAAATTCTAGGTAATGGATCTAACTAAATTCTAATGTACTGACTAGAAGATATCGTTAATTTTCTACCAGGGTTATAGCATTTTAATAATTCGCGCTTGTTTTTCAAATTATGTATACACTTGCAACATACAAAAAATAGTTAAAAATTAATAAATATTGGAAGTTATAAGGAAAACAGATTTGTAAAGATAATATTAAGTAACAAAAAGTTTAAAAAAATATTTTATTATATACGTAAATAAATAAAGAGTATCATTATACATATATGTGTATTAAAAGAGATGAGATATTACTTAATATTGATTTTTAACCATCTATATTTTTTATCTTTAGATCTACAGGAGATATTATCAAACGGATTCGAGGAGTTTTTTAAATCATCAAAGAAACAGGTAATAGTACATTACGTAATAAGGGAAATAAAGTTGAAGATTATTCCCGTGACTTATTCCCGTCGACTTTATTCCCGTATTGCATATAGAACTTTCTTCCCGACTTAACTATGGCCACTTTATTGACTTTAAAAGAGGAACTTCCGATAAGAACTAGAATTTATTGAAAATGTATATTAATATAGAGAAGAATAATTAAAAAAATGCATTTACGGGGAAAAAAATTGCGGAAAAAACATGCGGGAAAAAGTAGATTTGTGGGAATAATATGCTACTTTTGTCCCGCTTTTAAGGTCAATAAAGTGGTCATTATGGTTGAGTCGGGAATAAAAATATTTTAACAGAAATATTAAAAATTCTAGTAGAAGATATGTTAAAACGTTTCAACGGAATATTAAATATTTTAGAAGACAATTTTTGCATATTTATTGTTAAAATATTTTTACATGTTTCTTTGATGATTTAAAAAACTCCTATGTCTTAGACGATTTTAAATAACTTTTTGGTAATATCTGCTGTAGATCTGAAGATACCAAATTTAAATGACTAAAAGATCAATCTTCAATAATAACATCTTCTTTAAAATGTGCATTAAAATAATAGATAGTACTTTATGAATTGTTTTGTATTCAATTGTTAACCTTTTGCATGAATAACTTAATAATATCTTTAACAAATATTTCGCCTCTTCATGAGAGAACCATCTGAAAGCAAGAATCATTAAATCGTAATTTCCTTAAGTCTCATTTTTTTCCCGAATTACCGACTGTAATTCATCAAAATCCAATTAACGAATTTACAATTTCGTCGGTGCCAACATCGCGCGCTCACTCGCTCATCTGGCTTCTAAGTAGAACAATCCGCGATGCGCCGCGCGCCACCCTTATAACAGCGCATAATGAATCAATTGACCGCTGCCGGGCCGATGGGGCGTCTGATGGCGATTCTCACACACACGCATACACACTGGCCACGGCTGCGGCGTCGCAAAAAACTGCCCACTAGCCTATTCTCCTCTTCTTCGCCGCGCGTCAATGAGACAGTTCTCCGCAGCTATACATCCTCCGTATACACATATATATATATACCCCATTTCCGATGCTGCGCTCGCAGCTAACGGCTGAAAGAGATAGGAACGCGAAATTGCTGGAGGGAAAAAAATAAGAATCGCGTTAAAGGGGAGGAAAAAGTGAATGGCGAGTACGGCGCGACGCCGTGTTGTCGGGACGAGCAAACAAAAGCTAGACAAAAGGTGCCGAATTCGCGCTCACGTCCTTCGGGGCTCCGAGACTCACTGTCTTTCTATCTCTCTCTCTCTCTCCTCTCGGTCTCGGCCTCATTATTTGCAAATCCGCAATCCTAGCACTGACTGCTCGTCCGACGCTAAGAAAAAGGATGAGAGTGGGCTACGAAGGGGGGGGGGGGGGAGTATATGTAAGATAGAAGAGACGCGACGAGGACGAAGCTGCCGGCGAAAGCAGAGAAGAAGAAGATTACGCGCTCGAAACCCGAGGCTGCCGAAAAGAGAATGAGAAAGAGAGAGAGAGAGAGAGAGAGAGAGAGAGAGAAGAGAGAGACGAAGAATCGCGTGTGAGCCCGTGGCAATTCGAATCACGCGGCGCGCCTTTTGGACCACCAATGTCTGGACCTCTAACTCTCTCTCCCTGTCTCTCTCTCTCTTTCTCACTGTCTTTCATCCTTTTTCCCTCTTACCCTCTCTCGCTTCCTCTCATGCTCTGCATGTTTATTTTTATTTTCCTCTCTCTCTCTCTCTCTCTCTCTCTCAGTATCTCTCTATTTTATTTTCTCTCCCCTACTCTCCTTTACTTTTTATCTTCTTATATCAGGTTAGCTCTCTCGCGCTCATTCATCCTTTGGCCTCAACTCTCTTTACTGCTAAACTTTCCTTATTTTATCTTCCCTAATCTTCATTAACCCTTATCAGCATACAATCATTTATTATATATGGGTGTGGAGTAATAACGAGAAATAAGAATTGAAGTTTAATTATATACTTCCTTCTTTTTAAATCTCTAAATTAAATTCTTCATTCATAAAATGGTCTCAAGCATCCATTTAAATACAGTCTAGTCTTCATAACAATTTGCTGGATAAAACCTGATCGCAAATTTTAATTCCCTTTAATTCTTTACAAGTTCTAATGCAATATTAGTGCTGTAGACTCAATAATTGATTATGATCCAGATGTGGATCATTTTTAAATATAATTCATTATTGAAAACATATTTATAATTTTAATAAAGAATAGATGATTTATAAATATTATAAATTTTGACAAATATGAAAAAATTTAGATTTGAATTTGCAAATTTTCTGAATTTTGAAAAGTTTGTTTAAGATCTATTTTTATCAACATAAATGTCTAATCAAAATCTGCTCTTATAACAGGTAAAAAAAATGGACTCATGACGATACAACTCATTCTGATCACCAATTGATACCACTTTACATGAGAGCTTCGAGTCAAAGCTGCAGGCACCTGACTCACGTCTACCCCTTTAACCGCTCAACCATTACCGGCATTCCTCAGATAATAACACTGGCACTCGACACATCTCAAGGTCAAGCGCTGCATATACCCAGAAACGATCCGCGTTTGTCACCAAAACCCGCACCCGCGACATCACCCCTTATTTAAAAACCTCCAATTTTCTCCTCCTCCTCCTCCTCCTCCTTCACGTCCGAATTCCCCTCGCATGTCCTACATACCTGTCCCCCTTTAAAGACAACAAAAAAAACAACAAAATCGGCCTCTTCACGCAGCAAGGCCAAGCGATCCCAGGAGATCCTGACCGGAGGCTCGCTGTATATATACACCGCATACACTCGTGGGCCCATCCCCTGCTCGAGCGTTTCTTCGCACGGACATTCCCGCGCGATCGCGCGGCGCCCCGGGGACGCGCTCTTCTTTTTCTTAAACTCTCTCTCTCTCTCTCTTTCACTCCTTCTGCCTCTCGCTCGCTGTCTTCTCTTTCTAATTCACGGCGCATAGCGGCGCGCGATATATGAGCTACTATGAGGCAAGCCGCCACGTCGAGGTACACGCGCGACTGCTGAGGTCGGCCATCGGGCCATCGGGTGCACGGGATATTTATGTGTGAAGAAAGAATGAGCGTTGGATGATCGTGGGTGTGTATATATATATGCTTGATCGATCGAAGATATATAAATCAATATATATATAGTGTAGTTGTGCATTTGGTGAGAGTCCGGTTTGAGGTACGTGGATAGTAAAAGTTTGATTTAGTAAGCCGCGGACGGTGGTTAGGTTTATTGAAGCTGTGGTTTAACTGTAAGTAGCTAAAATGTAGTTTAGTCGGACAAACTACAATCGAGAGATTCTTGTTTAATATGCGGGATATTTTTCAAGTTAGCACTTGCAAATGTAATGGCACTTGATAATGTGTGTCAAAATAACGTATTTTATGAATTTGATGAATAGTAAACATTAAAATTTATGCTATTAATGTTCATTAATTTAAATAAATGTGCAAAATAATTTCCGGTCGACTTATCTAAATATATGTAAATCATGATACATACTTAACTTTCTCTGAAACAGATAATATCATTATAAAGTTAAGGTTAAAATACTTGAATTATCCTTTTTTTGAAAATGCCATAAATAGCTTATTAAATTTTGTTTACAGAATGTAAACTACATACCTATACATACACGTCTTACCATCCTGGACCTATTCTACTTAATTGTGTTCGTCGTTTTAATTTATTTTAATATCAGCGAATCAGCTATGATATTTTGATTGTAAAGCGTGTTCTGTATATTTATTAACCCTTTAAAGCACAACTAAAAATACATTATGTTATATCTGCCGCAGTGAAAAAACAATAACACTTCCTTAACTCCATTTTCTTTAAAAGTTTATTTCTCGAGATATTTTAGCGCGCTTAATCCAATTTTGCAATAAGAATTTTTAAATTCACATAAATTGGCTCAATACAATGTCGCAAAATTAGAAAAATTTAGTATCCCAAAAAATCTTTTACATAAATTTAGCTTAATCATAATACATTAAAAATTACTACTCGTGGATTTTGCTAGTCAATAATTATGAATTTAGGGAAGAAATTGTACAAATTTCGAAATTTAAGATAGCAGATTCAATATGGCGAATCCAAATCACTATGAATCCTAAATGCATCAAACAATTTCCTTCAAATTTGCCAGTTCTTAAATTTTCGTAATCAGCGTCCCTGAAAATTCTCGAAAAACAAGTTTTAGGAAAAGAAATAGAATGAAAAATGTATACTTGAAAGGATTAATTTGGACTCATAAAATGCAATCAACGACATGAAATATTTCAATTATTTCAACTAAAATTCATAACTCTATCAACTTATATAGTTTTACAAATAACTTTCAGAAAAAAACACACAAAAAGTTTTGCAAACAAAACCTGTAGAGGAGATATAAAATTAAAAATACACGTGTTTCAGCGTTAAAGTATTGAATTTCAAAAATCCTACATAACTCGTTGCTACCCAACTCTGCCGTTGACAGACGCAATAAACCCACGTACTCCTCTCAACATCTAGCCGGCCGCTAACCTCTCAACAAGCGCGTGCACATTAGCCGAGCTAAAATATAGCCTAAAAACTAATCGCAGACCCCATTAAATTACCCCCCACCAACACCACACATGCAGCATGAGCCGCGCTCCACCTCGTATTCGTCATATTACACATCCCGGCTGCCAAAAAGCAAAAATGAAGAAGACGCTGCACGCCCTAGTAACGAAGGAAGTAAAAAAAGAAAGAGACCGAGTCGAGAAAGCGGAAATGACAATGTACAGCGCCCGAGACGGAGAGACACAGACAAGACGAGCCTGCCACGAGATGCAAGTGAGTATATATAAGCGTTCGAAATGAGCGTCGGAGGCGCATCAGCCAAGTGCTCAATCCCGTCGCGGCGGTAAAGATCGCGAGGAAGGACGAGCGAGCACGCGGTGGAGCAAGAGCGGGTACAGAGAGCGAGGAGAGGGGGGAGGAGGAGTAGTAAGAACGATTTGTTTAAGCCTTGTAAAGCAAACGCATGCGTCGTCGCTCGAAGGCTTAATGGGACAATGGAGACCTTCGCGCCAACCGTCGACGCGAGCTGCGAGAGAGTATAGAGAGTATATAGAGTCAATGAATCTGCTGGCCTTTTCCCATGGGGGGACGTCAGAGTCGCGCGAGCGAGCGCCTCGCAACAAGAAGCTTATGTATATGTAAAGATGGAGCAGTGGACAGAGGAGAGGAAGAAGGAGAGAGAGATTGACAATGTCAAAATGATAGCGATAAAGAGGACGAAAGCTTGAATAGAAGATATTTTTTAGGGCAGGAGGTTGGATAACAGAGCGCGATCGACTTACTTACATTCTGTAATCACAAATCCTGGCGTTCGGGATTAGTTGTATTCGCGGAATCGTCATTTTTGATAAAGGGATTTTGCTTTTTTGTATTTTTTATAAGTGTTCGTACACTTATTCTATCATAATATGCGTAACTTTAGTATTATTAAGAATAGGTATCCATTAATAATTTACTGAATAATATTTAAATATCGACAAAATGATAAGCTATGCTGCTTAAACAGCGATAATAGCATACTTTATGTATAGAATGACATTAAGGCACTATCTCAATAATTCTATTATATCCCCTATGGAAAAAACTCTCAAGTTGAGTGCTATTTCGTACCCTCAACTAAAATTTGGTGGGTTATTAGACTTGTACAATATAAAAATTCAGTTGAGGGTACGAAATAACACTCAACTTGAGAGTTTTTTCTATACGGAGTAATATTAATGTTAATGTTATTTAACAAATGCATTATTTATCAAATTAAAATTAAAATATATGCTGTTTGGATGTTAACGTATGAAATTAAAAAATAATTAAATCAATCTACACGGAGAGAATTTTCTAATAAAAATTATGACGAAATTCGCAGTAAAAATTACCGTGAATGACTATAAAGCTGGGACACTCTAACTTTCCGGCAGTTTTTATTGATATTTACGATAAATTTTACCGTCCTGAAGGGTAAAATTTGCCTGCCGTAGAGTAAGAGTTCCATGTATAAATCTTAGAGAAAACCAAAATTTGTGGTAAAATTTGTATGAAATATTTTTTAAAAATCTGGATTTTCTTCCAATTGTTGTAGCAGTATCATTAATACTTAAATAAGTACATTATACACATTTATGTTTGAGTTAACCTAAAATGTGTACACGCTCAGTTGTTTTCTTTATCAGCTGTCTTCTTTTTCTCAAATCAGGCAAATTTTACCATTCAGTGCGGTAAAATTTATAGTCTGTGCGGTAAAATTTGTAGTCAATGAGGTAATTTTTATAGTAAAATATCAGTAAAAAGTGCCAGAAAGTAGGAGTGTCCCAGCTTTATAGTTATTTACGGTAATTTTTACCCTGAATTTCGTTATAATTTTTATTAGAAATTTCTCTCTGTGTAGATATTTATAACTGTTTATGATTAAAAAGAAAAGCTTTAAAAAAATTTAATAAAATGTATAATAAACAAAACTCTCTACATTAAATAACTGTGAGATTATACAGTGAAGCAGAACACAGTAAGTAAAATAAAGTAAATAAACTGCGTTACGCTACTAATTAGCGCAGCGAGCGTGCTAAACAAAATGTTATTACATCTTCACACAGCGAAAAGGAGGAAAAAGTTAATAAATAGAACGAAAGACGCGCCCGCTCAGAGACAAAGTAAGTACAATACCAGGCAAATTCAGGGAAGGGATGGGCTATAAAGACGTAAAATTGCAGAATGAAGCGAGACGCGCGCGTCTTTATCTACTTTTATGCGATGTACGCGGCTCGTTCGTCTCTCGCTGCTCATATATATACACTCTCGAGGTTTTTGATGATGATGGGGGCATATAACGCATGTCGTGCCAGTGGGTGCGCACAGCAGCAGCACGTCGTGACTCACTTGGCATTTTTGTCGCGCGAATTATATCCACTGGGCCGCTTTAATGCCATCTCGCTCGCTGCTCCGCCTCGGCTATACACGTCTGTCGGCGAAGCTGTTCGTTTCCATTAAGTCGTCGTACGCGAGTAAATAAAAACAGCCGGAGACAGAGAGATATATATAGAGAGAAAGAGGACCAACTGCTGTCGGCTCACGGTATATAACTCTTCATCTTCCTCTCTCGACGTCGCCCGATGATGATTGGCGCGCCGTGTATACGTATTACATGTTTATTCAATGTAGCGATTGTTCGAAACGAGCTGGATTATGTGGTGCGCGTCTTCTGACGGTTTCCGAAGGGGCGACTCGTACGAGTGTGCGGTGCAAGCCAAGATGCTTTTGAAAATCTCTCCTTTTGCCGTGCACCCGGGCAATTTATGTACTGTCTCTCGGTGCACTTGTTACTAATTGCTTAATTGGCGTACGTGTCAAGTGCAATTTTCTCTCCCGCGTTGCGGCGTGAAAATCTTAGAGTCGTTTGTAGGATATGAGAGAATTGAATTAGCGACGTCACGTATCGTTTAAAATACAATGATTTACTCGGTAAATGTAAGTTGTTTGATGTCATCGTTGAGTTAATGAAATTAATTCTTAAATACGGTTTTTTCTTATCATAAATCAATCAAATGATTGCAGATTTACTTAGCATGATATAGCCACTTATATTTTTTTCCGTAACGTGCAGCTTGGGCAGTCGCTGTTATAAGCTGCCTGGTATCACACTATTACCAGCTAGCTATATTCACAAATTTTATTTACAAAATTTACTGAATATCTAACTCTTAGCGTACTATGGAGATAATCAACCCTTATTAATAAATTACTGTGTTAAAATATGATAACCTTTAGTAGTTTCTGAAAAATAAGTGTTACGTTACTGTTATATTTTATTTATTCCTATGTAAAATTATCATGATAGTAGTATAGTTAAAAATTCAATGAACTCTATAATATTACGTGCTTAACTCGAAAACTCACATTACCCAGTTGTTCTTAAAACTTCATAATTATGCGAAAAAAGATGTATGACGCGTTTTAAAGCTCATTTTCAAGCTGAAGATACCAGCTTTTTTATGGTCTTTGAAAAGCATATTTGCAGCGATCTTTTAAAAAAATATAACTAACTTAGACAGTTTCTATATAAATTCAAAAAATCTAAATGGTTAAACAAGTTGACCTATTTAACCCAAAATAATGTTAAAAATTGACATTTGAAAAATCAAAACGCGCTTTTTTTCACGGATTTATTCAGTTTATTATTATTGAATAATAGAGAAATAACGGAATGATCCTCCAAGGCTTCATATCCAACGTATAGTTAATTTACGTAAAAATAAAATTGCAAAATTAAGCGGCCTGCAGCAAAAGTATTCACCAACTTAGGTACCCATCATTACTTATGTCTATTTTCATCTTTAAGTATAAAAAAATTCAATACAAAAAAAAACCTAAATATATTAGTCACACGGAAGATACTATCACCGATCGGGATCGTCAGACACATCTACCTACCCACATATAATACCCCAAACCCCTTCCAAAAATAGAGCCAGACGAACACAATCCTCCTTCGCTCCTTCCTCGCCTCTCGCTCTCTCGCACAACCAACAAAGACCGACGCAGCGAAATTTCTCATCATATCACCGCGCGCGCGCGCATCGCACACCATCACCGCCAATCCTCCGCGCGCAGAATGACTCGGTATAAAACTGATCGTCCTCCCGTAACGCGCAGTCCTCGGGGAGGAAAGGTCGGGCCTCTGCACTGCTCTGCACTCCTATAACGTACTACGTCTCGCCTAGAAACGATCAGCCGCGTCTGAGCATCGAGCGCGCGATTATACATCGGCCTCGTCTCAGCGCGTATATAGCACGCACGTGTATATACCGCAAATCGGTCTCGTCCCGTGTGTATATATATATATACATATATATACAGTGTCTGCGGGGCTTCGCGTCGCGCGAAATTTCGCGTGCGCAGCACGGCCGCGGTGGGGCCCTTCGACGCACCCAATCTCCTCTCGGTCTCCCTCTGTGTCTGCTCTTCGCTCTCAGGACCTCCTACGCGTTTTCGAGGCCCCGGATGGAATGCGGAGGAGAGAAGAGTGTGCGCACACATGCAGCAGCAGCAGCAGCAGCAGCCGAAAGAGTCGCGCCCGAGACAAAGAATCGCCGCTGGCCGAGAGAGAGAGAGAGAGAGAGAGAGAGAGTGAAAGAGAGAGAGGTGCGATCGTCTGTGTGTGCCTGCGTTACGCTTCTTAGCGGGCGCAGCGAGGGTATATATCTGCGAGAGGAGAGGATGTGTTCTTCTTGTTGCGAGGCTTCATTCTCATCCGCATGAGGCGCGCCTTTGTTGATTTTGTTTTGACGGAGGGTAGGGGGTGAGCTGATGGTGATTAAAAAAATGACGGGTGTCAATTATTATAGCGGGTGGGAACAATGAGGTTTGGGTGAGAAACGGATTGTAGCGTCGTAATGTTGTTAGCGGTTAGGTGCTTGTTTTTAGTGACTATCATCGGGTAATTATGGCTCGCTGAATTTCTTTGAGTGAAAATTACGTTTTGCCGGAGTTGAAGGGTGCAGGGAAAGTAACGTCTCGCGCTTGACATCAAAGAAGATTTCAATGTCTTCGTGCTCGTTATGATTGTCACCTTTTGGCCTCATAACATTAAACATTAATTATATAATAACCATATCTGAGAAATAATTAATCGTAATCGCTGAGTTACAGACGTGTATTTCACATTTTTTCTTAAGCTTCAATTTTCTTCTTTCGCATTACCCTGGGTCGAATCTTACCTCATTAAAACCCAAGTGGTTATCAAGTTGAAAAGAATATATTTTTTTAATTTAGTTATCTTTAAAATGTTCTCTAAATGTAAGTCGACTCTTTTAAAACTAAACTCCAAAAACTTGGATAAATGAGTTTCAGACGTTTAAGTTAATAATACTACTTGGCAATATCACCATTAAATTCGATGTAATCAAACATCTGATGCAGTAAAATATTAGCTTAGAAGCCAATTGTCATATTCGATTTTTAGATCAAAAACTGTAGCTCCATGCGCATTGCTTTGGAGACGATTGTCGTTTTTCTCAAAGTCGTCGGCGTTATTCTGGTACTAACATCAGGTTTTTGTGTATCTGAAGGTGCTAAGAACTTCTTATAGCTCTAGTTGAATTAATTATGCTGGCGGAAAGTCGACTATACTAGCTTTGATGATTTTGAGAAAGGTTTGAGTTCTATGTGATTTTAAAATCACACTGGGCCTTAAAGGATTAAAAACGAAACATAAATGTTTAGAACGTACTAGAAGTGTTTCTTTGAATCAAAATTCTCAAATGTTTATTTAAGTATGAAGTGAATTAGAAATTCAAAGTTCCTACCAAAAATTATCTCAATCAGTAAGATCAGAATTCTCTGAATGACTAAAATCAAAGCTTCGATGTCAATATTTAGCTGACGCAGTTTTGCGGAGCTAATTTTCAAATAAACCATAATATTTTTTTTTTTATTACAAGTCGCATCAACATCGAGGTTATTAGCGACTTCACATCATAATACGTATAAAATTGTACATATTAATATTTACATAGTTAACATATTTTACATAAAATTAAATAATATCATCGGTTTTACATGTGCTAATATATCATTATATAATTGTATAGTATTGAGAAGATACAGTATTTCACTATAGTTGTTCGGATCGGTTAGAATAGATTTTAAGACTCATAGAATTTTCAGTTTTTATTTATCAATATCTTTACATTCTGTTAATAGACGTTTCACTGTGGTGTGTCACATTCGTTGCATTGTTTAGGCGGAGATTTGTTGATCAGATGGCAGTGTGATATTTTAGTGTGTCCAATTCTTAGACATGTAATTATCGTTTGTTCTTTTCTGTTTAACTTGTTGTAAGGAATTACATGATAAAAATGATCGACTAGTTGATGGATTTTGGAGTTTTTGTAGTTTAACCATATATTGTTCCAATCATTTTTTATGCTGTAGTTTATACATTTTTTAACATCTTCATATATAGGGTTGATTACTTCTGATGATTGATGAGCTCGGATTCTGTCTTCGCGAGTGAGCAGTGTAGAATTGTTATGGAGAATTTGGACTGTTTGGTGATTTGTTGAGATTTTGTATAGATTTTCGTGAATATCTCTTATAATTCCATTGGACGAGTATTTATTCTTTATGGAGTTTAATAAATACGGAGAACTAGTTACAATAGACGTTTTTGGATATTTATTAGAGAGAGTTATATCCAGAGCTTTTTTGATCGCATATAAATCTCCATTAGTTTTGCTGTAAATATTAGAGAGGGTATACTTAATTATATTTAGATCGTTTTTAAGTAATATACTTAATTGCTTGTCTTCTTTAACAGTATTTATGTATATTATTTTATGGTTGGGAGTTTCTATATTCTTATTTTCTGAGGTAATAATAGGAATTTCGATGTTCCATGGAGGAAATTTGTTAGGTTGGCGTTCTATAGTGATAGGTAGTTGCATGTTTAGTTCGTGGAGGTATAAGTTGACTCTTTTATGAAATGGTTTAGGACATTTTTTAGTATTCTTCATTTCGTTCATGAATCGGTGTGCAAATACATTTTCATAAACCGAATTATTAGAAGTCGATTTGATCGAGCATGCGTATCTTAAGCTTAATAGTTTTCTTCTTTGTTGTAATGACATCTCTCCAGTTTCGTATAGTAAGCTAGACATGGGGCTGGTTCTAAATGCCCCTGTGATGATTCTGAGTGCAGAGTTTTGTATTGGATCGAGTATTTAGAGTAGACTTTTCTTAGCTGAGTTATAAACAATTGACCCATAATCGAGTTCAGAACGGATGAGGGATTTATAAGTGGTAAGTAGTGCATTTTTGTCTGCACTCCAGTTATTATTTGCGATTACTTTTAGGATCTTCAGTCTATCTTTACAGGATATAGAGAATTTTTGGAGATGAGTTTCCCAGCTTAGTTTTTCGTCAAAATAAAGCCCTAATAGTTTAACTGAGTTTACATATTTAAATTCTCTGTTGTCAAGGCATAATATTTTGAAATCTTGCTGTATCAATCCAAGATGTAATACATGTAATTTGAATTAGAAATTCAAATTTCCTACCAAAAATTATCTCAATCAGTAAGATCAGAATTCTTTGAATGACTAAAATCAAAATTTCGATGCCAATGTTCACCTAACACAGTTTTGCGGAGCTAATTTACAAATAAACCATAACATTTTAAAATCTTACTGTATCAATCCAAGATGTAATACATGTGATAAAGATTTCTTTTAAGTTTCGGATGAACGCATTAATAATTATTGATTCCACAAACGCATGTCTGGTTAATTTAAATTTTCAGATAATTGTAAGTTAATTGTATGAGATAATTTATCTCGCTAACTTTTAAGATAATCGTGAGTAATTACATTGTGCCTAAAAAATTGTGTGTGTATCTATCTTGAAAGAAAAAATTCTAATAAAATTTTAAACATTTATCGTCATTTTTAAAATATAACCCAGGCTGGTTTTGCAGCAGAAGAATACTTTACAGATCTAGTTTAAATCCGTGTTAACTCTAATATATTTTTATTTCTTAAGATCCAAACTAATTTAATATAATTATATTATTCCAATGAATAATTAAATAAAATTCAATAAAACCTTTAGCAACGAAAACACTTGAAAGACAGTGCAACGTCTTCCGAAATATGCATGGCAAGAATAGGCTAATTCTCTCTCTTTAGCTTGGCATCCCGATAGAGGAGCTAAATTGCTGGCGGACCGGCCCCCCTTATTTTTCTTCACTTTTCACTGGCCAAAACCAGATCGTCTTTGTAACGCAACCGTGACCTCCTCCGCAGATACACGCCCGCCTCGCTCGCTCTACTTTGGCGATCTTTTTATTTCTTCGCAGATTCCACTCATCTTATTATTCTATACCGTGATTTGCTTTACTTTATTATCGTGTGCGCGATTCTTTGAGGTGCTGCAACGTAACCTTGCCTCTATTATTATTATGACGATGCCGTGGAATTTGCGAAACACCTGTAATTGAAAGGATATAACGAAAATGTAGATCAAAATGATGATATTATCAGATTTATGGTAATGCAAGAATAGTAGTATAAGCCTGTAGTAAGAATATGTGGTTCGTGAAATAATTTGATTTCCATTGTTGTTGACGAAGACAACGAAAATGAAGACCAACAATGAAAAATATACTTTACTCATATGTAACGTGTTTTAAGTATTAGCTTGTAAAATACCTGTAACAATTTTACATTTTACTTTTATGTTAAAGTATTAAGGAACGCCAGAAGCTACTAAAAAAGAAATTGTTATTCACTCAACACATTCATTTTCTACAAATATGATTCTTTTTATAGAATATATTCCCAATAAATGTATAACCATTTTTACTGATGCAATGTTCTATTTATGTGTAAATTCAAAGAAAAATATTTGTTACAACTCTGTTGTTGTGCGTACGTAAAACTATATACATTTAATATAATACAGCTGACAAGACCAGACATATGTAAAAAATAAAGAATAGTACATTATGTAACAAGGGCAAAAAGTTGAATATTTTTCACGCGGGTGAGTTTATAGAGCACACAAAGAAGCTATGGACTCATCAGTAAGGCTATATAGACGAATCCTGCCTTAGACACTCTGGAAGGGGTTTTGCATTCGGGCTTATATACCGCTGTAAGAGACTTCCGTGCGCTTGCGGGAAAGCGGGAGTAACGGCTAGATTAAGTGTGTAGGGACTGGTGGCCGTCTAGCGGTTGAACGCCACAGTTGCGGGACGCGAGGGCGCGAAGAAGCGAGTCTCCACAAAATTACTGCCAGAGCGAGCGAAGCGAACCGAGGGCAGTATCACCCGAGGGAAAAATCGACTTTTTTCTCGAGTTACATATAGTACTTTATGCCCATCTCAACTGTGGCCACTTTTTGACTTGGAAAGTGGGACTAATGGACTGCTCAAAGACAATCGAAAATCAGGGTTATTGGTAGAACCTGATGAAATAAATAAATTTTGACTATTTTCTAGTGAAGTCACTCTTTTTCCTAGGGAAAAAATTACTTTTTTTTCGCTAATCATTTTTGCGGGCAAAAAGTGTAATTTTGGTCTCATTTTTCAGGGAAAAAAGTGGCCATTTTCATTCAGATGAGCATAGAACATTAATGAATAAATATTATGTTCGCGATTCAGAAAGCAGTAGGTACGTGCTGAAAAACGAATTCTGCACAGCCTTGGCATGCGTCAGATATTAGTTAAATATTGTACTATAACACAGAAGAGACAACAGATCCAAAGACCGAAAGAGTAAGCAGCGCATCGTCATACTTTTGTCGGTACACGCGAGCTTCGCTCGGCCATTTCGATCGGTCATCACGAAGAGACGATAGTGTTTATGCACCACCTCAAATATTGGCCGTCCACTCTTGCACGTACGGATGATATGCTCGGGAATGCGAATGCGCTTGAAATATCGAGATGAGAGGACAAGTGCAGTTTACCTCAAATATGAGTCAGCTCTTACCACATTCTTGATATTCGTGGGAATCTGGTTGGTTGTTCTCTTTTTGCTTTCATTCATTTGTTTTCACTTTCAAAGAGTGGTATCTCATTTTACTCAATTCCACCGTGTCAATACTAATTAGCATAATGCTAATAATCATTTAATCATTTCATACATCATCTCAACATTTGGCGTATAATAGTAATATAGCTATTATAAACCTTGTAAGGTAGTACCAATACAGGAACACGTTTCTACACATAAATAAATTAACAACTACTATTATTAAAAACGCATAATATGTATACCGGCTGGAACCCACGTGATTTATTTTTCTTTTTTGGAAACTTTCCTACAATGTACCAAATAATACGTTAGTTAGCTCGAAGTAGTCAGTAACATCGCAGAAACGTTTCTATAAGTTTTTTTTAACACGCAAAGCGGACATTTCAAGGTTTCTGCAACGGTTTTGCGAGGTTCTTGAATTTTTCTTAGGAACGTACCTAAGTTGAGGGGAATAGGGATACTGATTCACAATTGAGTATCTGACCGCATATGGAAAAAAATATTTAAAGAACACGGGTCTTTAACAAGTTTTATTGATAGGAAATTTCCAAAGGAAATTACAGTAAAAAATCCATTGATACACCGAGCCAGTTTATTATCGTACCAAACCAAGAGTTATTCACAGCTTTTGGAAACATTCTATTATATCATTTTAAACGATTTTAACTTATTCAAATTTCCTAAATGAAAGTTGTTTGTAATTATACAGAGTAAATAACACAAAATTTGTTATTGTTTTTAATAAATTTAGATATTGCAGAGGTAACTGAAACGGATTTCTTTTTGCAAAAAGAGGATTTTCTTTTTTAAAAATGTAATTTTGCTGGATATTTCTTTTATCTACAATAAAATTCCTTTACGTAACTTTTTAGAGAAAATTCCTTTGATGACTAAAAGATTCTTGTCACAAAAAGATCGGTTTCTGAGTATATGTTTTCCTTCTAAGCATTATTAATTAATAGAATGTTCATTTATAACAAATTCGCCATAATTAAAATTAGCTACTTCAATAGCTTATTAATAGTTTGCTAACACACTTATAAAGAAAGCAATGGTAAAAGTTGATATCTCCTTTCATATGAATGAAGTTTTAATGTTTACCAAATAATGCCGTAGGTAATTTAAAACTGCAAACTTTGTTTTGAAAGACTTCGTTTACGCGCGAAGTTCAAGGCCTCAGGCTTTCTCGGGACAACCGCAGAAAAACACCCAAGAGTATATTATTGACATGAATTTACATCCGACAGTCGCTCAAAATTTCCCTCCGAGTAATTCTCGGCGCGCGCACGGCCTTTTAAAATCCGCCGGCCGCGCGTTTGTGGGCCTTTCGCTGGCTGCATATAGCACGCAGCGCGCTTATATGCCTTTTCCCCTGATGACTCTTCGAAAAACCTCGCCTCGAAATCAGAGAGCGGGAGCGAGAGAGAGAGGCCTTCGACAGAGGAGCTGCCGCGCCGTGATTTATCGCTTATACCTCTGCGATGCTCAATATTTATTATGCGCGAGTCGCTCTGCACGTGTAGGTAACTGTATTATAATTGTATAGGCGTTTTTGAGAGAGGCCAGACGAGAAGAGCAAAAATTTCAGACCGAATTAAATCTTCAACTGTTTAATTCAAATTTATTTTTTTTAAATTAAAAAGGGTGATAATTGCGATTTTTTATGATGCCAATGATTTATGGTTAGATCTCTTTAATGATATGCTAGTAAATTTATAGCAATATTGACTACAGATCACTAATTAGATTTATTTATTTGATTAGTGCTTTTGTCTAACTGAATCGAATAATCACTAGATTAACAAATGGTTACGCTTAAGATTTTGAGTAATAAAAAAAATGTGCCCGACTAGATTGGGTAACCCGATTTGGACGGGTAATCCTACTCGACCAGTAACCCGATTTAAACGGGTAACCCAGTTAGTTGTAAGTCGGGTACCCGGAACAACGAGTACCCGCACCAATAATTATTAAACCAATTATCCCCATTTTTTCTAAAAATTGAAATTCTGACATTTAATAAAAACTCAATACCTTATTTACATCATTTTAAGATTGTAAAGAATAAAAAGGGCGGTTACCTAAATAATTTAATTAATATTCACTATAGCATTTAGGCAAACGAATGCGTCAATTCATGATCCATTCGTAGATCATGCCGGTGCGAACCTGTAAATCTTCTGTTTAATTAACAATTTCACACTAAACCTTCCTTTTACTATGCTACAGTTCTAAAGAGCATTAAACTGTAGAAGCGAACGTGACAATTTTGAAAATCCAACTTTTTTGACAATTGTTCACACCACTCTGAATGATACTTTTAAGGACTTCAAAATGTAGCGTATTTTAAAGACGTTTATTTTCATTAGGCATACAATTAGTATAATCCTTGACAAAACATAAGGCTGCAACTTTTAAATTGAAGTGTAAATACTAAAGTAATGTGTGACATGAATAATATATTAACAATTCTTATTTCGTCCTGAGTAAAATAGTTCTTTCAGTAAAAATATACAGTAATTAGCGTAATTCAAATCAAGGAATATTTACTGTAAATAATGAAACTATGTTAACCCACAAGATGGTTCTATGCAGTTTAACAGCACGACCTCATGTTTTTCACATAACCGTCTACACCTTGCATACATCTGCTTCTAATTACGCGTGTAATGTATAAATGATAATACATTAGACAGATACATAAATTAAAGTGCGAACTTTACTGCAACGCAACAACTTACTGCTAAATTGCGCAATTTTAAATTTAAGAACAATCAATCAGACAAAGCGAATAAGCGATTGAAAAAATGTACACTCCGCGGAATGGGAGAAGTCGAAAGAGATAGAGAGAGAAAAGAAACAAAAAATAAACGGAGAAAATGAATAACAGCTGTTTTTTGTGCGGCGTCTCGAATGCGCGACGAGTGTCGCAGATTGCGAAAGTTCGCACGCGGCCGAGGCGAGAATGAACGCGATCGGCCGCGGAAAAAAGCACGCGCATTTTATCCGAAAGGCCCACTTGGGCTCTCTTGTAAGAGGTGCGGCGGCGGCGACGGCAACGCGTTTCGATAAGCCCCGAAATAACATGCAGTTCTTTATTAACGGGGTTTCCTCTGCGACCTTCCCTTCTAGATATGATAAGACTTTGTTTTGTGTGTGTTTCTTTTTATTAAAGCCGAACCGTAGTTGTTTCTACATTTCGGAAATGAATATTTGAAAATATGTCTGTGGGTTCACGGAAAAACGACTGAAGTCCGCTTTTCATGCTTTTGAGATATCAAGGTTTTAAGTTTTTAATTTCCATTTAAACTAATGTTAAAAAAAACTCATAAATAGTACATATTATGGTCACTTATATTTATACTTTCTTGATTTTAATTTATAGATTTCTAAATTAAATAATATTTATGTATGGCCAACATCGGCAAAGTATAAATAAATTGACAATAAATATCATATTTTTCCAGCCTCAAACAAGGGGTTTAAGTTTATTTCTGACAATTTTTACTAGGAAAGTACCCGAGATTTATCTCCTCGATTTTCTTTAGTCTGTAATATTTTGTAATACATTTATATAAAAACATTAAACGTGTATTGATATGATAATTCGGTCATTTAAAGGGCCAAAAGCATCCTTAAAGAAGTTTACACCCGAAAACCATTTTTTATTTTCAAAAGTTATTGAAATATTTCATTAAAAATTGTTCGTAGTGGACGGAGGCAGATACAGCTGGTTAAGCATTCGACTCTATTACTTTTCAAACAATTTTAAAAAATGAAGCTTTTTTACGAAAACATGATCATTATACACTTTAGTATACCGTTAATTTAATTTTTTACGAACTGGACAATCAAACTTAAATTAAAAAAAAACTAAATGCACGCAATAGTAGTAAGCAGAAGATCTGCAGAAAATCTGCATCGCAGGTTCTGCGCTGTGAAACAGCATATAACACGACAATCAGCGTGAATTATGCAAAAACGTAGAGTAGCAAACGCCAAGATAGCCACGATACACACAGTAAGGATACTCAGGGAAGTAGACCAACGCCAGGGCTCCACACAGTCACTCAGTCATCGCCTGCGCTATACCATACACGGCGGCCACGTATCCTGCGATCGAACATGTGTCCAGACCAAGAGACACAAAAATGTCCCCCTCGTTTCCTCCCGCACTATACACCACCGCTTCGCCCCATATTCGCATCAGGCAGTTCGCTTCTTACGAATAGCCCAGACATCGCGCATCACTCCGGTACAACGCATACTATACGCGCGGATATACGATATACGTATACGGATGACGGCGATTTCCGCAAGACGGGCAACATGTGTGTGCCTCGCAAATGAGACTGCGCGCGTATATATAGCTATCTCGCTCGCTCGCTCGCCGCCGATCGCAACTGACAGTAATTAAGGAAGCGCATTACAAAAAGCCCTATATACGCCCGCGCTCGCTGCGCTATTTTTAGACTGACGGATCGCTATTCGAAGAATATATAAAACGCGAGCGAGACGGTAACTGCGTAATGTGTGTGTATATCGCGCGCGCTAATCATCCTACTTGTAGATTGTGCCTATACGTGTGTGTTCTTCTGCTGAGGCTTGGAGTTTCTAATTCTAGAGCAGTTTCTTCTTCGCGAATTCGTTGATAACGCGATCTCTACTAATACTTGTACTCATAATTTGATAACGGAGTACGGATAATGGGTCTTGTGAAATGTGCTTTATCAATTTTGCGATTAATAGCTTTAGTTTTACTGAAACTGTATATTATATTGCTTGTAGATTAAGAGAAAATTAATTCAAATAATCTAAAGTGTTAATACTTTCAAATTCATTAAATACTGATAAATTAAACTCCATAATAACTCGTTTCTGTTCATGATATAAACCACGTTTTTCAATTTAGACATTTAAATGTATAATAAAACATGCTGTTCATAAACAAATAAATTTTATATCGACAGTTGGGCGGAAGAAGAGGTTATCTCAGAATATGCTTGAAGAACGGACTATCTCAGTAACACGTGCAGAACGGTTTATCTGAAAAAATCGCGTAAAGAAGAGCTATTTTAGACAATAATTTCTCGTTTTTAAATTTGTAGTGGTAACAATACAAAAATAGGAAAATTAATATATGTTTCAGCCAAACATGTATTTGTCTATTTTGCAGTGTTGCAACTACAAAATTAAAAACCAGAAGTTATCGGCTTAAATAGCCCTTCGTCGGGTACTTTTTTAAATACATAGCCCCTTCTTCTCAAGATAACTAAGATAGCCCTATCTTCAAGCGTTTTTTGAAATACACTCTTCTTCCATTTAACCATCGATATAAATAGAATTTAATGTCATAAGTTAGTTTTTTATTTAAAATCGGTAATAGTAATAATAAATCGATCGAAAATTTCTACATGAATGGTATGAAATACATAAAAGTTAAATTAATATAAGTAAAAAATCGTTGATTGTTTTTTATGGCAATTCATTCGCATATTTTAATTTATCATTTGCAATCACAAAGCCAATGAGTTTTTAATATATTTATTCAATTTAGATTTAACATGGTTCACATTATTTAATTAAGTATTATTCATTGTTTCACTAAGACATAAAGTAGAAAACTAACTTTGACAAGTATTGCATAACATAATAAATACAACATTAACTGTATATTGCAATAGAAACTAATAGATAATACCTCAACCAACTAACGAACTTAACGAACTTAAGTAACAAAGCAAAGTTCAGAATCACCTTTCCCCTTGGACCCAAAGTTCGACATCCCAAACAAGAAGAATTCGTCCGAGACAACGATGTATCTTAACGTTTCTATCATCATCGTTGCCATCGAATCACATATACACTCTTGAAGCAGACAAGAGCCGATGAGGAGGAAGCAAGCAAAAAAGCAAAACAACAAGGCACTCTAAGCAAATCAGGAGCGAAGCGGCAAAGCATCCTTGAAAAATGATCCCCAAAGAGCATCGTTACGAAAGAACGGCAAGATTACATGCTGAAAAATAAAGACGAAGGAAGCGAGCACAAGACGCAGTATAGAGCTGCAAACCAGAAACGCTCTCTCTCTCTCTCTCGAAAAATCTCCGCCACATAGAGAGGAGCGGCGTTTTTACTACACGGCAAGTGTGTTTGTGCGTGCGTGTGTCCCACGCGAACAAAACTGAAAAATCCGAAAAAGCGTCCGTTCCTCGAAAAGAGGCGCCGTGTCGAGAGGTCGAGAGAACAGAGAAGAAGAACCGGCAGCAGCAGCGGCGGCAGCATCCGCACACGCGGTGTTGGTGGTGCCCATAACGTGACCGGCGCGCTGCAGAGAGCTGAGCCGGCCGTCCATGGTATTTATTACCTGTCTTCTCGCGTTCACAATGGAAATGATTTCACAGATTTGCGTCTACCTGACTTGTCTTTCGCGTTCCACTTGTTCTTCGCTCTCGAGCTCCTCTTCTTCTTCTTCTTCGTTCCTAGCTCGCTTTCTCGGTCGTCTCTTTCTGGCAAGTTTTCTCTACCGACGGCTTAAGGCGCCTTCACACTTTATTGAATATGAAGAATAAGCGAACTTGTGTATAAACAATATAAGTTAGGCTAGCAATGTTTTTTGTTTTGAGAAAATATAGTGCTTTATCTTGGTCATTGGACATTACTTATGAACCTTAATTCTAGGACAACGGAGTATTTCGTTATGCATTGCAATTATTCAAAGTGCAAGAATTCGTGTTTAGGAAATGTTAAACCTTTTGACGAGCATTGTTTTACGAAGTCGAAGTAAAACGAGAAATAAATTGGCTACACAACCATTCATCAGCAAGCAATTAATATAAAGTGTAAGCCTGAAGTCAACGCCTGAAGGTAAAGAATTCATGTCTAAGGGATGTTGAACTTTTTGACCAACAATACTTTTATGCAGTCAAAGAAAAAATTGCCATGCAACCTTCAATCAAGAAGCAATTAATATTCAAAGTGTAAGACCGAAGTCAACGCCTGAAGGAAACAATTCATGTTCAATGTTAAACTTTTTGACAAACAATTATTCGTGAAGTCGGAGTCGAAATTGAACAAGAAAAACATTGCCGCGCAACCGTTCATCAGCAAGCAATTAAAATCTCGATTTTAAGAACTCCTGAAATTCCGTACGATATACCTCTAGGCAAGTATTTCGAAACCCATATATCCACGCCCCAAAATTTCGCACCGAACTCGCATCCTACTTCTTCGCTTTTTCAGCAAACTCCATTGAGAAGACCCCTTTAAAGAAACCTCGCACATGTGTATATTACCCGTGTAGTCTTCTTTCTCTCTCTCTCATCCTCGCCGAGCGAGAAACAGCAGCGGCGGCGGCATCGGAGCCGTGAGCATTTTAAAGCGCCTCCTTCCGAGAAGAGCGCCGTTTAACGCGCCTCCGACTTTTACAATCTCCTATATACCCTCTCTCGCTCTTTTGTTGCTCTGCAGCGTCGTCTCTCGCTCTCTCTTGTCGGAGTCTTTCCTTATATGCATAATTGTCGGAGAGTCGCGCCGAAACGGCCGTGGTAACAGGTGTATCGGCGCGATTTTTCGACTATATGCTTAATCATCGTGCACGACTCGAGAAGTGTAGAGTCGGCTCGAGATCAACGCGCATACTTATATGCATAAGGGTCGATTATGCGGTTTTCTTCGATGTTCGGCTCGCTCTTCTGGTGATACTTGATTTTTACTTTTTGAACAAATTGTTTTACTCGTGTCGGGAGGGGGCGAGCAATCGACACCTCGTTCTCTCGGTGGTAATTGCGACAGATTAATGATTTGGGAAGAGCGAATGTTAATTATTATCTCATGACTGGTTTTTTAGAAGACGATGCTATGACATGCACTTTTATGTAACACAATCGTAGTGGAGTTTATATTACTAATATTTGTATTAACAAATTATATCATTTCTCGAAGAATAAAGATTCAAAAATAGATATTTTGAGCTGTATTATTTAATAGGTATTTTTAAAATGCTTTTGATACGCTGAGTATTGTTTTCTGTGGTACATAAAAGCAAACTCAAATGTATACTTAAACAATACAATTCAATACAAAGTACGTACCTTATGCATTTTAACGATCCAGTAAAACAAAATGGTATAGCAGTAAAAGAAAATGTTTTGTAACTACTCACCATAAAAAAATTGTTCTTAAATTGCTTTTATGAAAAATTACACTGAAAAGAAAAATATTTTTAAAGAAGCATTAATATGTACTGACATACGACTTACATCTTTTCTGAAAGTTACAAATTTGCAGCTCATCGGCAAGTAGATAAAAAAGTAATAGCAAGATTTGATGAAGAGTTATGAATAAAATCGTTTAATCAATAAAAATATAAATTTGCAATTCAACAATTTCATATGCATGCAGTGATATAAACAATAAATATATTATAAACTTATAATTTTTAATAAACTTATTACCAACTAGAATTTTTTTATTGTTTATAAAAGAAACAAACTTCTATAGAAACAGTATATATGTTGTTATCATTTCATTAGGCCTAGGCAGGACTTGCTAATCAAAGTTATACTTTAAATATCCGTGTTTGCCAAAAGTGACTTTGTGAAATAGGACGCAAGCAAGAGATTACGGTACAAGGCGAACGGTAACGCTTTCTCCGGTATAGTTGCGAGTTTTCGTCACTTCGCAATGAATTATTTGATGGACTACCATTTATTCGCCAAACTAATGGCTGAGTTTTTTTACGATTAGCGGAATTGCCAAAAGCGCGACAATGCAGCGACGATTTTTCAATGTTAATGAGGAACGCATGAGCGTGCAGAATGCAACTATAAACGAGTGTTTGGAGTAGTAGCTGTCGAACATTTTCGACAGAAGTTTGTTACGCTTTCATTTTTCGAAGCGGGCACTATTGCCGAAAATTGAAATGAATATTGAAAGTACGAAAGTATTGCAATGATGCATTGTATTTCTGTGAAAAAATACATTATATGAAATTCATTGCGACAAGTCTTTGAGATTGAGGACATATTGGCTGCTTTATTGCACAGGTCTTTAATACTAAGATTGGAAAAAACTTTCAGGTAAAAAATGACAAATAGTATCCAAAAGCAATTTTGACCTACTTTACTCGCCGTTGCGTATAAGAAAAAATTTCGATTTTCGCAAAATATTCGTATCAAGATCAAATCTCCTTTTTAAGATCACTTAAATTGTTATCAAAATCGAAAATTAGCAAAATCACGTAATTCGTTTCTTACAAAACAAAGTGCATTGCGTAATCTACCGTGTAAAAAAATTAGTCTGGCAATAGTCTGGCTCAATAAGTCCGGCAGAAGTATGGCTTTGGCCACTATACCAGACTTTAGACAAAATGTGCAAAACAAAAACATCGCGTCATGTCAAATTGCCAGTAACCTAAATTTTTGTCTCTTTTTTTATAAATATTCATATTTTAAACAAGATTGCAATATGTAAAAAAACTTTTCTCCTATTTTATCGAAAAGTACGTATTTTCACTATTCTAGTCGATACTAGTAATTAATGTACTACTGAGTGAAAAATGAGTTATCTTGACATAATTCCAAAAAAATTCTGGCATAGTGGCCTAAGCCATACTTCTCCCAGACTTTTGCAAGACTTTCGCCAGACTAGTGCCAGACTAATTTTTTTACACGGGCTACAAACGATGATCTCATCTAAAAAATGTTTAACAATCCGTAAAAGAAATTTGGAGTTCGAATATCAAGACAATCTCCGCGTTCACATAAAATCACACGGAAACCATCGCACCAATTTAGACCCACTTTCCCACAAACCTTCAATCGAGAGCTCCGAAACTTTCCCACGAAAACTCCCACCCCAAGATCCAACGCATACCATACACACCCTCTTCATCTTCCAACCTCCAAATCTCGCATGCCCTCCTCTCCTCTCGCACCCCCTTTAACTGCAACCAATCCTCCTCCTCCTCTTACATATGTCCTGTACACCTCGAGCGTATCTCGCAAAAGCATATGATACAACACGCATCGCGCATCCGGCCGTAGGTATATCAATCCCAACGCACGCGCTCCGCGGCGACCTCGTTCGCAAATTCATATCGCCTCCCGTGCTCGAGACATAGTAACACATCTCTCACTCCGCGTGTTAGCAACAGGCTCGTCGCGCGTGCGCGCGCGCATATGTATTCCCGTCATATCGCGCCAAGAAAGAAAGAAAGACAGAAAGAAAGAAAGAAAGAAAGAAAGAAAGACAGAGAGAGAAAGAGAGTACGAACAGTATGTACATAAGAAACGAACAAGGGGAAGAAGAGAAGAACTCGTGAGGCCGCAGCAGCACCCGAGAGGAAAGAAGAGGGAGGAAGAGAGAGAGAGAGAGATGGGGAGAGGGAGGTTCATTCATGAACGGGCCGACTCGAGGCGTCAATGGATGCGCCTTGAGAATCGCCCGGAGAGCTCTCGCCAGGCTCGGAGACGACGGTATTTCTCCCTCTCCGCCCCCGCTCTTTCTCTCTCTCTCTCTCTCTCTCTCTCTCTCTCGCTCGCACCGTCTGCGTCTGATGCGACGAGGCGCTAGGCCAGCCTCTCCACAGACAAGAATGAACCGAGAGAGAGAGAGAGAGAGAGAGAGAGAGAGAGAGAGAGAGAGAGTCCGGGAATTCCGATGTGGCTGGTGTAGCGGGTACCTGCGCCTTTTTCATCGTCCTCTCTCTATCTCTTCTTCTTCTTCTTCTGCTTCGTCTGCAGCTGGGTGCTGCTGCTTCTTCGGCTGCTGCTGCTGCTGCTGCTTCTTGTGTGCAAGTGGTATACACTACTGCCGATTTCCTTGCTTCTCTCCTTCGCGGTGCATAGAGCCCGCCGCTGCTGTTGCCACTGCTGTTACCGCTGCTGTTGCAGAGCTTGTGCGAAGTGATCTCGCGGCGCGCGGTCTTTGTTCGAGAGTGCACGTTTCGCGCCTCGTGGTTTTTCTGCATGAGAAGGATCTTTTGCCTATTGCGTTTGGTTAATTAGTTTTCTTGCTTGATGTAAGATTTTAACTGATTGGATGGTTAGGTTTGTATTTTTGATAAATGTAAAGGATGATATAAAGATGTTTGGTTTTCTTGTTAATACTCTCGTAGTATCAGACCGGATATCGTCAGACGGACGTTATTATGTGTACGTCCAATCTAACTGCAAAGCTTTGTAGTACTAGTAGCAAAAGTAAATTTATTACGGAAATTAATTTATTTATTGTTATTAGAAATGATTATTAGAAATTGGAGTAAACTGATCATAATAATTAGTGATAATGCTTCTTTAATGTAGTACGGAATAGGTAATATTATCTCAAAATTATTATTCTGGAATTTTTATAACGTAAGGTCAAACATTCAACATTTCTTTTCACATGATTTCAGTGGTAAACATGATACGTTTGTCATCTTTAAAAGTCAATATTCAGTGAACTGTATGAACTTTCAAATAGATTATATAACGTGAAAATTTTGTCCGAGATACGAGATAAACTCGCACCCTATATTTGTTTAGGAGACGTGCTGATTTGAATAGTATAATGTTGTTTAAAACATGTCGACTTTAGGTTACACAGAACAACTAAAGTATTTTACTTTCAATTGAGGTACGGTTTACACAGTTAGCATACATTTCCATACAGTTTTAAGAAAATATTAAAGGACAAATATTATATATCAGAAATATATGGAAAAGGAATTTTCGCTGTATATTATATATATTGCAATGTTTATTTGTCACTATATCCTTATATTGTTCAATTTAATACTTACACTTATAATAAACATTCAGCTTCAATAAACGAAAGTAAATATATTTCGGATACAGGTAAACAAATTATTTTGTACATTAAATCATTTGTACATAGAATTGAACCGAAAAATGTTAACTTCAATCAATATTTATTCGCATGAGTAACCTCTTTGCCAAACATTTTAAAAAGGCAGTTGACACCAATAACAGCTCATTAGAAAAGTTCGTTAGAAATTTATATTATAGTCCTACAACACTCGCAATAAATCAGCAATAAATTAAGACCCATTCAGTAACTTAAAAACGCTTAAATTACGAAAATAACGGACGCACGAAATCCTCTAACCATAACTCAATCACATTGATCCGCTGCGCTGAGCACGCAATAGGCCCAGTCTTATCTCGCCGCTGAAACCTTAGACCACCGTATAGTGCCTCACGCCGGCTGCACTCTAATACACACGCGCGCGCACACTCCGACCGCTATACGGAAAAGGGAGCCAAATCGACACCTAATCGTGCGTAAAAACCCGAAATCCTGCGGGGCAGTTTTGGAGGACCGCGCGCAGGCGTACACCGTCGGATTTGCTCGCCGAAGTGGAATGTGCGCACCACGCCGCGCCGTGTACGTGCGATTCGAGCGAAAGAAAAGGGCGGACACCGTGCGCGCAACACGGCCGGTGCAGCGCGAAAATTTCGGGGAAAACGGGCTTTTTCCGCCTTTGGACGACGAGTGCGGAAGCCGCGCGCAGCGTCTTGTAAATGCGAAACTGCGAGGGGCCGAGCTTCTATTCGCTTCTTTCTCTCTTCCGCTAAAGCTCCACCTCGAGGTTTCTCGTAACGAATTAACTCGCCCGACAAAAGGCGCTCTGCTCGACACTCGGAGCGCATTTTTCGCGAGATTTTCCGGCCCCGGGGGCGCAGCTCGCGTCTATCCGGCTCTTTAAACTTGTGCACACACATTTATCTTGATTCTATTTCTCTGTGATGGCTAGCGTTGGAAAGCTCTCCGGCAAATACAAGTTTTTAAAGAATTCTTTCAAGATTTTGAAACTTTGTGTACTTTTAAGTTTTTCTTTTACACTTTTCACATAATCTTAAAAGCTATCTGTACACGTATAAAGATCACCTTGAAAATTAATACAAACTCTAAAGGTTCAAATATATATTTGATGGTTCCCGGAAGAACGGCTTAAGTCCATTTTGTCTATTATGTATGAATTTTCTTAACATTAGTTTAAGTGAAAAATAAAACCTTTAAACCTTAATACCTCAGAAACATAAAAAGTGGACTTAAGTCGTAATTCCGAGAATCCATAGAAATATAATTTTATTTAGACAAAAATGTATAATAGATAAAGAGATCAAAAATTATAAATTTTAAAAAGAAGCATCGATATAGTTGACTAATAATACCCAGAATGATACAATTAGATAAAAGATAACGTAATTACAGTACTGATATATGGGGAAATCTCCCAAACCTTTAACCTATATGACTCGAGGTTTCAATCAGTTTTTTCTTATATTTTAACTATATTAAACTGTTTCACATATGCTTATGTTATTGTTTAAACCTTAAGCTTATTGTTTATTACATTTTTACGTTTACTTTCTATCATAAATTAATTAAATTTATTAATCAAATGTTTAAACTGTCACGTTTCTCGTATGTCGTATTCCCGATTTCAATTATAGTTTCTCTAATAGAGTTTAAAATTGACATGATAAAAATATAAAAAAAATTATTTCTTACTAAGAAATAATCAAAGAATAAGATAATATTGATAATATTTTCATTTTATTCATAAAATCGGAGTTAAATACATTTGAAAATTGTCGTAGGTTCTTGGTGTCGCATCCACAACACGAAGAATATCTCAATAAATAGTAATTGAATTACCTTAAAATGTATTTAATATGGGTGAAATACATCAAAAGTATTATGTTGTATTATAATCCCCTTTTGTTATTTTAGTAAACATAATGCCCAAAATTTAAATAACACCTAAGTGAGCCGATTAAAAAACGAACAAAAATAAATAAATATTAATTAAAATCGATGAAATAAATGACCAAAATGTAGTATTCGATAAACTATTGAGAAATAGCTCTATATTATATCTAGAAAACTAATATGTATTAATTAAATAGCAAATTTACATCGATTTGTAGCATCCACAACGTGCCGTCCGCTACGTGCCGTCCGCAACGCGCCGTCCGCAATGCGCGTTTGTTTGGCATAGCGCGTTTCTTACACATAAGAATTATACACTTAATTATTCTACACAATTTAGCATTGGTCAAATTATATATAGATATACTTGACCAATGCTATATTGTACACAATAATTACGTGTATAATTCTTATGTGTAAGAAACGCACTATGCCGTTTGTTTAAACATCATAACCTCTTATTGCAACTAACAAAACTGAATAATACAAATACGAGAAGAAGTTTCTTTGGATTTTACAATCATGAGACCTGTTTTGAGTGAATTAAAAGTGAAAAAGAAGAAAGAGTACTTAAAGCACCAAACGAATTGAAAAGTTAAAAGAACGGAAATAAAGAAGTGAACAGAGAAATAAATATAATGAAAAAAAAAGTGTTTCGCCGTCTAAGAGGTCAAATTAGTCAATTTAAACGTTTAAATTGTTAATTTCAATAAGCCAAATTTATAATTTAAATTTAATCAATGCATAAAAAGTTGAATTTGTATTAAAATAATATTACACTTCCGGTCTTTTTATTCTATAAACGAACTATAATAAAATCCGTTGGGGAATGTAATTCTTTGACCTCATATGAATCCTCATCCTCCTCAAAGGATCTCTAGGAATCAGAAATGAGAAGTCACGCATCCTTGTCTTTCGTTGTATCTTCTACCGACTATTACCAATCTCTTTAAGTTATCATTAAGATTAACGTAATTTGTAAAATAACATTAACGGAATACAAATGTTTGATTTAAGTATCAAAAATAAAAATTAAAATAGCTGCACAAATATTTTAGAACTGTTTTCAAGAAGAAATATATACATAGAAATTCTAACTTCCATTCGACAGACACTTGTTTCGGGCTTGTTCATGGGCAAATATTAATTGTTTATAGTCTCTAGAAGTTGTGTGAAAAAAACTAGAGCTGTGCTCCTAAGTTTAGTTGACCTCATTTTTAACATTTGAAAGTTAAAAGTTCTGGAGATTTCCCCATATACATAATAAGCTTGAAAAAGTGTGTCTATAAAATGGTGCATCTTTCCTACGTAAATATTGAACGTTATTTAAAGGAAACTTAAATAAATATAAGTTAAACTTAAATTAAAAAGTTAATAATTTTATTTCATTGAAACGAACATTGAAACTTTCTTTGTCAAAATATATTATATTTAACTATAATTAAAGCCATGGTAAACTTAATCTTATCAATAACAACATTCCTACTTTTCCGTGCACGTATGGTCATATGTTCTCCTTGTTGCCCTTGTTGTGGTGGGCCAATTTTCATGAACCAGGGCTTAAAATGTTTGTTTTTGATAACGACTATAGTTGGAGTGGGGCAGAATTTTGATAAAGTACATCATTCTATTATTGCAGTCAAAAGTGCATAAAAGTAAGTAAAACAATTTAAAAAACGATATAAAGTAATATTTAAAACATTACTTATTCAATGTAATTGTAATTTTTAAATAAGTACTCATTTCCAACCATATCAATTAAACAAACATTTAAGTCCAGGTTCATATAAAATGGTCTGCCGGTGCAACTGGAACCCAGCAGTAAATGATTTTTTCGTTGAAAACAAGGTCCATACTGAAAAGGAAAAAATTATTAACGCACAAAATGTATGCATTTTTGCAGGTGTCAAAAGTGGCTTGCCCCCTTAAACATATTATTTATATACTTATTAAGCATTCACGACTTTTTGTGTTCTTGCATTTAACGTACGTGATACTATGATTACTGCTGTAGTTCCTGGCAAACGAATTCTCATTTAACGTACTTTTCAGCCCTTTTACAGACACGAGCACAATCAAACATTGAAATCATTTTTTAAATTTAAAGTTTAATACCAGAAAAACTCTATTAGTGCATGTTAAATAGGCGACAAACACATTTTCTGAAAAAAAAAAAAATATGTTGAACATTATAAGCGCCACGAGATTTCTCACTTGGCAGCAGCATCTAACAGAGACAAGATTTATCTTTGCCCGCGATACGTCCATATAGCGTTATCACAACCGACCTTCACCACGAGCACACGCTGTAATAATTGCTAGATTTCCCTCCCACAATACAAGCACATACGCAGAGATCCATGTTGTGTATGTATACGTACACATAGGAAGCTCGTGATGATGGTCGTATCGCGTCTCGGCGACGATGGCGACGGACTGCGATACAGAAAAAATCACGCCGAGTGAGCCGAGGTCGAGAGCGAGCCAGCGAGCTTATATGTGCGAAAAAGATTCTCGGTCAAAACATACTTTTGCACATGACGTCACACATCCGGCGGCTCATTTTTCGCGCTCGGCGCGCGGTCCCTGTATACCTACATGTATATACGCGAGGACGCCTGCACTTTATATCGCCCTGCAGCCACGGCTGCACTGGGAGAGTTGACTCGCGATGTGTGAGTGTGTGTGTGTTGACGGAGAAAAAATCCTCTTTCCATGCACGAGATTCCTGGATTGATGGGGAGGAATTCCTTTTGGTGCGAGAATGAAAAGGTATAAAGGATTGTTTATGTGGATGTTCGATTTACTTATATCAGTGATACGAACTTATTGTACTCAACACATAATGGGTAAATTATTTCTAAGTTCGCAATAATGTATTGGTTTTAAAATTTTAATAAAATTGATTTGAATTTGAAGTATATATCATAAGTTCCATCACTAATTTAAGTCTGTTTAATATTATTTTATAAAGTCGACAAATTTTTCGTAGCTTACAATTAGTCTACTTACTTTCAGTTATGTAAATAAAGCAATAAGTGACGTAATATTTGAATTATAGTCAAATTAAAATTATTTCATACCTTGTGTTCAAATTCGTGTTGTATAAACTAATAAATCTAACGTAGAAATTCTTGATTTGAAAAATTAACAAATGATATTATTTACCTGTATACGACTGACTACAATTGTTTACTTCTTGTTTTATCAACCTCAGACATTTACACTTACAAAATATACGTCTTTTTATTCTTACAAGACAACTTCTAAATTGTTATAGGGTGGATGTCCGTACTACTGACACCCCACCCAACTACTGACACCCAAATCTATTTTATTATAAATAAAATATAAACTATCAAAGAATATCTGAAAAATATATATAAGCAATCCGTAACTGTTATTAGTATAATGAATAAACAAACGTGACATCTGTTAATATCAGAAACCTTTAAAAAGATAATAATTAAATTCGAGGCTACGAAAACGTTTAAAATTATGTCTGTGTTCAGAGGGAACCTGAAAGTATTGCGAAATAGAGAAGACTATTATTTTTATATTAGAGCAATAAAAAATAGTTTAATAGGTAATATTTATATACCAGATATCTACTAGATAAAAAGAAAAATTATCAAAGGCATTTTATTTAATTATTGGATGGCAGCGTTAGGTATAAGCATATAAGCGTTTCAGGCATTTTCGTATTACTGACTTGTCAGTAGTTCGGTAAGAAAACGGCGCATTTGCCCAACTACTGACATTGCCGCGCGAGTTACACAGTACAATCTAATCTCCTTGTCTTCAGCGGTGACGTTCATTTTGCACGATGTTTAACGCTTCCTGGGGAAAGATTTCAAATATTTGTGACAATACATTTAAACTAATCATTTAGATCCCTATACGTAAAAGGTTAAGTCCAAAGTATACTTTAAGAATGTTATTCAATTAATAGATATAAAATCAAATATTATTGTTTCGGTATGGAAGTAAATGAGTGTCAATAGTCGGGGTGTCAGTAGTTGGGTCCGGCATATTTTCAGAGTGTCAGTAATAGCTCATGAAAATATTATTAATTTCCTGAATTTATAATTAAAAATAATCTTTATTGTAATTGCAACGTCGTTTTTATTATCTACATGTAATATATAACGATAAATAAATAGAAAAATATATATTTTTGTTTAGTATAAACTATGCAATCATGCAACAATCGATCTTTGGGGGTGTCAGTAGTCGGGACATCCACCCTATATATTCTTTTTTTAATTTAAATAAAGTTAGATAATAGTGCTTACAAACTGAATAATTCCTACAATTCAATAATTGTTTGGTAGCCCTAATGCATTGGTAAAAAAAAAATATTTCAAGATAAACAAGAAATCAAATCATTCTGAAAAGATAATACAGAAGAAAAGGTAAATGTAAAAGGCAAACGTGTAATAAGTCGTCAGAGCAGTAAGTACACGTCAAGATGTGTGCGTAATGAGAGAGTAAAAGTCGGTGAAGTGAGGAAAGGATGGGAGGTGCGAATCTAAATAGACAGTGCGCGTATTATCTGCACGCCCACCATTCGCAAGCTGCACCGAGCATAATGTGCCTGTACTCGGCGCACGCACTTATAGTCTACTCCTGCACTCAATAAACCCCGAGGCTATCGTGATTCTCTTTCTTTTCCTCTTTCCTTTCTTACTCTTTAACTCTCCTTACCCTTTCATTTTATTCAAAATGTCTACTTTTCTTCAATTATTTTAAGTATTACACAAAGTGTTGTGATTACATGAATAAAAATTATAATTTGTCGTGTGTTATATCGGACGCAGTAGTACATTTCGCTAGTCCCTATTCGTAACTTATTTGCAGTGATTGTGTAATAGACTATTGTATAATAGTCTAATACTCAACTGTATAATGATAAGATTTGAATTGACTATCATACTATTTATCATTGTATGGGTATATTAATTATTGTATTTATAAAACTCTATAAGTACCTACCATTATTTCTTTTAATTGCCATTGCTCTTACCTATAGTTTCTAAATACTACTTTGCTGCACCAAAAAGAGTTATAAATACCGAAAAAATTATTATTTGTTTGTATAAAATTCGAAGCATACTCGATTTTCTAATAAAAACTACCATGTATTCATACTACGAATTGTTTTATACATAAGAATTGAATATTCATTTGGTAAATTTTACTGTAAATATGATAATTTGTACAATCGCTGAGAAAAATTTTCTGATAAAAATACCGTGAAAGCATGACAAAAGTGCGGCAGTCTGACTTCACGGAAAGAATTATTCTCAAAATTATCATTAGTCAAGGAGGACTCAGTTAATTAAAGCATCGCAATTTTTTATCGTACATTAGGTAATATTGTCTGTAAAGTCAGATTATAATATTTAGTTTATGGCTTAAGCAGCTTACGTCACCAACTATGCTCCTTTTGACGGTCATTAACCGGCACATTCGGAAAAATAGTTTAGCCCTCGGGTGTACATCCGCTGGACAATTCGACTATCACGAACGCGATACAAATTTTTCGAAATGTCGTAGCATGAATGGTTATGGTTGTACTGTTTTTCGAGTACATTAATTGGAGAATATTCAAAAATTTGAAACTAGTTCGTGATAGTCGAATTATCCGATGGGTATACAAATAGTAGTATATACTATACATAATGTATAATATTGTTTGTCCTGATAATGTCGCACTACAAATATGATAAATACAGTATTATTTGCAATGGAAATTCCACCAATGCATACAATTTAAATTGAAGAGAAAAAAAAACAATTACACTCCATATACGTAACAACACACAGTCGTTACTCTCTTCAAGCCCGAATTTCCCTTCAAAGAATCCCATCACTACGTATCTTCATCTCCCATACCGCATCCTCTCCCTCACTTTCTCTCTCGTCTCCACTCGTCCCTCCATCCTTCCATGCCTCGGCGATGTAATGTTCGTGCAGCAGCGCAAGCCCGCCAACGAGTGGCGCGGATGCGCGCGCGTGTTCAGAGCCCGCCAATTTCTGCGCGCGCGCGCGATAAATCGCCGATCGTCCTGGGTAACACGGGTAAACGCGCAAGCGCGCTGAATTCGGTCCTTTTTGCCGCGTGGAATTGCCGCGTGTATAACAGAACTCGTGTGCTTCGCTCGGTTGAGAGGAGAGAACGTTTGTCTTTGCGCGGATGCCTTTGGACTGTTTTCTTCTTTTTGCTTGGAGAGGTGTTTTATGAAAGTCTGAGGCTGAAGTGATTCGTGGCTGGGGTTGAAGTTGTATGCGGGGATTTGGCGGATATAGTTTTTTGATATGATAAATGAAGGGTGTGTGATAAGGGGTTTGCTACTTTTTGAGACATCGATTTGACTGTTTTACGATTTCGTGGTTTACACAAGAATAGCATATATGCAACACCCTGCAAGCAACGTCTTATCATTATTAGAGTTTTATTTAGTATTTATGCCAAGCAAGATTCGATTTTAATTCTTCTACAAAACTGTGCTTTTGTGGTTTACGAGTTTGTATAGTATTTGTACAATAGACAATATAGATTTACAAATCATTATTAATTCTATCAATTTTGCCGTTACACTGATGTAACAGTCACTACTGATGGTTCAAAATATAAAAAAATATTTTTCCTTTCGTCGGATACACATATTAAGAAAATGTTAATTTTTGTAAAAAATACACATTAGAATTGATTTTCTGTTTAGGAATTAATTTCTTTTTATAAAATAAAAATTGGAAAATTATTGAAAATCAAATCAAAAATAAAAAGACGTATCGAAATACAATGCTGTCTATCACTTCACTTAGGAAAAATCCGAAAAATTCTGCTTAAATTAAATTAATTCATAGTTTGTTATAATTAATTTTACTTATAAAAACGAATGTTAGAGTACATATTTAAATTTGTTCAATTTATTAAGCAAGTATACATGTCATTCGATTCTGAATTATCTATCAGTTACTGTTTGTCTCACAGAGAAACAGCAAATCGAAACCCATTACCAAAACATCAAAATTCCAATCAAAGCAACACCTTTCGAACCATCAAGCCCACTACGCCCCCCAGCGCAAACCGATTATCAGTCAAGCTCTACTATTCCACTCTATCTCATACCACCATCTATTATAGCTTCTTAATCATCGCGCTATAAGCCACACTCCGAGTGCAATGCAAACTCGTTCTAAAAAAAGACCACACGTCCGTTGCCCATCCGCACTATATACAAGAACCTATATATACGTATAGAGTCGCACACACGGAAAGCGTGCACGCGGCAGGTCTCCCGGCGTCGTTGCGCGATAGGCCGAGCGCAAATACAAATACAGACACGTAATATCGCGCGCGCAAGATACATCGATTATACGTATATAGGTACTGTGCGTTGTGTCCTCCTATACGGGGTTGCACGCGCGCGAGTTGCTATCGGAAGCCACCGCGCGAGCGATAGTCTCTTGCGAGCCTCGGAAATCAGACAGGTGTTATCGCGCTTCTCATGTAAATCAAACATCTGCTGCTGGCTCTGCCTCGCGGCCCATGCGTGCCGCGCATAGGAGGCCGCCTTTTTTTATAAATCGAATGGCTTCTTCCAAGTTTACACTCGAGTTTGCCAACCGATCAATGAGGCCGTTTCTTTCCTGGGAGTTGAGAGTATTTTATTGAGGAACGTGTGGAAGTTTTGAAGATATGTAGTTGAATTTTGTGCTTTTGAGTTTCTGAGGCGGTTTTGCTTAAGTTGAGCGCTTGGTTACTTTTAGTATTTCAGGACATTGCTGATAACAAGATAATTTACTAGAAAGCAAAAGATTTGCAAGTAAGTGCATTTTAATTTTAATTTCAATTTCAAAATATAATTTTGTTCATTCTAGATTATTGATTTCAACTTACGACAAGAGTTCAACGTGACCTGAAAGTATTGTGTGGGCGAAATTTTTAAATATATCACTTTTAATAACATATATGTTAAACTAACTCACATCAATTTTGCAAATTGAGTCATAATGTAACGCCACAGAAAAGTGACCCCAACAGTAATTTTTAACAATATGTACAATAATGAATAAAATCTATGATCATATTCACATACGGATAATTGTAAAAAATTATGACGAGTAAGAATAAATAAAAAACTTAGGGAATATAAAAACGCGAAATGAATTAATGCAAAGGGAAGGTTAAATGGGGAACGACATTGAGAAAATGGGAAACGTTAGGAAATTACAATATGAAAAATAAAAGAAATGGAACATATACGTATATAAAACGTCTCATACTCTCTTTTAAATGTATTTAGGAATTTACACAAATTGTGTAAATAACATAACATCGTCGATAAATTAATCCCACCTTTGTTCTTGTTAATGATTTTGGAATTTACGGGATTTACGTTATATCAATATTACACATTTTTAAACTAATATTTATTCGTCGATAAAAGATAATACGTATTTTTGTATGACCTTTAAATCCAATGTGCGAATTTTAAAATATCTTTTTGATAATTGATAAAGAATACAAAATTGATTTAATATAAGACTTAAACATTACGTTGATACTTGATATAAATCATTATTATGAACTAAGGTCATCTCTCTTAATGTTCTTCAGGTACTAAATTAATTTACATTACAAAGAATAAATTTGTTAAAATTATTAAACTACATTTTTAAAAAATTTCAATAATATGCTCTTCAGCTCCAAAATCCTACACTGTATCGTACTGTACCATTGTAGACTGTTATGAAATTTCTTATTGTTAAATATGCAAATGATGTTACATCAATATGGTGGTTGTGCAATTCATCTCCGAATCAGAACGATCAATACTATAAACAATTGTTTCTCTAATAATTCTGTTAAATCGAGTTAAAATCACATTTTAAATAAAAGTATAAATGTGAATCAGTAGAATTTTAACTGATTCGATCAGTGTACAATATTTTCTCTGTATACATAGTTAATACACTTCTCTATGCGAATTTAGTAAATGACTACAATGACAATTTCTACTGTTTCAAACATAGTGAATGTTCGTTGATTTAAATTTAGATGCAAGCCTGAAAGGCTATCCTCGTGCACCTTCAAATAAACTAAGGGAAAAGCCTTCTTTAACAATTTTCATCCCAAGGAATTTGCACACCGCAACCTCCTCAACTCATAAACCCACATCAATGTTTCCCTAAACATAAACAACGCTGGTCCGATACAATCTCCCTCCTCAGCAATAATAAGCAATTAGCGAAACCTCGTCCGAGTATCCCGCGGCTACGCAGCACACGCATTCCCAAACCGATACCTCTCTCTCTCTCTCTCTCTCTCTCTCTCTCTCTCTCTCTCTCTCTCTTCTCTCTTCTATACACTCCATCTCGCTGCTTTCATCCCGAGCGCATTTTCGGGCGGGCCGCGTGGGTGTGGGAGCCGAACTCGGGACCGAGGTATATCTCCCGCCACGTTCACGTTCGCCAGATAGCCAGGGCCATAAGTCAGGAGAGCGAGAGCTCGCCGTCGCCGCCGCCGCCTGCAGCAGCGTTTTGAGAAGGAGAGAGATAGGGGCTGTTGCTGCGTGCAAGCAGCGACAAAGACGACGCGAAATGTGTAGAGAAAGAGAGGGAGGGAAGAACCGAGCGGGAGAAGGAGCGGCATTTCGCGACCCGATGTAAATCGATCCCCCGCGTGCAGTGGTGCAACTCTGAGGGAGGAGATGGGATAAGAAGAGAGAGAAAGAGAGAGAGAGAGACGAAGTATCCTGTGCTGACAGAGAATAATTTGGTAGCGCGGGAAAAAAATTCGCACAGTTGTCGTCGCTGGATCGGATTAGGATGGCACGCTTTAAAATGATGATCGAACTGTTACTGTTGATTCTCATATGGGTAACTTTCAAGGATAGTCGACAACCTGCGGGAAGCGGTTTTCGATGAGGCTTCGGGAAGTGGTTTCCGGTACCTAAAAGTGATGCCTAGCACCTGTAGTTTCGTTTCATAGGCCCTTGGGATCAAGATGTGATCTTTTGTAATCAACATATGTGTTGCTTAGTAAAAAAATGGTACCTATACTTCGAATCATGACTCTGCAAGTTTTCTTTGTTAGAGAAATGATGTAATGAGATAAAAACGTTGAGCAAAAGTCGAAAAATGCATGAAAATTTAAGGATTTTCAGCTCTTTAAATTGTGTAATTTTCCATGCATTTTCATCATCATTTTTTATTGTTCATAAATTTGCAGTAGAATAATATTTTTATATGAAACAAAGCTTAAATTAAAGCTTTTTTGGTCAACGTGTTCTATCTTATTACATCATTTCTATAGCAAAGATAGAGTTATGATACAACGTGCAGGTACCATTTTCTACTGAAATAACGCGTATTTTGAATAAAAAAAGGTCATATCTTGACCTTAAGGGACTATGAGACTAAACAACCGGTACTAGACATCACTTTTGGGTACCAGAAAGCAATTTTTAAAGCCTCATCGAAAACCGCTTCCTGCAGGCTTTGGACTCTCCTTGTTAGTACTAGTGAAGAAATGCCCACTTTATGACACTCTTGTTTAATCCAGTTTTTAAAAAACATATTTTTATAATAGTTATAATTTCTTACATGTTAATATATTAGCGGTGGCATTACCCATAAACGGGTTCTAAATTTATGATAGTATTGTTACATTTTATATCACTATAAAAACAATAAGGTTTATTTCGAAATCCTTCGCTACACGACGCAGTTGATATTTCTTTTAAACTCACAAATTTAGCCTTTTTCAAAAAGTACCAGTTTTTGGTATCCCTGGTAGAACTGTTGGGCATAAAATGATCATAATATGCTGAATTTTATGCTAGATGATCATTTTATGCTGCATATAATATGCATAATGCTAATAAATCCCGCTACCTGGCGACATAATTATGACCATAAAATGCTGTAGATTATGCTCAATGGTATACCCAATAACCATTCTTGTAACTCTTCTATCTCTCTAAATTCTTAATTTTGAAGCATAAAATATTCTTCCCTACATGTACTGTCACTGCTTGAATTATTATCACTTTTATTAAAAAATTTATTAAACTCATTATCACTATTATTGTCACTTGAAATAGTATTGGAGTCAGAAATCTGCAAATCATCTAAATTATTATCGTCACTTAAACTGCTATTTATTGGAACATTTCTCGAATCTTGAAATTCACTACACTCCTGAACAAGTTTATCTAATTTTTGACGCTTCACTTTTTTCGAATAAACTTTTTTTCGATTTTGCTTCATTATAAATCAAAAATCAAAACTAACCTAACATAAAGATATAAAGCAGAAGCAGGCAACGGTCGCAACTATACGCAATTACGCGCCCACCAGTGAGAGAGCATGAGAGAGAGAGAGAGAGAGAGAGAGATACACGCACACAGACAGAGTTTTGCCCGGAAAACGCCGTATTCAACTTCACAGAAACGCAATTGTATTCTCTAATTCTTTTTAACATTATTTAAATATTATTATCAATTTACTAAATTAATGTAGACGTAAAATAGATTAATAATTTATTTTTAGGCATAGTAAGGTTATGTTGTCGATGTTTGTCAATCGTTCAGCATAATATGCTTATAATTATGCTTAATTTTCTGCTTATGATTATGCTTAAAATTATGGTCATAATTATAACCATTCATCATAACTTATACTCAATTTTCTTCCAGGGTATAGTCTAATAGAAATACCAACTGCGTCATCCACAAATTTCCGATATTTTTCATGACCAATATGAGATATTGATAAAATATTATATTGTCTTGCTCTCGTGCAGCACTACATGTATCCGTATCAAAATTTCAGGATTCATTTCTTTGCATCATAAAAAATTTAAACCCTGGTTTAGTATGTGCTTCATCAGGAAGCAAAATTACAGCTCTTAGAAGACGATAATCAAACTATCACTCAAAATTAAAAATTTTGTGGATTTAACTACGTATGAGTGATTGTCAAAAAAGTTGTGTTTTTACGTTTTATTCTGCTAAACATTCTTTAAAATATAGGAGATAGTCGTTTTCATATTTTATGTTATATTACTAGTTTTTAGAAGTCTTTAAACAATAAATTATACAGTTATAATCATTTCTTACGGATATGCATGTGATGCTGAAATGCATTTATTACTCATCATATTATGTTGTACTCGTATAATAAGCCTTGATTCTTGAAATATTTATCCATCAGTATCACATACTAGCAACCACTACATGACTAAAGATAATGAAATGGAAAGATAATAGAGAAAGCAAAAAAGCAAAAACCGCTGCTAACTGCCTTAGTAAAATGCTTTCTGAAAGAGAGGTTCTGATTAATCGATTTATTTAAGGAATCTTATAATGAAAATTGGCAATTAATAAATTAATGCTATAATTAATTACTTAGATACAAGAAAGAAAATTAAGGCCAACTTTATGAAAACGTATGTAATCTTGACAAGTTCAACGTATAAAATAACAAAAAAATATTTTTCGCTTTTTACAATTTTTTAAACTAATATTTTGTTCGTAATTTACAAAAATAAGATTAAGTTATTATAGATATGTAAATCGAAAGGAAATTACGTCAACTTTATGAAAACGTACATATTGTTGACAAGTTCAACGTATTAACTAACAACAAATTTATTTTTCAATTTCTACAAATTTTTAAAAATTAATATTGTTCTAACTACTCACAAGTCTCAAATTGTGTAAATAGGTTTCTTTTATAATGAAGTTCAAATACTCGAACAAAAGCTGTTGAATAATTGAAAAGCATTAAAACCAATAGTATCCCTATGTAAGCGCTGTCCTAAAGCTCGATAAGCCGGGAACCTCATTAAAAATATGAATAATTTTCTAACAAAGTAGCTAAAAAGTTTTTAAAAATTAAAGCGGTATACACTTAAAGCGTATGGATAGAAAGAACAATTGTGACTTTATTTGACAATTAAAAATTACATAAATTACGTTAATGATGATAAAAATCGTTAGTAAGTAAATCAATAACACACGAAGCAGTGAAAGTATTTGTGAATAAATATTATAAAACTAAAAGAAAACCGAAGTGAGAATTAGCAAGATCAGTAAAAAGAAAACGAAAGACCGGAGCAAAGGAGCGCAGAGCCTACACGTGGCGTACACCAAATATAGCGAATCGCCGAACTGTGCCGCTGCTGTTCTTCTTGTTTCCAGCGTCGCGCTCGATCAGCCTTTATTCGTTGTCTACCGGTCGGTCGGTCACCGAAGCAAGTGTACCTCGAGGAGCTATCATTTTTTGCCTACTGTACACAGGGCTCTTTGAGCCGCGAAGGTAACGCGATACTTTATTGGTACTTTGTTCCAGACCAAGGCTGTGGCACTTGTTCGCCGATGTTAAAGGCCGCAGCGATGTCGCTTTGAATTATAGATTCCTCGGTTTCTTCTTCATCAATTAACATTTTGTGCCCGCTACGTTACCTTAATTAAGTTTTTCGAGTCCGCTCCTTTGCGAAACAGCGTTTCGTAAAAAATGTGTAACGGATGAATGTTTTATCAGTATTTCGTGGTATTGATGTACGTTTGCATTGTTAATGTTTTGTTCAATCTAAATATTACACGATATTTTTACGATAGTATATCTACGTTGAGCAGTGGGCACTGAAAGATTAAATTATAAGTTTGCAAAAGTGACTCCGGATTTTAAATGGGTACCCTATAAACAACTTCCCTGGTAGAAAACTTACCGAGTTTGTAGTTGGAGTATCTACCAGGGTTATAATATATTCATTTCATATCTACAATTTTCCAGTTCGATCTATGTGCGCAAAAGAATCGTTGAGTATTTTAACAAGCTCAATGTTTTTTTCATTCACAACCGTTTTCGGATGTTTAATTTTGTCTTCATCGAGTTCGTCTTGAAACAATGCTTCTCTTTTTTTCAGGTTCCGTAAATAACAAAAAATACATCAATAGTACACAAAGAGAATTTCTGATAAAAATTACCGTGAAAGTTATTATAAACCAGGAACATCGTAACTTCAGAGGACAGATTACCCTGATAAATCGTAAAAGTTAATATTAACCCTCTAAAGCCCAGGCATCAAAATCGTCATAAAAAAATTCTGAAAAAATTCAGGGTTGATTGTTGAGCCTTGGGATTTGAATATAAGCAGTACAATTTCTTAAAATATTTTTAGTTTTCTAGACTATTTTGCGGTCAAAAATAACTTAGGCCCACCTAACGGAATCGGAAATGATCCACTTCGACCTGATACATACATTTAAACTATATAATTTAGAGTTTATTACGTAGAAATCTTAAAAAAAAAAAAAAAATGTATGGGTCCTAGAGGACCCACCAGGCCTTAAAGGGTTAATCATTATAATTTTGACCGTTCAGTATCGTAAATTTTACCATGAATGAAAGTAATTTTTATCAGACAATTATGAAACACATTCGCTAGTACCTATAACATCCTTCTAGTGTAGCAATTAAATTGTCAATGGATATATTTCTGTTTTTAGGGATGTTGAATATGAATTTGAAATCAGATATTCAAAATTCAATATTACTTATCCAATATATCGATTCGTCCCTTAAGAACATTCTTGTTATATAAGCGTTTTTTCTTACCTGGCAGTAAAGGAGTTAATATAAATAAGAATAATCCTTTTAACTTATGAACAATACATTAAAAAGTTACTGAAGCATTAATAGTGCAACATTCAAAATATCTTAATTACAATAATAATCTGTCATTAAATATATCGTATTACAGTAAATAGTATTGTTTTAAAACTTATATATAGTACATATTATTGTAAACTCATGATAATAGAAAACGGAAATTTCAAAGCTAGAATAGACTTCCTAACCACATCCTAAGAAACTGTAGTATTCATTAATCAAATTCCACGTTCTTTATCTTACCGCATTCAGCTCAGCGATTTTTTTTAGAAAAGATAGCAGCTTTTCTAAAACAATGTTTTGCTCAAGGCATTTTTTTTATAAATTGTCGGTGCTTCAAGGCCTGGACATTCCGCATAATAATTACACTCGCAATGATCAATCAGCTTTCCCATTTTGCAAGTTTGTTCAGAGGTAGAAACAAGAAAAAATGCGTATGAATTACCATTTTTTACCTGTATTACCCGGCTCTCCATCTATGTATATCGCAAAAGCGAGGTCCAATACAAGGCGCCGCCTCTTTTTGTTCAGCGTCGCGAAGGAGCGAGAAGAAGAAAAAAAGAGAGAAAAGGCGAGTTCTAGGAAGACCGCCGCCGCGGCATGAAGAACTTAAAATGTTATTCGAGAGTGGCAAAAGAGTGAGAAGGATGCAGAGACCATAGGAACGGAACAGAGGAGCGAGCAAGAGTGATAGAGATAAAGAGAAACGGAAAAAATAAGAGCGCTAAAAACGAGCGAGAGAATGAATGAAGACAGAAAGAGCGAGAAAATGACAAAGAAAAAATTATAAGATTGAGTTAAGGAATATAAGAGGCGAAATGAATGAATGCAAAGGGAAGGTTAAAGGGGAAACGACATTGAGAAAATGGGAAACGTTTGGAAATTACAATATGAAAAATAAAAGACATGGAACAAATACGTATATAATAAGATAAGAATGTAGGAGTAAATATTGCCTATTACGAAAAATAAAAAGCTGGATTTGCTCCAAGTATATTGGTCGGGTGCGAAGATTTGGATTCCTATTCATACTGCTAGAAACAAAAACACGCGTATCTTTTTAAAGGATTAGAACATTGTCTTCGTCTTACATAGAATCTTTATAATTATGCTTATTCGATTTTCTTAAAATAATGTCGAGAAATGTTATTTGAATCTTTAACTATAATACCTCATGAGTTTTTTTGCAAAAAAAATGTACTCTCTGAATTATAATTAAAGAAGTTCTAAGTAGTTAAAAATTGGTTCTACCAGTTCTTATGGTAAAGTCGTGTAGTAAGAGCTTCAAAAAGTCAAGACTAGCTTAGCAGAGATTTCATTTATGCGTAATTTAATTACATGGTGCCGTAACGTATGCCTTGGTGGTCGATATTTTGGGATCAGTAGGCCTAGGAATTTTGAAGAAGCAACCGCCATTTTTATCAGCATTGATTGTCTTTTGCCTTGCAATACATTCGTATGGCCACTTTACCAACCGATAAACGTCAACGAAAGTTGCAATTTTAGAATCAAAAATAATAACTCTACGGCAAAAACTATCACATGCATCTTATAGTACGTAAAAAACGCTACAATTTTATGTACCGCATGATTTTTTTTCGTTCATATCACGCTGACAAAAGTGGTTACTTTACATGCATGCAGTGCTAAGAAACTAGAGTTTTGATGCTTTCGCGCGTAACCATGACACTATCTTATAATTAGAGAGCGCTAGCAGCGGGGTCACAGTGCCTTTCAACATCTATTATAACAGCCTCAAATAACGCATACAACGAGATCTCGTGTAGGTGACCACATTACCTACAGGGTCACATTACCTACACCCACATTAATTAATAAAATGTGCACTGACCACTAAAGTCTTGCATAAAACATATCAACACTTTTGTAGTGAAATTTCTCTACAATCAGCAAATATTATATGAACTAAATTCCGAAGAAAAACTATATACGGTCGACAACATACATGTGGACATATCCAGGAGAAACTTTAATAGATTAGATTATTACGGATGGAGACTAGAAAATGATTTGAATACCAAAGGCTCACTAGTATACATTGTTTTTTGCCTCGATAAGGGCAAAACAGATTATTACCTGCATCAAGTTATCGAAACGTTGGCTTTCTATTATATACACAAAATCAACGAAAAATTGTTTACTCGTGTGACCGTAACCGTCTTTTACCGAACTATTATAATATCTACGATCATTAAAATCAACGGAACCACTTAAAAAGCATATTTTAAAAGCCTAGCAGTTTAAAAAGCATTCTCGGCAGGTACCTCTACATATATACACATACCAAAAATTCGCAGTCGATCCTTTGCAGCAGAGGTGCTCAGCCGTAACCACGCTCGAAAATAGAGAGTTATCGGACCTGCTGTGCGAGATCTGGCCCCGGGGCGAGAACGAGGAAGAAACTATTGGAACAAGCCGCATAGCGATCGAACGCGAAGAGCCCACAAGCCGACCCATCGAGATGCCTGCGCGCGCGCGCGCGCTGCAGAGATGGAGAGTTGAAAGAGGTCCGCGCGGACGGCCCTTTAACTCTCTCTCTATATACACGCTCTCGCATCGTGGAATTATGCGGGCCGGGTCTCTCTCAAGGCTCTATATAGGAGGCCCCGAAAAAAGGCCCGCGAGCCGCGACAAAAACAGCGCGCCGAGAGGATCAGCCACGATAATGGGTGGCGCGCGAGCCCATGGGTGTATATACATGTATATATATATATGTATATATATTAGGAGAGCCGATCGGACGATCGAAATCGCGAGCTTCGAAGGACGCGCACGGCGCCAGGAGATATCTCGCGGCAGCTCGATCTTGGGCTCGCGACTTTGCGCCATTATCTCGCGAGTGAAATTCGCACTCTTATACAGCGTTCTATGGAGATATGGGTATGAGGTTCTTTATTTTTTTCATCGGCGGGTACATAGTATGTGAAGTAGGTGTGAGAACGATTTTGGAATTTTTGGAGATTATGTGATGGTAGCTTTTGCTCGAGGAAGTGTTGCAGAATGTGTAAGGGTGAACGGGATGCAATGGTTGGAATATATATAGTTATACGAATAGCTCTATTATTTGAAGTTACACAACTTATTGGCTTTAATATGATTTATCTGCTGTTAATAATTACTTCGAATACAGCTGTATAATACATTTTGTTCGTATATCACTCGATATGATCAAACAAAATATGTTTCCAAAGAAATAACCTGAGATCAGAATTCGATTCTCTCGGCATAAAAAGACCGCTTTTGAGCGAAGGCTTTAATAGCTTCACCGAATTTTGCTAGGATTCCCCCGGGGGCGTTAGAAGAGTACTCAAATTAATTTTGACCCATAACAAAAGATAAAATATAATGCTGACGTTTTAATAATCATATATATATATAAGAGAATTTATTATCTAAGAAAACTTTAAAACATTTTTAATTTAATTTACACTTTTCCCTATATTATTGGATGGGAAGAAATTTTAAGTACAAATTATCTAGAATTTCACTAATAAGTGCTGAAATATGTGATAATTTTGCAATGCTAAAACTGTAAACAGACAATTTTAGCACTAATTTTTCAGTAATTACCATGAGAAAATTTTCTCCCGGCACTATCAATCGGGGCATACGTCGTCTACACTTTTTACAAGAAAAGAAAAAACAACAACGCACCCGATAACCTAGACTATACAGCTATCTTCATCCTCAAGCAAACGAGAAACGGAAAAATTCATAACACATAACTCTAGGCAGGATAATTCATAATTGCGATTAGCGCCTGTGTAGCGTACAACTGTGCGTACTACGGTGCGATTTGCCCATTGCCATTAGAAGCGGGACAGACCGGCGCCAAGCGTCACTATTATCGTCTCTCGTGGGCGCCCTCCATGCAGAAACTTCATTACTACGCGCTTCTTCCACGTACGTAATGCGTGCGCGTGCCGTACAACCTATACTAAGGTAGATTGCGTTGCACGCGCATCGTAAGTCACCGCGATGAGCGTTGGTCGAGAGACTGTAGTATAAGGTGCTGTTGCGAAATCATAACGTCGTTGGAAATTCGATCGAAAAGTTGTAAAAACAGCTGACAGATTTTTCGAGCACGTGAACTATTCTCGTATTTACTTTTCACTGGAAAGAAAAATGCCTATTATTGTAATCTGATATATGTGAAAAAATGACGTTCTGCGCTAGTTTTTAAAATAGTTACTCGGATTAACAGCTGTCTCGCATTGCAAACAGGTATTCCAACTCTCATATCTTTATTTTAATGAAAATATGTTATATATTAAGAAAGCTTGCGAAAAATTTGTTCGTTATTATTTATGGACTAAGCACTTTGTTAATGTCCGCATAATATGCTGTTACAATTAAGCCTTGGAGAATTTTTAATTTTTTAAAACAACGATTTTAAAGATGGTACTAATAAAATCACATGCCAAGAATGTTTCCAACATTCGTTTACGATTTATATATAAAATTAAAAGATGCATGCTATTCCCAACTTTAAAATGAGTTTTTGGTCATGAACTTATATTATATATTATATTATGGTTTCTTATACATTTTACATAGAAGTAAATAAATAAATTTTCTAAGGTTTATTAATATTATAATCTTGTTTTGTGGAATTCGAAAACTCATTACCGACATAAGGATACTAGATCTTCAGCTTCCCTGGTTTAGTCCGTATCCGAAGTCCCAGTCTAGAACTATAATACTTTACGATGGGTGTAGAGAAATGATTTTATTTATTTTTTAACCTAAGATAAATTTCTAAAACCTAGTCTTTTATTTCGTCTAATCATGCTTTATCAATTGTAATCAGAGACTATATATACCAATTAGTTAATCGTAATATTTCTATCTTCAATTATTTTTAATAACTATTATCTCATGAATCGTATTCAATTTCCAACAAACATCCTGCAAAACATTTTTGTTTCTGTTCAAAGCAGAATATCTCACAGCAGGAGGAAAATGAAATAAATTCACATCACTTTTAAACTTTCTATATTACGTTATTATAAAACCTGCTGTTCAAACCGTAAAATAGCAAACTAATATACGCTTCTTCAAAAGCTGAAACAATATCATTCACAATTATTATCAACAGCAATAATTCATGCTGCTTTGCAAGGCTTTTCATCTATTTATTACACGTCAAAAGAAGAAAGCAAATAAAAATCGACACAGAAATATTTATTTAACGATACTAAATACGTAATAATTCATTCTTTATTTTGTAACACTATGTCAATCCGGAACAATTTTCGATTGACGTAGGTATAATCGCGTGCGTTAGATTCCAAGACCGACTTTTATCTCAGCGCGGTCAGTGTATAGCGGCCGCGAAAGAGAGGCGGACCCTTTTCGATGCGCACGGGGCTGCCGGCTAATGGAATCTAGTTTGACGAGCTTATTATGCATGCGATACAGCTCGTTGTGAGCGCTAATTGGATGTGAGGGTTATGCCGCCTCGCGAATTTTCGGATTATTTTTAGAAAAACCACACGAGACTCGCAAATTTCACCATCGACGCGACCATGCCTGCACGTTCTCTTCGAAAACTTCGCAGGACAACATAAATGGATGTGATTTTGAGATTTTAGATGAGGTAATACATGCTTTCGGTTAAAATTCAAATTCACAGGCAAAGTTTTGGCGATTTGACGATTGCTTACTTTCCAATTGCATAATAATAATAATAATAACGATAAATCGGCACCATTGGTGTTGTCAGTGGTTGCGTAGCAGATCGCTACTTGGATAGGTGACCGCTCTCACAACTAAGGGCATCAACAATAATGTTTCTTCCGGTAGGTAAAGAATGATACTTGACTAGCAAGTTGATTTCCTTACCGCACCGCGTCCTAGCGGAGGTTTTTCCTACGGAGTTTCCTCCGTCATAGGTTACCGACATAAGTAGAAACTTGTCATTGTCGGTAACTTTGGTGAATGCGGGAACGCTGTGGGGAATTAGGATGGGCTTGTTAGGATCAAATACGTCCACCTGTAAAAACCCGACAAGGGTGTACAGGTAGGAAAAAGAAATAATAATAATAATGCTATACAGGGTGTCTAAAAAGTATGGAAACACCTGAATACTTTTTCAGATAAAATATTTTTTCAACAGCTCAAGCTCATTCTTATAGTAATTTTCAACGAGGAATTCAAGGGTGACCTTGAATTCGACCTTGAGATTGACCTTCAAGGTCATTTGTTTTTTTAAATACAAACTCCTATTTTTGACACCGGCAATCGAAAGAGTGGGAAATTTTACGTCCAAAAATGTGTTCAGGTCGTAGGTCAAGGGTGACCTTGAAGTTCAGCTAAAGGTCATTTAAAAAACAAAGTTGACCTTAAAATGACCTTGAAGGTCAATCTCAAGGTCGAATTCAAGGTCACCATTTAATTCCTCGTTGAAAGTTACTATAAGAATGAGCTTGAGCTGTTGGAAAAATATTTTAGCTGAAAAAGTATTTAGGTGTTTCCATACTTTTTGGACACCCTGTATACCATACAAATTAAATGCGGACTCGCTTTTAGTCATTGAAAGATATTAATTTTCAAAATTGGAACTTGTTGTTTTGTTACGTACTTTTGAAACTGCATAACTTCTTTTTATAAATACGCTAGTTTACTATATATTGTAATTTTAGGCTGAATTGATTTTTAATAAACTCTCTATTATAGACTGAGAAAATATATAAAATTGTAGCTAATCGCACACAAGGAAGCCGGTACAAAATACGGTACCTTATAGTATCTAACAATATGAGCTTTATTTTCTTATATTTAATAAGTAACAACAAATTATTTTATAAATTAATCTCATTAATCATCATCTTATTTACACAGAAAATATACAAAAGTTTTATAAAATTTTTACAAATAATTATAGCGTTCAGAACCATAACAGGATAAGTCCAATTTCAAAATTTAGTAGTTAGTAGTTATATCAATAATGTTGACAATATTGCGATAGTTTGCAAAATGTATAAAATAGACTTATTTCATGATAGTTCTGAACTTCCTTTTAAAAAGAATCGGAACACCCGCGTTATATATCATAAAATTAATTTAATGTCAAATTCGGAAAACTAAAAATTAATAATTAATGGCGTGATGAAGAATATTTTATTAGAAATTTTTCACCAGGTCAATATCGTAACCTTACCTTATGATCTCATTAATATACTACTAATTCCACGAAGCGTTTTATATAATCAACATCGATTCCACTTTCATCAAATCATCATAAAACTTGATGACACTGTGAATATGTCACCAAAATTGGTTTGAATCATATAATGTCCAATCTCCCAGTGCTCTTAAATTCACTTTCATCATCAAGAAGTACTTTACTTCAAGTCAAAAGTCCATTTCTCTTTTGTTTTGCTAAAGACATACATGGCTGGTGCTCTTACACACAAACCTCACGTCAAAAAGTAAATAAAAGCCGAAAGAACGCATTTCCATGAAGTCAAAGTCAATCAAAGCCAAGCCCGCGCCTGATGCTCCCAACGTCATTCCTCTCTCCCAATCGCAATTAGCCGCGCGTCGAATGCGCAATCCCGCATGCAGCAGGATCGATCCGGCGTACAAACGATCGCCGATCTTCACCGCGATCCTCACAAGCGCGTGCATCGCATTTGGCTCCGCAAAGAGAGTCGCTGCGCACCACCCAAACCGCGCCGTCGCCGTCTCTCGCGGCATCAATCAGCGTCCTCGCGACAATTAATCGGAAGCTCGACTGCGTCCCGTGGCCATCGAAAAAAGCACCGTATACCTATACCCGCGTGCGGCCCCCTTCAAACTTCTTCATGCCGTCGGTGGCGACGGTACCGACGGAAAACTTGAATTGCACAGCGTCCCGCGCGGTCGTCGTCGTTTCTCGGTATCGGGTCTTTGAGCGCTAATCGAACGACGACTGCAGCAGCAGCCCCCGCGCTTTTAGGGCCGGAATGCCGTCTGAATATAAGGCCGCGGCTATATCGGCCGAGCGCGCGCGCGCGCGTTCCTGCTTTTTTCACGTCTATACGTCTCTCGGCGGACGGTGCGCGGCGTCTTTCTGTCTTTCTTAATAATTGCGCCCGGCGAGCTAACTCGCGACGGAGCCTATTACCTTTTTTAGCCGATAGAATTCCGCGGCGCGCGCGCGACCGAAAACAAATGTTTCTTTTATGGACCTGTCATTGCACGCCCTCGGCAGATTCGATGAGAGAATATACTTTGATATTTCGGTAATTATGTGGAGGTAAGATTTCGAATCACTGCTATTCTTGTGTAATAATGCAACATTACATGGGAAAAGTAGGTTTGGGAAGTCTTGAGAGCTTTTGTAGATTCTTCAGGAATTCCTGTCGATATTATAGGATTTCTTGTAGGTACTATCGGCTTCTCAGAATTTTTTTTCATTGTACACTCAGAGAAATGTCCTTTTGCAGGTAGAAAATAATCTTGAATAAGGTGCTCAGAGAAAATTCTGTTTGAACCAAAAGGATTATTCTTGGTTCAAGAAGAATCCTTTTTCTTCTAAATTAATCCTCTTACTACAAGAAAAAACATTCTGGATTCATATTCTTGTGGTAAGAGGATTCATTTACCAAGAAGAATCATTTTGGTTCAAACAGAATTTCTTCTTAGCAACTTATTCAAGATTATTTCCTCTTGCTGCAAGAATACATTTCTCTGAGTGTATACAGAATTCCAAGCCAGCATTTTATAATGCTTCTACGAATGTCATTAGAATAAAATCTCCAGGCTGCAGTGACAGTATTCGAGAGGTATTCAAATGCATAAGAAAGAGCAATAATGTTTAACTTTTGTACGATTCGGTCTGTTTATTAAATTACAATCAATTACTCAATTCTTGGTTGGTAAGATTTGAGGCAGAAAATTCGAATTTAAAATTGACTTTGTCACTCTCAAAACATATAAAACAGTATAAATCATAAATGTCATATTTTCTTGGCCATGAATAATACAATAGCTTGAAAAAATGTTTGCACCATGAGAGAAAAAGTAGTAAAATAAAAAGCTTATCTGTTTCATAATTTTCTATCTTTTTAAATCACAATTCTTCTATGTAAATAAACAATTATATAAATCGATTAATAGCATTATGCACTTTAGTAACAATGTTACCAGAACAATAAACAATATACGCTTGATAGGTACGCGTTATCTCGGTGAAAACTTCAAGCTTAGCCAAATTATCAAACAGTGTATACTGTAAATTAATTGCTCCTAATAAACATTCTTCAAAAATTGAATAGAACAAATATACAATTCGGTAAGATTGAAAGAAAACGGCTCGAACAGGCGATTCATCTTTCCATTCGGCGCCTATTCCTTTCTTCATAATATATATATATATATAATATATATATAATACACTTATACATACATATATATCGAGAGCCACACTGAACTTATCGGCCACGATAACTGCTTCCGCTCCTCTTTGATAAAGAAGCATTTGACTCGAGTCGGGGTTACGTTACGAGCACGTAAGATTTAATAAATGCCGAGGTGCGTGCGTATTACATATACACAGGAGGATCCTCTTCGCCTCGGCGTACAACACGCGCTCGCGTGTGCGCGCACTTTTTACTACGTTTACGCTTAACCTACATACGCGCACTCGCGAGTATACGCGCGCGGCTCGTGCATAAACCGAAGTAAACATAATACGCGTAAAGTCGAAGCGCGCGAAGAGAGGGAGGAGCACATTTCGCGCGCCTATACATCTTTCCTGCACTTTTGTATTGTGTGCGTTATACTTCGCGCTGCGGTAGGTATATATTCGCCAAATTGCCGAGAAAACACTGCAAGCGCGATAGTTAAGACGCTTTTGTATAGCTTTATCGGGGAGAGATAGGAGCACGGGGCCAGATTTTTTCGCCACGCTTATTTTCCAGACAATGTAAATTCTCCGGGTGGTTCATTTGAATGGAGACGATAAACATTTTACGGGCTGCGCGTGGAACGAATAGACCTTGTAAACACGCGCTCTTCAAGTTGTATGACTATTTTTGAAAACAATATTTTGCTTTATATTCTGTATAGCTTTGAAGATAATCCGAACGGACGTTAAATAGAACTATGTCTATATGTATTAATTCCTAAGTACTTTAACATAATTAGTTACTGTAGTTTTTGGGAAAAGAATAATAATTCATAAAATGTTTATTTTTAAATAATGTAATATTGGATTGTTCGATCACACGTTACTAATTTACATGTATTATTACGTATATTAAATAAAAAGAATAGCTTAGGGAAGACTTTCCTAGTACTGCCCCTCATAGCTATTTTGATTGTAACTTTTGACCTTGACGGTGAATTTTAAAAATAAATATTGGAACTTAGTTGTTGAATGGACTTTTTTAAAGAACATTTTTTTCAAAAATATCAATCTGAATTAATTATAAATCCAAGTTTAAAATTTGTGTTTTTACGATTTATAAAAAGGTTTGCCTAGTACCGCCTACTAATAATAGTTTTCGTAGTTTTAATGGTGTAAATGGCCAATAAATAATAGTTAAAAAGATTTAAGGTAAGAAAATTGTAGTTTTATTAAGAATATGTACTTTAAAAGAATTACTATTCTAACTCTCTTTGTGATATTTCATTTATCAGTCGTGATTTTGTGACTTTCTTACATTCTTCCCCGTTTGTTTTACCTTGCATTCAATTTAATAAATTTTGCTACTCAAAAAAATACGAAGGAAAACTGAAAAGTATCTTACAAAATAATTTAAGTTCTAATAGGTTAAAAAAACTTTAATTACGAAAAATATATATAATAATATATGGGCGGTACTAGGCAAGAAATTCATTTTACCAATTTAGATAGTAGTGCACGAGGGCAAGGAATTATCGGGGTACCGAGGATTTTTTTAGCAGATAAAGTTTTGAATATCATGTATAAATTACTACAAAGACATAAACTTATTTGTACAATAAGTACTGAGCTGTGAAAATTTATTTTTGACGCTGGCAAAATTAGTCTAACGACTAGTCTAACATCTTTTGCAGCTTTGAATTTAAAGCAATATTCTTGCAGTATGTTTCATAGCACTATAATATACAACAAATTACAGTACCTAAAAGCTTCCATCTAGCAGTGGAATAGAGAAACGGCTGGTGGGCGATACTAGGCAAGTCTTCCTTATAGCGAGTTGTCTTGATCCATCTTTCAATTTGGAAGGGATTTTTAATTGTAACATCATCAAAAAGACTTAAAGGTTATCATGATTGCTTCGATAATATCCCTGGAAATGCCTTCCTAAATTTAGACATATTGGAGTATGATAACTATCTAAAGTAGACTATAAAGTCTTATACTTTATTCACCAAAGAAGTATTTTTATAATAAATGTATTAGAACCTTTCATCAGTATATTACAGGTCGCACGAAAGTTATTTTGGACTAACAAGTACAAAATTATATAATGAGTTATGTTTGGTTAAAAAAAGTGGTTTATTTCACCATATTAGCGAGAACCTGACTAGAAACCTGATAATGTTTTTACAAGGGCGCACCCTCCGGGAAACAGATATATCTGCGGCGAACCGGAAAAACGACTTAAGTCCACTTTGTTTAAAATTGAGTTATGAGCGGTTTTAGTATCCTTACATAGTATATTTTCAGATAAAACTGTAAAATATCAAGAAAGTATAAAAATAAGTGACCCTATAACACCTATTTATGAATATTTTTAACATGAGATGATTTCTGGTATCAAACAATAAAGCGCAGCACCTATAGTTTTATTTAATGGTCTCATATTATTATAATATAAGCGTTGCTTTACTATAAACATGCATTATTTTAGTAAAATGCGCTTTAAAAATAGCTTTAATTTTATTAATAATTGAAACTGGTGATTGAAAAAGCATTAAAAATAAATGAATTTAAACTTCCTCTAATACTCATGCATTTTAATAGTCATCATCTTCAATTGATAATTACTTTGAATCAGATTGACATTTTTATATGAAAACTTTTATCTTATGAATAAATTTTCTAGTATATGAATTTGCAGAGTTATAAGATCAGAAGTAGAGGTGCCATTTTTTACTAAAATAATGCATATTTCAAGTAGAACAGATGCTATCATAATAACAAGGGACCATTAGACAAATGTTCGGATGACATTTTTGGGTACGAGATACCGAATCCTACAGTCTAATCCAAACTTGTTTACGCGAGAATGTGCAGTGTGAACTGTGTATTTTCCAAGTTCATATGCGGTTGTCTTAGCTGTCTACAAAGTGCCAACAATTCGTATTCATACATTAGTTGATTACAAAATAAACGTTCAGGTATATTACAAACATATTTATAAATATTTGCATCATTTAGAACCGAAAAATTATAGTTTATAGCAGCTTGTAGAAGTATCTTGTTAGTACAAAGCACACGACTTAATTTCACTAAACTATAGTATAATGTCTCCACTACAGAATAAACTTGCTCACCAATAATAAAAACGGATAATCGCACACAATTCATTTCACCAGCGATTCCCGGAATTCGTTTCACAAGTACACAAAAGTACGCGCGAGAAGGTGACAAATCTCATCCTAGACATCTCTATATCGGCTCATTTAAATGAAAATGTGAGAGCAGCAGCACACCCACTGAACGAGCGCGCGCGAACACAACTCTTTGCAGAGAAAGAAAAAGTGCATAGGTGTATACAAAGCCGCGACGAAAGAATGTATATACATATATACACAACGAACGTCGCGCAAATCCGACGTCATTCCGCAACGACTCGCGCAAGTGCGAGAGAGAGAGCGAGGAACAAGTAAAAAGCCTGCAGCCAGCTCGCGCGCGTCAAACAAACGGTCAATTTCGCGCGCAGTTTCAAACTTTCCGGGTGGCCATGTAACCCACATCCCCCCCACACATACCTACACATTACAACAGTTCGCCTGCAGACGCAGTGCACGCGGTGGCATAGAGGAATAATCTCGCATGAATGGAAGCTCAGGCAGCGCGACGTTTTTCTCGGTAGATCCTTCTTACACATTCCTTACACAGGACGACGACTGGTGTATACTCTGGGCATGTGTGTATGCGTGTGCGAGAGGGAAAAAATGTCCCACAGGGAGTGAATGAGAAAACACCGCGAGGAGAAAGAGAGAGAAAGAGAGAGAGAGAATCAGAGAAGCGCTTAGCCGGTAAATTGAAGGTGCACTTGACACGCGCGCGCATGCACATGCGAAGGACAATGAAGTGCCGTTTAAGGATTGCGTTTCGCGCCTCAGCGAGAAAGGGGATGGATATGAGGAGAGTGAGTATGAGCGAGCTGATGCAGTGTGTGCAGGATATTGCACAGGACTCGGGAGATGTACGAGGGAAGAGATTTGGGAGTGATTGACTATTATAGAGGAAATGTAGACGTATTGTTATGACGGGTGTTATTATATAATGGAGAAGACAACTGATTTGTGGTGAAGTCGTGTACGTGTAGTACATTTTGATGGCTTGCGCTATGAATTGTATTCGAAGTGCGTGCTTTTCAAGACAAGTATTAATAATAAAAGATGGTCGTTTCAACAAAAGGAACTTAAATGTAAAGTAATGACTGTATCGATCTCCTCGTGCTGGAATATCACTCTTATTTTCTAAGTGATGGTGGAATATCTTATTAATTATTAAAATGAGTTTAAAACTACTGTGTAATTTCTCAATAAACTATTTGTAAACAAAAACATTTAAAGTATTGTCTATTTTTAATTTTTGTACCTTGTCAATAAGTAATAAAACCATTATGGATCATACGGCCATAAGTAAGCAATTTTCGATTCTGAAACCGATAAGATCGATTCTTATGAAAAAATCTTCTATGAAATCGATTCCATCCATTTTCTTTCTTTGAGTGAAAAGCGATAAAAGGAGCGACAAGTAATCGTATATAGGAGCATATATAGGTACGATCCTTATATAAGGTGATTCGAAGAGCAAAGAAGCAAGTCGTTCTAAGTGCCAATGGCGAAGGGAACGAGAAAGAGAAAGAGAAAGAGAGAAATAGGCAGTTTCGGGCAACAATGCACTGACCGCGGGCTTGACCGTCTGTGTCTGCGCTGCCTCCTCTCTCTCTCTCTCTCTCTTCCTCTCTCTATCGCTCCTGACGTTTACGTCGTGCGAATGCATAAAATGTAATTGAAGAACGCGCGTCGGCTCGCAGCTCGCGAACCTTTTCATTCACGTTCGTATGCGTATTTTTCTTTCCCCTTTTTTTCTTTGTTTCTACACTTGCTGCTGCTGCTGCCGCCGCCGCCAACATCGCGCGTCGCGTGAGAAACTCGGTCTGTCGGACTTTATTATTCGTATATGATACTCGATGCTTCGACTGAACCGATTTGCAATTTTGCCGATTTGATGAATTTCGGCTCTCGGATTTTACCTACTTTTCTGGCGATTTTGTGTATACGTGTCAGTGTTTTGTGTCGTTTTACAGCTTTTTAAACGTTATTTGTAGAGTTTGTAGTTTGCACTTTTTAAAAGTGGATAAAGTCAAATATTTATGAACAATCTCTTTAGATATAACCTATAAGATGTAACGTCTGACTGTCTGTTTAGTCGGATTAATATGTTAAAAAATTTCTGAACCAATTTGGGTCGGATTATCACAAACAATTATTTACAAAAATCGGTTTACATCTTCTCTACTAAATTGCATAAAAATGCAAATTCTATCCGCGTATCTGCTTCTATTAACCCTTTTAAACCCTTCTTTCATAATTATTCAATTGGAACTAGAAGAAATCTTCGGTACCGTGAGATACACAAAACAATATGTAAACGTGCCATAAGTACCATATTAACCAGAAAACTTTTAAAAGAACGACAACGGTCACGAAAGCAATGCGTATGGAACTACAGTTCTTGATTTAAAAATCGAACTAATATTATTTTATTTATCTAAGAATCAATAGGAGTATGAAAATTAGCGTCTAAACTATGATATTACCACATCAAATATTTGATTGCATCAAAAGAGGTAATATTAGCAATAAAAATTTTTGGCTTAAAGGGATATTTTATTCTTTGAGATTATTTTTAATATAACTAAATTAGTAAAAGAATATTATTTCAACTTGGTAACCACTTGGATCTAAAAAGATTAAATCGAATAAGTAATTCCAAATTTCAAAAGTTGTAGCATATTTTGTGTGAGTAGGTGATTCAGCGTTAGTTATTATCTAATCATTTCTTTACTCAATTTCATTAGCTAAAATACTTATTAAGGGCCGCGTACAAATTACGTAAGCGCTATTTTTCATACTTTGAACTCCCCCTATCTCCACATAAAGGGCTGTAAGTTTTTCGTGACCCCTACCCTCCTCTCTTACATAAGATGTTCTCATTAAACGAGAGGGGTAGGGGGGAGGGGGGAGGGGTAAAAACTATATAAAAAAAATTCAATTTTTCCGTGGCAAAGTATTTCTTAATTTTATATTAACCCTTAATTTTATTTTAATTGAATAATTTATAAATTAATGGTTTATCATTTATAAATAAATTAATAAACCATTAATAATTAAGTCATACAGAAGTAAGTAAATAGAAACGTTTTTCATAAACTATTTTTATTTCAAGATTTGGTATAAATTTAATTATAATATTTAACGTTTAAATGTTAACTATAAGTTTTTACTTCAAAGTTATCTTAACATTTTCTCGGTGGCTAATGTATAAAACTTTTATATTTTTTAAAGAATGAAGAGAACATATTGTAACAAATCAAGTACATAGGTAGGTCATAATAAAATATCTCATTCAAATTAATATCACTCTCAACTATAGTTAATGTAATTTTGTAAAAACATATAAAATTTTTATTTTTTTTGGTCTCCAAGAGAACTGCATTTTAATCCATAAATTCAATTTATTAATAATTGCAAATAGTTCAACTAATATCACTGGTATTTTATTGCACTTTTTGGATTATCGGAGAGTTAAGACGAAATCGCGGGCTAAGCAATATCAGAAAAACTGAGCGCAGCATCCGCAAGCACCCCTGCAGTCCCCCTTTTATCCGACATTCTTCCTTGTAATTGAACGCTGCTCGCATTCGTATATGTATATGTATATGTATCGAGGCCGCAACAGTTGCGACTCTCCGTACCGAAAGCATTTTTCATCGGTAGTGCGCATGGTTGTGCGGCGGTGGCCGCGGGGCGCAAGAAAGAAAGCCAATCGGCGCTGCTGCTGTGCAGTCTCGCGCGGAATTCATACCCCGACTTGACGCGGTGGTGGTCTGTGGGAATCTCGCGTCGAGCGTCGAACCCGGTCCACAGGACCAGCGCCAACACGCGGCACCTCTCGAGAAGAGCAAGAACCCGAGGGAGACAAAGACACGAGAACGAGAGAAACCACCGCGTCCTCGTATATCACGAAACTCTGACCTGCTAATGAAAATAGCCGAAAAAAATATATCGTCGAACTGGCCTGACCTCGAAAAGTCTATTTCAGCGTTCGCTTCCTAGGAAGGGTGCTGTATAATGTATATGAAGAAACATAGCGCGGCGAAATGTAATTTTGGAAAATTTTCGAGGGACTGTGGGTTGTGCAGGGTTGTGTTGTTTGCTGGTTTTATTTAGCTGCTGCCTCGCCCTTTGGTCGTGAGCTTATTAGGATCCCTTGTGGCCTTATGGCGATGGGAAGAAATCCTCACGATGGACCTAAGTATTCACGAAGCTCTACTTTTAACTGCTGTGAGTATGTATTTTAGCCATTTTTATGATTCTCTTTCGACTTGAATGGTAGAAGAGTTGTTTGTCGATACCATTGATTTGCACTCCAAAGAATTTAATTGAGTAAACAATATTTTCTTAGTGCGAAAATGAATATTTATGGAACGACTTTCAAACCAGAATAAACCAGAGTATTAGCTAGAATGTGTATATTTATAATGACATAGTAGGTGATCGTAAAAGTGACATACCGACACAAGAACAGAGGAGAATCGTGCAATACCTTCGCACTCTCTGCTATGCAACTTTTGAACGAACATTTTTGAAGTAATAATAAAGTATAGTTTTTATTAAATTGAATTAATAAATTCATAATGAAATTAGATTAATTACGATTTTGGGTTTCTAAAAACGTGTCGCCCAGTACTAACTCACTATTGTTCTTAATAGAGTTGTTTGGTCTAAATTTTAGTAATGGATTAAAATATATCTAAAATATTATGGCTATTAAAAGTATTTACTTCAAACCAAACCACAAAAAAAATAATAGTTAACTTGTGCACAAACATGTACTTAATTTCGAAAAATAACTTTTGAAATGGATTATATTGGTTTGACGCTTAGTGATATGAGAAGCGTTTGAGTATTGAATTTAAAATAATAAACCTGTAGTATGTTTGATTGAACTGCAATTTGTATAATATAGATAAACCTGCATTTTAAGTGTTGTCATATAGCAATAAGAGCATAAAACTTGTGGCAATCGTCCCTACTCTATATTAATGGTAATTTTAATTCTAATTCTATAAATGTTACTTGATAGTTTTATTCTATTACATCTGTAATTGCAGGGTGAAAGAGTAGGTACAATGTACATATTCCCTTTTTTGACAATTTGAGTTAAGCCTACAATAGCAATTTTTTGAAGTCTCGACCATCTTTTTAGAAAAGTTTCAAACTCTGTAAGACACTCATTATGGCATTTGTATGCCTATCATAATAAAATATTGATTACAGTGAAAAACACAGTACACACATTTTTTGTCGTTCTGTTTAATATTTCTTTAATTTTTAATATTACCTGAGAAACTCGATATTATGTCAACTAAATGTATGGATCAGATCAAAGTGGACCATTTCCAATCTCGTATCAGAACCCAAGTAATTTTTCACTGCATAAAATTCGAGAAAACAAAAAAAATTATTTTCTCTTTGCAGAAATCTTCTACTTAAGGGCCAAAACACATGTATGTTTGATTTTACAAAATCCTTTTTAATTTGTTGAGGGTCTCGGCCTTAACGGCTTAATACCAATAAAAACAAAAATCTTGGCTCACAAGCTCATTCGAAACCATTCAGAAACCAAAAATTAATTTCCCAAATACCTGAGCAGAAAAAAGTCGGGTCACCGGGTTAGCGCCTCCCGAGTCCCAATAATTCCCAATCACGCGCGCACACACCCAGGACGACGCAACGTCGGCTCGCTCGCGTCATTTCTCGCGTCTGCCGATCTTTGCGGGAAAAAGAGCTGCATGCCATTCCTGGCGTGGCTCGAGCGCGCGCGCGCGCGCGCTCTTCGTCGTCGTCACTGTATAGCGGCGTGCTTAGTTAGCGACAGGTTGCGCGTACAAAATAGCCCTGCAGCCTGTATAGTGCACATGCACACACACACACTCCTTTTTGCTCCTCTTCCCCTTGAGCGCTCGCCTTCATTTTTCAGGATGTTCGGACATATAGCTGCGCGCGCGCGCGGAATATCGTGACGTGCTCTCTGCGGAAAGAGTCGCTTTAAATTCGCCAACGACTGCTCGCTAATGTGTAATCTGCGCTGGTATAGGAGCGGGCGAATTAAAAAACGCAAAAAGAGGAGGACGCAACGGCGCAGTGTTTAAGACGAGGAGTGATTGATCGCAAGAGATTTCGCATGTTGCCCGAGCCTTTAGTTATTCGTAATGAAAAAGTTGATTAAAAAGCCTATCGGGGTTTAAAGATACGTGTAGCTCGATTGTAGGGAGTAGGGAGTAGCTTTTGGAATTTTATGAAATATGTGTGGATCGATGTTTTGGTCGTCATCTGCAAATACGATAGTGTAATTCGGAAAACTTAAGTTAATTTTAAAGCGATTGTTTTTGTAAGGTAATTTTTCGTAGGTACTTTTTTATTTGATAAATAAGTAGATATTTAAATTAATAATCATGTAATCTCTAACGATAAGTATATAGATAATTATTGGAATGTTTGTACGATGTTAATACGCACATTCGTTACTTAAAAATGATTCTAACAGCAAATTGTAGACGAGATTTTTAGAGTGTCTCATACACTCTTTAACAAAAATCTACTATATTTATTAGAAAGTATCTTTTAAGTATATTTACTATTATATTCTAATTCAAATTGATTATAGTACTAAAATCTACTAAATGTCGTAGATATCATCATTAATAAATTGAACCCGTTAAGCCCGAGGCCCTTAAAATTCAACGTAAAAGTCTTTAGAAATGAGAGAGAGATTTCTCGAGATTTCTCGAGATTTTTCGGCTTCTATGCAGCCAAAAAAAACTTGTTCCCTCATTATGATATTGAAATTGGTCCAATTCGACCTGAGCATATCGACGGCTAAGCAAAAGATGTTACCTATGCGTGCGTTTGACGAAGACGTTAACTTGGGGCGTGCTCCAAGAATATATATTAACTCAGACATCGCATGAAAAACGACAACTTTGTCCAATTCTCACTCGCATTACATTGTGTATTGGCAACTCTAAAAATACCGCTGCCAATTCATTGACACCCACCTTACTCAAAATAAATTACTTGTTCCAGTATGAAATTCTTTGTTCTAATAAATTAATTTTAATTTGCTACATCTCTTTCTAAATAATACCTCAGAAAGGGTATGCTTTCTTATCTCTGATGGTTTGACAAAAGATAATTTTTAACTAAAATTACAGAACGATAAGTAATAATCCTTATCACACCATTTTTTTTGCTGAACGTAATTTATTACAATTATTTAACTATTTAAATTCAATATAATTAGATGTTAGCACATAAATTCACTGAAATCCTAATCATCTAAAATTTTGTGAACGATTTGCCATCATAGATTTTCGAAATATAGCGGTTTAAACTATATATGACTTTTTTCGTGTATAACAAAAGAAGGGAAAGAGCCTATCCAAAATTTGCGGTATAATCACTAAATTGATCATAATATTTCTAACATACTAAAAAAATAATTCGAAAAATTGTTATAAAAAATCAAGATGATGATTATTTAATTTTCTTTTAAAATACGAATCTTCTTTAAAATTAAAATTTTCAAAAAAGTACGTAATCTCACCCTGGTAGAAATTTCACCTTAGTTGGCCAACGGTTGTCCAATAAATCCGCTAAAAACGTTACATTGGCCAACAGTTTACCAACCGTTGGTTAGCGTTTCTACCAGGGCAAATATCTCGGAATATAAAGGTCGTTGTGATCTGGGCTCAGAACTCGTTCAAAAGATACTAAAGAGCTACCGTTTTAGAAAGTTTCAGATCAAATACTGCTGATTTACTCCATAATTCGCTACTGAATAAAAATGGATTTCTTTTTTACAAAAAGATTTTTCTCTTTTCAAAAGAAAAAGATAAAGCATCAATAATTTTACTGAATATACTCATCCATATTCCAAATCATCTCAATTTTTTTTTTAAATTTTCCTTCTTATATTTCACAGATACTCGTATAACCGTTTGAAAGAATTGACAATTTCGTGAATAACAAAACAAGGGAAATAGTTTATTCAAAATTTCGGGTGGGAAAAGATAGATAATTTTTCGCATTTAAATGCATTATCACTCAATTGATGATATTATTTCAACGGTATCAAAAAATCTAAAAAACTAATACTCAAAAATTGAAAAACCACTAAAAAGACGTTTTCTTAAAATGATGTATTTTGATTCCCAGTATATCAAAACTCATGTTTCTAACATGTTTTTAGCAAAACTTTTTTTTTATCATAACAAACCTTCCTGTATGAGGAAACGAAGTTTGAAAATCGAGGAATAATTCGCTAAAGAAGCGCGTGCCGAGTTAACACGGTCTTGCGCTCAGCCGTCGATATACTTAGATTACAAAATTTCTAGTTTATCTTGTGGAAAATGAAACAAAACATAGGTATCCTCCAGGGCGCATAGCATACGGCTGAATTATTTACGGGCTAAACAATCATTTACTTATAACAATATTATTCTATACTATTATATTTAATTTTATGCAATGGTACATAATGACAATTAAACAATCTACGATATCACAAAATATTTCATTAAAATCGACTAAAATTTTTCAGAAATACCTCGTCTGTAGGTAAAGGTTCTTTGTATGCAGTCGCGATAATCTTAAATATCCACTTTTGTAGTTTGTCTTGGGCTCTTTCGCACGTATGTATGCTGTCGGCCCGTGTCACGTCTCGCCGACTGCGTGCTGCACTTCACTCTCGATTTTCGTGAAAACGAAAGTCACAATTTACGCTCTGAGCGATCCTCTTCAATTACCCAGTGAATTGTGCCGAGCATGAAAAGGGAAACCGATAAAGATTTACTGCTGTCGTGCAAATTAAATAAAAGAAGACTAAAGTTGGAAAAGATCCGTAAAACAATTGTTTAATTTATGAATATTGCTTTCATAATTCTATATTGAAAACCAACATTTTATTAAATAACCATAAAGTATGAATCAAATTTGGGTCAGTGCTCAAATGTGGGTCAATAGCATTTTTTGAGCTGAGTATGTAAGATTTCTAAGCAGTATAGTTAGATTTTTATTAGAGCCACCCTCACTGATATGATACTTTGTAAAACTCACTGGCCATGGCGGGGGATGCTAGTTATTTTATAAAAAAAAACGCTGAAATGCGTACATTTTCAAATTTTAAATGAGACATCGACACATCGTAATAGTGGTTGGAAAGTATATAAATGAGTAAATTTTCTTATTTATAGCAACTAAATAATCAAAATTAATCACGTAATAAACGCTTTCGCGCACTGTTAAAGTTTAGTGACCCACATTTGAGTACCTACATTCAATTATAAAAAAAGAATTGATACAAAAGTAGTAATATCTTTGAGCCAAAACCACCTAGGGTTTTGAAATTCTTATGGTATATGCTAAAATATTTTATATTATAGTAAACTTGAACCGTACAAAAGTTTTCTAAAAAATATTGTCTGTAGATTATGGTGTCAATTAAAAAATAAATGTTGTTCCACATATCAGCACTTTACCTTACACTATCTATAAAAAAATGTAGGTATTGTTTTGCATACTAATAATATTAACTCAAATGATAGTAAAACGATGCGTATTTACTTCATGAAATACGGTGACTTGATTACAATTTATTAATAATTGTTTGTTAACATGGTATATTTTTAAATAAGAAATAGTTTGTTGAACTTATGATTGCAAAGTAGAATGATAAGCATTGCAAAAAAACTTCGGATATATCTTAACCAAAGCAACGAAAGAAAGAATGGAATTGATAAAATTATTGTATTAGTGATAACTACAATGTAGATAACACTAACTTCGTAAGTCCAAGTTGAAGAGCTCCAAAATCTTCAGTAAACAGCCATATTAAGCGGATGTGAAACGTCGACACATTTTCTATCTCAGCGGAGTATGTAATAAATTAAACTATTGATTCGTAAATATTTCTTTAAAATTTTTGTCAGTTCCTTTTCTCTTATTACACTAAATATTTACAGTGAAGATTATATATTTAAATGTGTTCACTTTATAATAAATCTATTTTACATGCTTTTTGTATTCGCGGCTTTGCTGTTATTTTAACACATGAGAAAAATAATTCTTTAATATGTTTCGTCTTGTATGGCTTGGTATTTGGTAGTCTTCGCGTAATTATATAACAAACAAATAAATAAACAGACATTCAAAGAGAATTATTATTTTTCTATATTTTTCCGAAATCACAAAATAAGAAAATTGTTTTAGGTAGGTGCAGTATAGTTTTTAAGTGATTGACAAACAAATAAATGTCATTACATAAATAAGCAAAAAAATTGATTTTCATGAGAAATATTTTTCTCTTTTCTAGAAAACTGAAGGAATATAATTTCAATATGGCCTACATATTTTCTCGGACTGAAAATAAAGAAAACAGATAATGCTTTATTTAGCACGTGTAGTGTTTTTTCAGATATTAAGTAGCAAATGTACAAAAAAATAAAAAAAAAATTAGTTTCTACTAAGGCCTACTTCTATTTCTTCTAGAAAAGCAAAACATTATCTATAATTCCTATCCCCCACATTTTTTTAAGATCAAACAATTAACCGAAGAAAATCATTCACATTGAAGAAAATGTTTACATTAAAATACCTATTATTAAGAATTTTATAAGAATAATTATGATGTTTTAAATAGATTGAATACACTGAAAAATTTTCAAAAAATCCTTACCTTAAAAAACTTTTAAAAAATCCTAAACCCACCCCCACTTCTCTTGCTTATCTCCGTCCGCTAAACGAATTCGTCGCGCGGCGGGCGGATTCCGCGCCGAGAACAAACGGCCGCTAATACGTCCCAATTTGCCTGCATCCCTATAGTTATAAGCCAGCCACGCTGGCAATTCCCTGCAGCTCGACCTCACTCCGCTCATTGTTACCTCCGCCAGTGACAACCGCCTCCCGCAGTCCGTGCGCACGCGTCCCTCCCCTGATCTGCACGTAGCTTATAATCCCTCGGGTGTTCCCGTCGTAAAAGCGCGCGGAGCGCGCGCCGCTGGTTGTATTATATATTAAGCCGAAGCGCCGCTGCGTAGCTGCAGTCATAACTATACGGTATGTACCTTATACAGTGCAATCCGAAAAAGCGACTGCGGAAGCGCGCAGCTTTACAACTTGTTATACGCTGCCCCCGCGTCTAGCGTATACCTACCTGCACGTGCGCCTTGGCGCGCGAGGCAGACTTTCTTTTAACACCGTCAAATTGCCCGGCAGAGAGGGAGACGGAGAGGCCCCGGGATTATCGCAGTGGAAAGCCATACCTTCGTCGTCGTGTTTCCCGAAATTTTCTCGAGATGAAAATATATTACTCCTCTCTCGAGACACTGAAGTGCGCGCGCAAGGTTGCACTGGCACTCGACTGAAGTCTGAAGCGCACAATGCCATGTGCTTTCACTTCGTCGTTCGCTTCGTCTTCCGTTTTTCTATACCTTTTTTCCGAGCTGTTCACCTTTGTAAACATCCTGTCGTTGGCTTTTCTTTTCGTGCCTGCTTCGTTTTCTTCTTTTTTTGTTGGATTCAGAGACGAAAAGTGTCAAAGGGGGACGTCCTCGGATGAGCTTTTATTGCTAAATTTTGATTTCTCGAGTGCCGCTGACCAAGTGTGCCTCGTATACTTCTATGGGTGGGTTGGAAATGTTGGTATAAAGGCATGAATGGAGGCTACCCGCAGAACAGTTTTTTTTCAAGTGAGCCACAGAACTGTTACCTTTGACTGATTTATTATTATATACGTCACAATTTGTAGTTTATTATAAAGTTTTGTATATTCTAGGGGTTTTGGGTCAGTTACTGCTAGTATTGTTAAATAAATCTGATTTACAAAGAAGAATAAACGGTGAATGTAATAAATTGTCTCATAAAAAGAGGACACGTTATAATAAATGTTTAGAGGACGGACAGAAAATATTTTATAACTGCAATTTGGTACATTTTATACATGTTAGCATAATAAATCTACAAATATAAGTTATAATAAAGATATTGTGAAAAGCATACATATAATAAATTACTTTAATGTAAATGTAATCCCACTAAAATGTTTTATACATTTATGATGCTTTTTATTGAATAATTAAGAAGTGCCAAAAATTAAACTGATTACACTATAAGACAGATATAATCCAATTAAAATTTTCTATTCTATTATAATTTATCGTTATATGCCGCGTAACATCTTTCAGTACCTACAATATGTTTTTCAGATTTTTTCGAATAACTGTAGTGGAACACCGTCAGCGGTTCTGCCGAACCTCGAAGAGCTGCGGCTCCTTAAAAAATACTTGGACTGGGTTATTTTCATTCTTAACAGCCGAAACACGCCTCGGCTAAATAGAAAACGGCTCCTCTTCACCCAAAGTATACGGCTGAATTTTCCTGCACATTCACCTGCGCCGGCTCTCTAATTATCGCGGCGAGCCGCGAATGTATATCGCACGAGCGAACGAGCGCCGTATTACCGTCAGTCCGCTCGTAGAGAAATACTAGGGTGGGCGCACGTGCGAGGATTATGTGTATAATTTTGGTGGTATGTTTCCAGGTCTCTTTTTGGCCCTCTCTTCTTACTGCGCCCTCTATTGCACGAAAAATATTATACATTTTTGTTATTTATATTATTTATTATGTATGATAGTATTTTTAATACAGATATGTACAATAGCTTGAAGAAAAATAATAATTAATATATAATATAGTTTTAACGCTAGGTATATATAGCGAGCAATATTAGGTCCTATTTATAATATAAACTTCTAAAATAAAGCTGAATTAAGTTTTAATTTTTTATAACTTTATTAAATACAAATTCTTAATTATATTTTAATTTACAGTTTATCTTCAAGCTACAAAAAAGTACATAAAAATATATTACCTACAACGAATAAAATATATTAAATACATAATCGATATAGGGGAGAGTACTCCAGTATGAACAGTGGACACCCATAGCTATTTTAGTTGTAACTTTTGAGTACCAAGGTGAAAATGAATAATGAAAATGAAATAATCTGAATTAAGTAATTAATAACGAAAAATGAAGATTATGAGTTTTCGAAGAAGTATTATTTGTTTAAGTATTTAAAAATGGTGCTTCAAAGATTGGTAAAAGTTATAAAATAGTATGTTGTTTGTGTCTATTTTACTTTAAATCTGAATAAAATGAAGAATAACGGCATTTTCGTTTTTATCACAGAAACTTTCAGAGACTTGATTTAAAAATAAGAACCGCTGGTCATATTTAATAGAACTATAACATATGCATCTAATTCAACATCTAAACTGCTGCTGTGTAGCTGTAGAAGCCCAATAGCCATGGGGTGTATACTGGGAGTAGGGTTATACTGGGGGATTCTCCGCTACTCAAATTAAATTTTCTAAACACTTGTGAAATGTGCAATTAACACCTTACGCAATATTAACAAATATAATAAATTCGCAAATTAACAAAAAATTACTGTGAAACTATGACTACGTGCAAGTTAAATCATGATATGAAATAAAAGATCACCATCAAGCACATCAGAGAATTGCACTTTTATGACTCGCAGTCAGTGAAGCATTCATATAGCCGCGTGCACTTGTTCAGCCGGCGCGATATTATCTATTAATGAACTTGCGCGCAGTTCATAAATATACAATTAGCTCGGGTTTAAAATTTTCTGCACAGCAGCTATAAGCGCCTTCCAAGCCTCGGCTATCCCTCCAGCATACACGAAAAGAAAAAGAAGAAAAAAAAGCCATCCGAAAAAGAATGCTGCGCTCGGTAATGCAGAGCCGGTGCAACAGAGAGCTCGCGCGTGTATAAGGCGGCGGTGCGTTGGGTAGGTGGTAGCTCGTGCAGAAACGCGTTACGGGTGCGTGCAAGTGAATATTAAAAAGGAATATAAGGCGCGGTAAAATGACGCGCTACAGGGCGCTCCGGTTATGTCCGAGGCGTAATTTATGCCGGTAACTGTCAGAAATACCCGAATTTCGGGGCAAGTGCAGGCCCTTGTTTCTTGCAGGCCGCTCGTTTCGCTGCGCACTTATCGCTGCTGGCGAGGCCGTCTCGCGTGGTGTACATGTACGGACACTCGCGCGGCGGGCCCGCGAGCATTCTTCTTTAGAATTTCGCCTGTGCGAGCCAGTCGTACTTACAACGTTGCAGACTTAGTTTGCCGAATGATAATAAAGGTGTATAAAACAAACTGCACGCTTGCCACGAGTTATTTCTGCAATTTTGTGTTTTGAAAGAATTTTTTCTCTCGGTCGTTAGAACGGTATTTCGAAAATGTTTCGAAGCAAATTAAAATTGATATTTATGTTTCATTTTATGTAACTGATCATAATAACCAATTTACGAATTAGATTTATTATTCTCTGAAAGATTAGTGTAAAAATCGATGAAAAAAATATTTTAAATACTACCTACTGCACCATTACCACTGCTAAAATTTACTGTGCTTATTTAGATGTAAAAATCGATGAGAAAAGTATTCTAAATACTACCTACTGCGCCATTACCACTGCTAAAATTTGCTGTGCTTATTTAGATGTAAACATCTAGTCCTTTATTTCAATATATATACTTTCTATTAACTTTAATAACGAGCCACCGTTTTGTATTCAATTAACCTTTCGGAAAATTCGTCGATTAATGATAGAATAAATAAACTAGTATAGGGAAGAGTACTCCAGTACGGACCAATAGCTATTTTGGCTATAACGTTTGATTACCTCGGTGAAAATCAAAATTTCAAAATAGCATTTGTCGTATAAATGGACCTTTCTAAAACAATAAATTATTATTGGTCAAACTTAATTATTTGAACTAATTATTAATGAAAACCAAAAAATTAAGACTGAATGTTCGTAGTTCTTTTGCCTGAATGCTTAAAAATGGTAATTAAAACATATGTACAAGTTGTAAAACAGTATAAGTATTTATTACGAATATTGAACTATTAACATGTGATTAATTTAATTATAATATCTTAAAGCATTTATAATTTAAAATTTAAGATTTTACAAATTTTACAAATAAAAATATTGATTATTCAAAAAAGATTTTTATCCAAAAATTACTACTGAAAATTAGTATTAGAAGTATCTTTTGCACTCGATCTAACCATAACGTTTTTTACAAATTAAATTTAAAATTACAAGAAATAACTATAAAAGTGTGTGTTTACATTGAGCCACAGTTTTAGTGTACATACTGGGCAACAATTATTACATTGTACCATTTCAGGTTATATTGTGTTAGAAAAAAGCTTCCTCTTCGAGCAACACTTTTACTCATTCAAGAAGTACTAAAAATTATGTATCTCATTGCTATTTAGATAAGAATTTACTTATCGAGACAGAGGCCGGGATTGCCAATAAAATTTATGGGATGTACCGAATAATGGTAAAATATAAAATAAATTAAAAAACCAACTGTTTATTAAAAAATGAAATCTTTGAATTATACCGTTTCTTGAAAGATCAAGTCTATTTTGTATAGTAATAAAAATTAATTACTTAAACAAAAAAATTATTTGTTCATATAATATTGAATGAATACTAACGTAGGAACTCGGTTTATTTTTTTGATTTCTCTTCTAATTATTATAGCTTTTTCAGTTTTTTACATGAACAAAGGTTAATTTTCTTGAAATTGTTTAAACTCAATGAATGGTCTGAAATAAGTGAAACATTTTTTAACATCAAAATACCTCAAAACAAAATATCAACTTCTATTCACAATACTTTAACTGATAGTCTCTTGAAGTTACAAAAATATTTATGGTCATGGGTTGCGTAAGGAATTTTTTGAAGTTAGAAAAGTAAGCTTCGAGAAAAGCGCGTTGAAAGTTTTAATTTGGTATGCTATCCAATGTAAATTGTTTCACTCAACTGGCTATAACTTTGGTATAACAAACAGTTTTGATATCCAGCAGGGCTCAAAATGTTCATAAAACTATAAACATATATAATATGTAATAACATTTTTCTCATTTTTATGGTAAAAAATCAATGGAGTTCCCCCTTGACTGTATTACAATTTTTAATATACATACTATTGTACTTAAAAGACCACGACTATAATATCCCAAAAACATGCGCTTGAACCACGCGAAAATCGGAGCCTAATTAGGTCAAGCGTGAAAAATATAAGATCATCTCACTCGATGCGATTACCTCCGAACTAATCAAATGCCTTCCCAAAATAGAATCTTTTAAAAGTATCTCCGCACGTGCGGACAAAAAAGTAGCAAGTCAAAGCCCGCATTGAGCATCGATTATGGTTGTAAAGAACTAATAACTAAAAATTAAATCTATTTATTTTATATGTAAAGAAGATGAATGTATATTTTTTTTATATGATCGAATTTGTTAGAATTTAAAAAAAAAGCTTCCAATAAGGTTAGCAAGGGCGATAATTAGATCGAATGAGATTATAGTATTTATAAAAATTTTCAACAAATTCGATCAGATGTTTATTTTGTTCGATATACAGCACTCCGTTGTAGGAATCCCAAATCCGTGGGAGTTCTATCTCCTTATGCCCTACTCTAAAACAGAAACAATAAAAGATTTATTGTTTTTTACGAACATAGACTATTGATGAATATTTAAAAATTAAAAATCGGTAAATTGACAAAAAAGCGACACTTTAAAATAGAAATTCATTTTTGCACAGAAAATTATTAAGCTTTGATGCAATAAAAGTTGTTTAAATTAATAATCATTTTAATTTTCCAGGTTCATAAATTTATATTAATAAATTTCGTTAACGAGAAAATATAATCAGCTATATGCATTATTAAAATCAACGTGATTGGTCACATAGTTTTTGTCTTATCTTTTTCCCTTCAATTTCAAAAAAAGAGTTTTTATGCAAAATCGCGTTTAATAGATTCTGCTTATTTCCGCCCCACGTACTTACCCTTATACGTACAAAAACGTATGGGTCACCCTTCAAATTTTGAATTTTCAAATGTGGCTTTCCAGACATATTCTAACCATAGGATAGTACTGATCTACGCAAAAAAGGAAAGACTCGATTTGTCCACTCAGCTACAGCGGCTGCCCCCTTCAACCAAATCCAAAATCATCGCAAGCGCCAAAGCCTAATTAAAGTAGCGAGCGATGGCGCTCCTAACACATCATAATGCTCCGCCGCTCGGAGCGCGCAGATCTCTCTAACTTTGTTCGCGAGCGTGAGAAAGGCCCGGCTCCGTGCGCCTGTATATATACCCGCGAGGAATGGCACGACGACGACGACGACGACGACTGCTGGAGTGCGTGTGTCACAAAGAAGCTTCGGCCCTCTCTCTCTCTCTCTCTCTGCTCCACTCTTCTTCCGAGCGCGCGCATCACGAACACATGCCCGCCAGGCACACACTCATAAGCGCGCGCGCACTGCGCATACAACACCGCGCGGGGTTCCCACCCTTGAGACCTAGAGACCCAGGATGATCGCTATTCGCTCTGCTCTGCTCTGCTCCGCTCTGCTCCGCTCTGCTCCGCTCTGCTCCGCTCTGCTCCTCTCATGACCAAATATAGAGGATCGCTCCTCCGCGAATTGAGCGCTCTATCTCTCTCGCGGTTTCGGCGCGGGCTTTTTGCACCGCTCTGTATAGTCTATATATACATATATACCCGAGACAGAAGCCAGCGAGAGGTGCACACTGCAGCACGGCTGCATGCTGTGTATATATATGTACATGCACCGTGTATATGTGCGACGAGCGATGCGCGAGGATGATGCCGATTTCGTGATATTGTGTATGTATAAGTATGTGCGTGGCGAGAGGCGAGAGCGCAGCAACCCCTCGATTCGCGGTATTTGTCCTGCTCACGGAGTGAGCTTTCTTATTGCTTTCGGTGAGCCGATGGGTTCTTAACCCCGTTCTGGAATTCGTGCTTGATTATTCATTGGCTCGCGTGTGAATATGCATTGCACGATGTTTAAGGGTATACGACAATGGGGACGTTCGAAATAAATTGTTTTGGTTTCCCTGTACTTTTCGATTGAGCCGCACTGAGCGAATTAACAAATATTGTAATTAGGAAGGGACGATGGTATAATCATTAAATTTTATTTTGTGAATACGAGGGGTTGTCTACAAACGATCAAATGTGCAGTTTATTTGATTAATTAACTAAAAGCGAAATCCATGATTGTCGGAAATTTTACGTTTCGTGGTGTTTTTTTTTTATAGATATTACAGTGTTTACATTCAAATGTTATTTAAAGGAAGGGTTATCTAAGAATATGAATTTATTTGATCAATTTCAATTGTATAGTAAAGATTATTTAGTATCAGTGATTAATTACACTTTAATTTACTGTAAATGGAATGGAATGTTTATAAAGTTAAAAAGTACGGTCAAATACAAGAATCAATTATTTAAACAATTTATAAGCTCATTATACATGCCAACGTTTTACATAATAAATATTAAGGCTCATTTGAACTAATGCTCAAAATTTGTTTGACTTATTTTATTGTAAATAAGCAAAGACAAAGTAATGGGAGCATACGCTCTCGAAAAAAGGGTGTGCACCTACAGATCGACTCCGTGTACTAAAATAAAAACACCGAATTGTATTTCCTTTGTTCTAAGTGCGGCTTATGCCTCGAGCTAGAATTAACAAAAGGAATTTTAGAGTTTAAAAACTTTTCTTTTTTCTCTAAAACCAACTTTTTTTCTTTGTTAATTCTAGTTTGAGTGACATGCATAACAACAAAAATAAAATTTAATTTCTTGATTTTGAACCACAAGGTGCTGCAATTACTTGTATCATAGTTTATTTGTAGTTTCTTATTTTATATTTATACTTTTATAAGTTTATTTAGTTTTTCTTTTAAAACTATTTAAAACTTTTAAGCATTGATTCAAATCATTAAATAGCAAAAAACCAGATATAATAAGTTTATAAACTGATGCTTGCAAACAACATTTTAGATAATTGCTTATAAATAGCAATACCTTAAACGGTAACATTATTTAACAAAATACTAAGAATGAAAATGCTTTTATTTAAATCAATGATGAAACAAACATTGATTACAGATTGAAAATAACTTTTTTCCTCTAATATAAATCAAAACAGGCATCACTACAACTGCTCAAACGTACTAACAAGCAAGTAAAAGATAAAACCCCTAATTGACTAGCTGCGATTGAAGTATCATCACCGCCCGATTAAAATCCGATGATCGACTGCTTCAAACGCTACAAAAATCACTATAACATTTTGTTGCGTCCGCGCGTAAATCCCAAAGACCTCGAAAATATCCCGTATAAAAAAGTACACCGGTTAATTTATCTCACGCCCCCAATAGCGAAAAAACTTTTTCAGAGGTCGACGAATTGCCCGCATTAGCCACGATATACACAGTGATACACGCACAGCGGCAAGCACTGCGCGAATTCCGACCGCTGCCTAATCGAGCTTTGCACTCGCGTGGTTTTTTTTCTTTCGCTAGAGGCACTTATCATGTGCTTAACTTATACAGTGTTTCTCTCTGTGTCTCTCTCTATCTCTCTGTCGCTCGCTCACTCCCCGTTTTGCGCCCGACGACTGCGCTCGATGTTGCTAGCCGAGAGATGGTTCATATAGCTTAGCTAACTGCTGCCTGTTGTGCTACTGCGAGCAATAATGCCCATGCTATATGCTACCACGTGGGTTTATCGCGAGCCGCAGATTACAAATTAACGCGAAGCGCGCCGCGACGATGCTGTTGTACAGTTCGCTGTACGTACATCGCGATCACTGTTGAAGACAGAGTTGCAAAATGAAGATTTGAAGTGCTTGTTTTTTCTGTCCGTGTCACGTGATAGGAGGAGAAATAATTTAACTCGACAGTTTTTAATCGCGATTGAAATAGTATTATTTAGTTACAAATTAATAAATCATTTAATATATCAGATATTTTCGGAATAAATGAGTTTTTACGGATATTATGTATTTTATGCTGAGATAATACACCTTGGGTGATAGTTGCCGCAACGTTGATCTAGACCAAGCAACGTAACTTTTTAAAGCTGTAAGTACTATATATAGTTGGCAACGTTGCAAAAATATTAAAGTTCCGCTTTCTTGGCACAGTATGTAGGTATATTGTGAAAGCATTGTGATAACATGTTCTATGGCATATTCTAAGAATGTTGCATTTGAGACCAGCTTAGAACGTTTCTACACAGAGAGAATTTTCTAATAAAAATTATAGCGAAATTCAGGGTAAAAATTACCGTAAATAACTATAAAGCTGGGACACTCCTACTTTCTGGCACTTTTTACTGATATTTTACTATAAAAATTACCTCATTGACTACAAATTCTACCGCACAGACTATAAATTTTACCGCACTGAATGGTAAATTTGCCTGATTTGAAAAAAAAGAAGACAGCTGATAAAGAAAACAACTGAGCATGTACACATTTTAGGTTACCTCAAATATAAATGTGTATAAATGTACTAATTTAAGTATTAATGATACTGCTACATCAATTCGAAGAAAATCCAGATTTTTAAAAAATATTTCGTACAAATTTTACCACAAATTTCGGCTTTCTCTAAGATTCGTACAGGGAACTTTTACTCTGCGGCAGGCAAATTTTACCCTTCAGTACGGTAAAATTTATCGTAAATATCAATAAAAACTGCCGGAAAGTTAGAGTGTCCCAGCTTTATAGTCATTCACGGTAATTTTTTCTGCGAATTTCGTCATAATTTTTATTAGAAAATTCTCTTCGTGTAGAATAATTCTTACATCTTCTGAAGTTGTTAAAGTACCAATTTTTACGCTCCAAGAACGTTGCGAGAACGTCGCTATACTCTCTAAATTTTGAAGAGTGAAAATTTACCGTAAATGCATTATAAATGAGTTGATTGATATATTTCGAGTAAAAGTAACACTCTTTTAAATTTAAAGAGTATAATTTAAAAGTACAGACAATCAGCCAAAAAGACCCTACACACCACGTACGGATATTAACTTTTAGTCGAAATTGGCTGAAATTGTTCTGTAGTATGATTCAATGCCGGCCACTTAATTTCTATCCATTGTAATTCCAATATTATGCTTCGAATTGACTTACAATCATAAGGGACTTTTGCTTAGCCTTACTTGAACTAGGTCCTTATTTGACAAATAATCAAAAACGTGAAAGTATAATTAGATACAAATTTACCACATTTGTTGAACCACATTGGAATGGTACTTCCTAATTAGAGCTTTTTAGACTTCCGTCTCTTCCGAGATTGTAATTATCAGTTTTTCAATTTTGTACAACTAGCCGCATTTACCGCAAAAAAAATAAGATCCGAGAAAGGATCTTCCTTCCAGTGTATACTTACTAGAAGAAACTACCATCAGCTTTTTTACAAGACTGCATCCGAAATCGTTTATATTCCCTGGTCAAATCCAAGTTAACAAACTCGATTATATAATAAGATTCCTTTCACATTTCAAACAGAAAACCAACGCGAATTATACACATCTCTACAAAATCCTTCGCAGATCAATTGTTCTTAGCTTGCATCCTCCTCAATATTTTTTACACCAACTGCACCAGCGCATCGCCAATTCCAGCAGTCAGGTGCATCCAACTGCGCAGCTTCGAGCATAATCCACTTCCCTCCTCGCGCGTGTCGAGTCTCCGTCGAGCGTTTTTCTCCCCTCTCTCTCTCTCTCTCTCTCTCTCTCCGCATCTTCCTCGACGAGAAAGCTCTCGCGCTCCATTCTCATCATCATCCGCCGCCGCAATGGCAAAACCTCTGGAGCGCGCAGCGCAGTCCCTATATATAGATACATACGTACAGCGAAGGATGATCGTGTCATCGCGCCGGAAAATCGGCGAGTCCTTGAAGAATCTCGGCCGCAGTGTCTGCTGCAGGCTATCTCGCCAACTGGAACCGAGCATCGGCAGATATTCCTTCCTGTGCCTCCCGTGCACGCGCGCGGGGCCCTTCCCCAAAGAAACACCGACGAGCGTAAAAGTACGTGCGCTCAGCCTCACCGTCCACTGTATATATATATATACGTATATGTATATTATAATACGTGCCCACACGGTAGTGGGAGTCATCGGATGAGTGACCACCGCCAGCGCCGTGTCGTGTTCACTCACTCGAGTACTACTTTACTATACTACTACTACTACTACTGCTGCTGCTGCTGCTGCTGCTCGAGTGCAAAATTAAATGTGTGCGTAACGCGAATGCTGAAGAGCCAGAAAGAGAGAAAGAGAGTGTATGAGAGAAGTGGACCTCGTGATACCGCGCAGTAAATCGGTTCGTTTGAACTTTTAATGACGTAAATGCGTTTATTAAATGCATTGCGCTGCTACTGCTGCTGATTCTGCGCGCTCTGCCGGGTCGACTCCCTCTTTTATATACTTTGCGTTTTGATGGATATGACGGATTCCGTCCGCTGTGTTTTGCTGTGGTGCGTGGATTGTTTAAAGCGCAAGTCGGCTTTAAATATAGACTCTAATTACTTTTAATGAATTTCAGCGATATAAACAAAATTGTTGGTGGTCTTTTTATTTGGTTTTGCTTTAATGGTAAAATGGTAAAAACTTTATTCTAAAAAATGTTTTCAGTGAATATTATTATTAAACTTTAACCATTACTTGCAATACAATTGAATAAATTGAAAAGCGATAGCGTATACATGAAGTAAAACAAATTAACTGATCCTCGCCAAAATTATCTATACATACACAAAATATGCTTGAAAAGTTAGACAAATACATGTACACTGTAAAGCTCGTTAAGTTAAGAAAATAACTAAATTTATAGCACAATTATACCATACAAAATAATTCTTCCAATTATATACCGTTACAAACCTAGCTTCTGATTAGTATCCAATTGATAGTTTTTTCGTACATAAATTGATATCTCAAATTAGTTGTTACAAAAATTTGTTTTAAGGTTTAGGAAATAATTATTGATTATCCAAATCTAAAAAATGCGTATTTAAAGTCTAAAAAGTTTAGGTACAATTTACTCTTAAAAAAACAAGAGCTGATCAATGATCACTCTTAGCTAAGCAGAAACTGGGTCCGTAACATAAATTACTTTTAATAGGTGTGAAAATGCATGACAAAAATAATTCTACTTTTCAATTTATATCAATAAATCATCATTTGTAAATTGTTACTTACAAATGTTAATCATCAGTAGCTAATCGGCTTCTTTGAATGCTTAACAAGGTAAATACGTTATTAAGCGGATTGCTGTTGTGCACGCTACAGGTACCTATATATGCAATTTCGTTCGCTCTCTCTCTCTCTCTCTCTCTCTCTCTCTCTCTCTCTCTCTCTCTCTCTCTCTCTCTCTCTCTCTCTCTCTCTCTCTCTCTCTCTCTCTCTCTCTCTTCATCCGCCACTTGAATATTATGACGCATTTCTTTCTCTTATACATACGGTGCGCACACGAGTCGAGTTGTTAAATCTTTGGATGCGGGACAGGGAAGGTCTTTAATTTGCCGTTCCTACGTTTCAATGTGTATACTTTTGCTTCAAGTGCAGATCTTATCGAGAACTTAATTTATTAGCCTCCAGTCAATTATGTAAGTAATACGATATAAGTATATAACGTGCTCGCAATGTGGATTTTAAAAGATTTCTATTTTGCGACGTAAAAATTAGAATAATTTATTCCAATTAGAATTAGGCAAATTTGGAGTTTTTACGGTTATATTTTTTTGAAAGTATATTATACATTTTTCGAGCGTAAAACTACTTCAGTGAGTACTAATGTAACTTATATGCATATCTAATTATTTGCTTTTTTGCACTTCTTTTTAATGAAAAATGTTAAACTCGATAAGCATTAATCATGATGATTAATACAATTAATAATCATGAATACAAACAATAGTTTTATTTCCTTTTTATAATTCATAAAAAAGTAAAAACAAGTTATATTTATCAAAAAATTAGAATACTCAATGATTGAAATATTATTTATCAATCGATTTTGATTATTCGTACTGCCAATGACATACACGTGTGACCTTTCTTTATGTATCGTTACATCAATCGCATACTTTCTTACCGCAACGTTATAATTATTATCACAAATATCACCTTGAACAAGGAAATGAAATTCCTAGATTGTTATTAGTTATAGCAAACAAACCTAAATCAAAATAGCATGAGGAATCCGCTTATCAAATTATTTTGCAACTGTGAGTGCAACTATTCAAACTATGCCAGATAGATCGTTTTCTCCACGGGAGCGTAGCACATGTCAGAGGGTCGTGTTTTATCGCACGATATTGCGATCCTTCGACATGGAAAGATTTTCTTTCTTGCCTGAGACTAATATTCCGCAGAACGAAAGACAGCAAACGTCGCCGAACTTGACCGAATATTAGCGTAGCTCGGAGCTGGAGCTCAGTGCCGTATTATATTTTGCGCAGTGCCACGTGGTAAGTGTGCAGTCTTTGTCTTAGTCTTTTTACAAGTTATATTTTTATTGTAATGATATTTAAATGTATAAAATATATTATATTATAAATAGTTATTTAAATATTGATCGAATATTGTTATAATTAAATTTGGTTAATTATCGATTTGATAAACAATATTTAAATAATGTTATACTGCACTTTTCTGCGAATAACATACAATTACTTCGTATTAAGCATTATTATTATTAACAAATAAATAAATAAATATGTATAATAATTTTATTGCAAATATCCGAATATTATATTATAACTTATAGTTATTAATATGCTTTTAGAATTATACGAAATGATTTTGAATAATCGTTATAAATAAATTGTCAATTGAACAATAGATAATTAGTCGTAGCGGACTGTACTTCAATAAATGAGAATAAACAACTCTCTAAACCTCGAGAAAATGGCAAAATATTCCGAAACATCATCTCCGAAAGAATTCCTAATCTTCTTCACATTTTGTAGCACCAACATACCTAATAGCAAATCGAAAATCCCCACGTAGCACGCGCTCCAAAATGCGCGTCCCTCGCATTCGCATTCCTGTCCCACTACGAGGCGCCACTCAACAGGCTCCTCGCGAGCGGCCCGAAAACAGTTGTGCGCCCTCGTCCGCTATAGCTATTGGCAGTCGGCATGTGCAGAGGTAAGCCTGAGCTCTCGTCGATCCGGCGTCCGGGCGGTCTCTGAGGCCTCTGATGGTGCTCATGCCCATGCGCCTGAAAAACCCAAAAGCCGCAGCTCCTTCGCTCCGTCCTTCTCTCTTCGTGATCTTCCGGCGCGCCGCGCAGCGGCGAAATCCGCACGCACACCAGCTCAGCAGCAGACCCATCATGCCTGAGAGATATATAGGGGACTGTGGGGCGAAACGGGCATTTCGATTCTTTCCAAAACTAATTGTTCAGTACTTGCATTCTTTTACATTTAATTTGATCTTTATGTTTAGGGGCAATGGGTTGTGTCCTAATGCTTGCCATCAAAACGGGATGTTTGTTTATTTAAGCGTTTATGGCATTTTGCAAATATTTGCAAGATCGCGAATTTTGACAATAATGTTTTGTCTATAACGATTATGTACCAAACTGACATGTTTTGGAAATAGTGAGCTTATTATTTTGTATTTTGAAAGATAAAAATGTGCCACAGGTTATATATTATGATTATGTTAGAGTACTGTCGTGAAATAACATTTTTACTACAAATAATTGCTCATTTAAACTGTTTGATTTATTGTTATACAAAAAAATATAAAAGAAGTAAGTGAAGTTTATGACGTATAACAAAAACAAAAGCAAAAACGAGTATTACGATACAAATAGTAGTTTTTGTCCAATGCATTATTGCATTGAGAAATAATTGGTGTTAAACTTATAAATTTACTAATAATTTATTGAGATGTAGATATAGCAATAACGAAATTAATTGAATTAAGTAATAAACAAATTTATGAGTACAATAGTCATTTGAAATGTGAGAAATTAAGTTTTAGGTTAGAGTTTAAAGAATTTTATACAGACCTCATGTCGCGACTCGTGGATAGCCTCGTGGTCTCGTGGCTCTGACCGTTAAAGAAATATTTTATAATCTTTTTCTTATAGTTTAATTGCAAAATGTATAAACTTTTAAGTTTCTTAATTAATAAATTAATTAATTAATCAATTAATTATTTCAAAATAATGGATGATACTCTTCAACCACTTGGAAGATGTTGAAAACTATTGTTACAGATTTCATTACCGATCACTGAATTCGTGTTTTTATGTATTATAGACAAACGATAAACGATTAAAACATAATTATTCACAAACCCAAATAAACATTTGTTATTTAAATTTGAATATCTGTCAAATGTCAAACATTCAAATGAATAAAAACAATTGATTAACATCCTGTATCAACGATTTTTCAAACCAAAAACCTCATCCATCGCAAAATCGAGCAAGAATCTCCCATCCTCGCCAAAGATACCTTACCTACCTACCCACCTCAAACATACAACATCCAAAAATTCCAAAGCGTGCCCCCACCCCCAAAAAGAAGAAGGTGTCCCATCCAGCCCCTGACCTCCCCGTGCAGCTGACGACTCGTACTCTCTACCTACTCTCCTCCCCACTCCTCGTCCGCCGCTGCCGGCGGCGGCGGCGGCCGCACATGTTCGAGCCGCCGCCGGCTGCGCTGTACACGCCGACCGAGCGGCTCGAGCGCTCCTCTCGCAGCCGGCATTCTGACCTGGTACGCCGCCAGTGTCGGCTCGACGATCGCCAACCGATACTGCGACGTCGTTTCACTATATACATATATATTTCTATTACCATACACACATACATTCTCGTTCTATCCCTCTCTATCTCTCTGTCTCTCTCTCTCTCTCTCTCTACGTGTACACTTACTTAACCACAACGCAACGCACCAACGAGAGGACCGAGGCAGAAGCAACAATTATCCCGCAGACAGGCCACATATATTCGTACGGTACCGAAGAATAAAAGTGTTGTGTCACGAGTGTGAATAAATAAAAAAAGTATATACATCGCAATTAGCCCATTAACACTTGTATAATATAATATCCGTGCAAAGGACGAGCTTAATAATTGCAACAACAACAACAACAACAACAACAACAAGAGAAAAAAGGGCAAAGTGTGCTTGTGCGCCGTATGTTGTATAGATAGTTATACCGCTGTATAAAGTGTTCGAGCCTCGAGTCTTCGTCTCGTCGGTCGGGGGGGCCACGTGGTGTCTCTCTACACATACTTCGCAATATAGACTTTGGTCTCTGCTGCTGTTCACGGCGCAACACGTGGTGCGCGTGCACAGCCGGCGGGGACAAAGGAAGTTAGGTGTACGCAGAGACACGGGGAGATCGCAAAGAAGCACACCAGGAGAGAGAGAGTATATACACACAGGGAGAGAAGGTCGCACAGACGAATGGAGATGGATCTGCTGTGCTGCGAGACGACGTCGCCGGCGGAGCGGACGGCCTATCCGGACCCGGCCCTCCTCGCCGATGACAGGATGCTCCAGAATCTCCTGCGCAGCGAGGAGAGGTACGCCCCGTCCTCCTCGTATTTCGGCTGCGTGCAGAGGGACATCTCGCCCCTCATGCGCAAAGTCGTCGCCGAGTGGATGCTGGAGGTGAGGATTGTATACACGCGCGCGCCCGGGGCGAAAGATGGGGCACTCAATTCTTTTTTTTTTCTTTCTTTCTACTCTTTCTTCTCTTTTCTTTGTTCGATTGTTGTATGCAGTGTTGCTTTTTGAGTGTGTGGTGTGTGTCAGATTTTTTACTAGGTTTTTAATGGATTTTGAATATTTATTAGGTTTGAGTTGATGGTTGGGTAGGTGCGTTTTAAATACCGATTGCCAGTGCGCGAATTTCGGGTTTTCGTATCAAGGCATTTTAAGCTTTATCAATTTCGAGAAAATTCAATTGTGATAAGTAGTTGACTGCACATTAGCAGCGTATTTATTCATGTGAATATTTGTTTACTTAATCAGAGTCTTATTTATATCGGCGTTTAAAAAACAACACACGCCCTATAGTTGAGGTTTGAATACCGATAGGTCCTTTAAATATTCAACTGTTTTTCGGGTTTTAGACTCGATTCTTGGAAAGTTGACAACTGCTTCATCAGAATACAACTCTTTACTCGATGATTGAATTATAATTATCAGCTTAAAATTCATTTTTATTTCAAATCTCACTAGATGAATCAATTGTCAACTATCCAATTTTAATAAGTATTTAAAAGACCTGCTTTGAATAACAGTTATTCCCCTATTTTTTTTGTCGTACCGCGAATGAGATTCCACTCGACAAAATCAGGAATTGAAATATCGGCTCGATTAAGATATATAAATATTCGCGTAATTCATTGAAATTTAATACAAGCTTTGCCGTATAAATTGTCGCTTCCCTTGCTCGTGTGTGTGTCTGTGTATACGCTCGGCTGACCGTGCACATGAAATTACAAAAAAAAGAATAATAAAACAAAAGCCGGAGTCGCTGCAGTTTTGATTAAACGCTATAATTTAGCTCTTAATGAGGCAGCTCTTATCGGTAGCTCTACAAAAATTCCATAAATTACAACACCTCTCTTGCACCTAAAAGATAAAGCAGCAGTAAAAAAGTACAACTTACAACCCAAAGCCGACGAGTCATCTGATTTTTTTTGTTGTATACCTCTCGAGTGGTGCCCGATCACAATTGAAATTTCTCTCCGCTTAACATCCGAGAAATCACGTGCAGCCGCGGTGCGCTCCAGCGCTCGTCTGTCTTCTCTGGCCGAGGAAACTTTTTCCCGGTACACGTGCAGCAGCACGCAGCAGACTATAATATAGCCCATGCCTCTCGTCGGTCGCTTTTTGCTTTTATTTTTTCCACGAACGCCTCGCAGCGGCAGCAGCAGCACCAAAAAGCGCTTCAGCCGCCGCTGTAAAATTCGCGAAAGGGCGTGGGTTTTCTTATCGAGTTACGTCACCTCTCTCTCTCCTCTCCTCGTTTATTTTTAACTTTCGCCTTCCTTTTTGTCCATCATCGTCCTCTTCCTCCAGCGCTCGCTCGCTCGCTCGCTCCTCCTCCTCCTCCTCCTCCTTCTCTTTTGTATCTTATTTTTTGGCAAAATAATAAAAAAAATGCGCAACCAGTTCGATTCCTCCACACCGCCACGGGCACCCCAGGGACATTTAAATTTCGACAGCGTGGCCCGTAGTCGACGACCGGACTTTTAAACTTTAAAAGCGCTGACTCTTTCCACTATAGCTTTCTAACTTATACCGTATACATATACACTTTGTCGTCGTCGATACATCGTGTCATCCTTACTCTGACCTTTAACGATTGCGAGAGAGCATGGCAGCAGCGTAAAAATGCGCGGTTGGCATGTTTCTCCCCAGTTCGGCTTTTGTTTTGTGTCCCCACGGCAGGGCACTATAGAGTAGAGCCGCCTTGTAGTCGCGAGCTGCGAGGAAAGGATGATTACGACAAGCTGCTGCTGCTGCGGCTGTCGTCCCCGAGGCTATTGAACCCCGGTTACGCGAGCGAGTGAGCGAGAGAGACTCGCGAATCGCCGCGTGCACACGTGTGCGCGCACTCGAAAGTCGATGTGTGTCTATCTGTTATACATCTCTCTCTCTCTCTCGCTCTCTCTCTCTCTCTCTCTCTCTCTCTCTCGCTCGCGGTTACTGTCTTCGCCTGTAATACTGTAATAGCGCGTGTAACGTCGTTTATTTTGCGAGTTCGCGAGTCTTTGTCTCTCGTTCAGGCCCATGTCATTGACAAATCTTGATGCGGAAATGGGCTAGATTCATATATTCGCAATTTCTTTTTTTTTCTCTTGCGCTCGAGCTTCTGGTGTATGAGTGTAAAAACTGGATTATAGAGATGGTATGACTTCCTGCTTCGAGAGTCGGTTTTAGAGAATGAAGAGACGTTGTTATATTTGGTCTAATAAAGAGGCGAGTCCTTGAACACGGGATTCCTGTACGATAGGTTCTTAAACGGACATGACTATGGCAACTCAACATTTTTTCGCCCGACTTTTGTGCAACGAAATAGTTCGTAAGAAAATATAAATTATAATAAGATTCAAGCGGGAGCATTTTAAGTTGTGAAAAAACTTTGTTTCTTAGACAGTTTTTAAAAGACCCAAAATTTTGATTTGTCATACTTGTTCTGAAAGTGCGGACTATGTTTTTTTTAATTCTGGAGTTGATACGAGTGTGTGTATGTGTATGTGTATGTGTATGTGTATGTGTGTTCATACGTCGTATCGACCGTTAGAAATATTTCTGTGTATATATAGAGGAGAACGGTGGAGTTTGCCGAATTAATTCGACTCGTTCGGTTCGCGAAATTTAAATGAATTCGGGTGACAGAGAGAAAGACGAAGGAGAGGGAGAGAGAGAGAGCTTTTATAGCACACATATACATGTTAGCTGCGTCAGACTGGATGCGCCTCGCGGAAATTACATATGTTGCCGGTCTGTCTTTCTCTCTCTCTCTCTCTCTCTCTCTCTCTCTCTCTCTATCTCTCCCTCCGTCTCTCTTTCATCCTCTTTCCTCTTTTCGTTCACGGTCTCCTATCTCTTTTTATCGCCTTAAAAACCTTTCTCACTCTATCTGTATAGTAATATGTGTGCGTGTGTGTTTCTATCACTCGCTAACTCATTTTTTCTCCTCGTGCCTCAGCTCGCCTCGTGTTTTTTCTCACATTCTGAAATATACTTACATGCTTAGCAAAAATTACACGGTCGTTATCTAAAACGAGCCAATTTTGTTAAGTGTCATTTGTCAAACAGATTTTCAAATTAAACATTTAATCCTTCTAATAACGTATCGAGCGATTGCTTAACAAAATAATTATTTTAATTTTGCCCGTATACTATAGAAAACAAAATTAAATTTGTAATAATATTCTAATGCAAAATCAACTAGACAACATTTGAAAGCCGAAGTTCAAGTTCATACAAGTGGTCATATCACCCGTATGCCACATCTCCGATCGATCGGTACATACATTAGACGCGAAGCCTTCATGCTTTAAGCCGCTCGAGTAACCGCTCCGTATTATAAATTCTTCTCTCGAAAACCAGTCTCCGAAATTCCCCAAAAACAAAAAGCAAGAAATCGGTATAGTAGACTCTTAATTTAATTCTACAATCCAAAGATCGAAATTAATTTCTGGAAGGAATACACATCGCACTTTTCATCTTCCACACACACGCGCGCGCTCGCGCAATTCACCGAAATTCGCAGCTTTTACGCAACAGCCGGCAAGAGAGAAAGAGCGAGAGAGCGAGTGTAATTACAGTGCCGGCATAGGGCATTTGTAAGAGTGACCTTGACGCGCCGGGCGAAACAGACGAGCGCACACACACGCAGGCGCGCATATAGAGGCTCTCTCTGGAATAGAGAGAAGCAAAGAAGGATGCGAGAGGGAGAGAGACATAGCGCTCGCTCTTACATGCCCACATATGCAGACGCGCGCGCGCGCACGCACTCATGCGCTCGCGAGGCAGTTTCGGGCGGCTCCGGCTTCTCCTCTTATCTCGGCGGAATCGGAAATCGAATTGTTTAAAAACGTTCGAAAAACTACCGCTGCTTTACTGGCCGCGGACTCGTCGACGGCATTTAAATTTTAAAATACCTACGGTCATTGCGGAACAGCGCCGTTTGGATTTAAAAGCCGTCCGCCCGCGACGACTATTCGTGCGTGCACGCGTATATAGGTACACGCATGAAGCTTCGTCTTCTTTCGATTTCTCAAAAGCAAAATTTTCGTTCTTTCATAACGTGTATACGTTAATTAAAGATTCATCTTTATTCGGAATACTATAATGATAGCGGGTATGCGAAGAGATCGACTTGATTATAGCTTTCGTGCAGGGTTTAATTAGTCGACGATGTATATAGTAATTTTCAAACTGGTATGTTTCGGATAAAACTGCATTCATCTCAAACTAATCTAAATGGTTAAAGTAAAAGGAAATATATGGAACGATTTGCGGACTAGCAGCTACCGATTTCTTACCGATCTTTTTGTAAAAATAACTTGTTTCTAGTCTGATAAACGTTTTACACGGCTCAACACCAGTTTTAATCAACATTTTCTGAGATTCATAAAGGAATTTAAAAGTCCCGTCCCTTTAACCCACCGCATTCAAAGCCATACAACAACGAAAAAGAAAACAATCATCGCGAAAAAACAAAACACTCGCCCTTTAAAAAGCAACAAGAAGAGAGCAAAAAAAAAGCGAACACAAAATCGCACGCACAGTGCCGGGAATGAAAAAACAATTGGTCGAAAAGCCGCGCGGCGCGCATTCACGCAAAGGAAGTGCATTCGCTCCTTCCTTCCTTCCTTCCATATTGCGACTGATTTTTCTCGCGGGGGCCTGTGTGTGTTCCTCCAACTTCCTGCGCGCGTCGCCCATATGTCGCTTGCGCACACACACACACTTTTTATATACACCAAAGCTCGGACCTTCTTCTTTCTTTCTTCTTCTCTTTCTTTAAAACTCTCCGCGGGGCCGCCCTTCATTCTCTTCGCTCTCGGTCGGCAGGTATGCGAGGAACAAAAGTGCCAGGAGGAGGTGTTTCCGCTGTCGATGAACTACGTGGACAGGTTCCTCAGCATCTGCCCTATCAGGAAGTCGCAGCTCCAGCTACTCGGCACCGCCTGCCTGCTGCTCGCCTCGAAGCTGAGGGAGCCCAGGCCCCTGTCGGCCGACGTCCTCGTCTTCTACACCGACAACTCCATCACGCACGACGACCTCTGGGTGAGTAGACTTAGTGTAGTGCTGTACAGTGGATAAATTATAGTTGCGAGGGGGGGGGGGGAAGAAGCGGAGGGTTGAGATGAGATTGGGTGATTGGGCGTAATTGACGGCGGGAGGTCTTAGATGACTTATTTTTTGTATTTTTTTTGTTAATGTGTATAAAAAAGGTATTAAAAGTTGAGTCTATCACTCGTTTATCTTGTATAGGGAAGAGGAAGTATAGATTTTAATAAGATTATTTATAAACTAAAAATCTATAATAATTTGTGTTACCTTATATATATATATATATATATATATATATATATATATATATATATATATATATATATATATATATATATATATATATATATATATAATTTATAATATTACTATTATTATAACCATATAAAACGACGACTAATGTACTATATATAGTACATTAGTCGTGGTTATAATAATAGTAATATTATAAATTTTTTTTATTACATAAAGGATAGTTTGGAAATATATTATTTAATTATAACTGACTCACTCTTTACTTTATTATTTTATTTGTTTCTTTTTATAATCCATTGTGTTTTTATACAAAATATGTATAATAGTCATAGTCTGTCCCCTTTTTCAGACATTAAAGAGTATATATTTTAAGAAGGTTAAAAAAATGTCTAAAGGTTTCTATTAATAGCGGAAATGTGGGAGCAGATTTGATTAAATTTAAATCTTGAAAACCAGTCGGACACATTAAAAATAGAATCTTTCGAGTCATTATAGCCACTCCTAATAATTTGCAAAAAATATATTGCAACCTCAAATACACCGCTAATTTTGCAATTTTACATATAGTCTAAAGCATAACCCACTAAATACCACTTCGCAATCTTTCATAACTCTGGCATCAATCGAAAAGCAATCCCATTCATCAAAGGTCCGTCACCTTACTCACACCTTACACTACGACGGTTTTTCAACATCGACGCGTGCATATCATCAACTCCATTCATAAATGCAAATGACACGATTAAAGAAAAAAAAGAACCGAACTGCATAAACAAAGTAGCACGCGCGCGCTCGCGCGTAGCTTATGAAACCATTCATCGGATCTATTTTCGAGAGTACGCGATTCCCAAGGAATTCCATTGACGATGTAAAAACGAGACGCGCGTATATATGTACCTCGCGATAACAATGCCTCCCGACTTTTGCATTATGCGCCTCTCTCTCTTCCTTTCGCGCTTCAATGAGCTTGTATATGCGTCGCTTTTACCGACATATATGTACCCTTCACCCTCTCGCTGCCTGCGGTCGCGCGCGAGCTTTATCAATATGCGCTCGCGGTGTGTAATTGCCGCGACCGCTCATATCGAGAGCCTTTCACGCTCGCTTCCGTATATCCCTGCACCGAGAAAGAGCTACACACGTGGGAAAAATTCTGCTCGAGCGATAATCTTTTTGTTTAACTGTATGCGCTGTTCAGAAATATGGGATGGTTTTTAATTTACAGTTGGGTACCACTGAATTTCGTGCATAAGTTCTTGCCTCTATACATTTATATTACCCTTTGCATCAATGTTCTCTTGATTATTCTACTGAGTAATTAAGTTTACGAGTGAAAGACAATTTCTCCACGTGCTTTTACAGCTTATACCCAACATAACTTTGTGGTTAGGTTCATACATCGTGCCATGCTTCCTTCTAACCTAGAAATCTCTTTTTATCATTGTGAAGAATTTCTCATTATTTGTCTAGTTCAACAAACAAAATGCATTTTTTCAAGATAAACGTTGCGTAACTAATTCTAACTCAAACAATAAAAGTATATCTATAATCCTCATAAATATTACAATCAAATTACACACTATACTCCAGAAGACGAGCAATCTCCAACGCTAGAGATGAGCGCAAAGCAATAATTATCGCGCAAAGCTCGCAACGCTTCGCCAAAACTTCACATGGGTATAATATAGCGAATTTTAACGCGCAGAAATTTTTTTGCCACGCGCGCTCGCCAAGATTCAACGTTATATACACATCACGGCGAGGTCGCGCGTCCGCTCGTCGTGTATAGCTTGCACACACCGAAGCGCGCGCGCGTGGTATAGCTCGTCGTCGAATCTGAATAAGTCGGTCGCTCGCATATAATCGGCGAATCCCGCTCGCTGTATGTACACTGGCCCGTTCCATATATATTCCGCTCGTATAGCTGCCCTCCTGAAACTTTCATGCATTCGGTAAAAAAGAAAAAATAAAGGAAGCCGATCGATATACGACGCTGCGCGATTTCCCCTTTTTTCCACGATCCTCATCGCGTCGTCTTCGTCGTTCGTTTTTTGGGTGCTGTACTATGCTGAACTATGAATGAGTAATACGTACTCGAACTGGCCGATAAGGCGGAATTTTTAAATAATAGATAGCGGTTTTTTTTCTCTCGCGGGTGAAAATAAAGATTTTTTTGTTTTTGGCGAGAACGCAGGCCGGGGGAGATTAGAAGGCCGGGGCCATGGGGAGATACGCGCGCCGTTCGCGTCCGGCTATGTATAAAATACGCTGTTTTTTTTTGCTATGATTGAATAACGCGGAGATTAATTGTATAATCGGTACGCGTTGAATAATTAAGTAAATAAATTTGTTCGCATGTCGATAAAACATTGTACCGGTGCGATATATGAAACTTAAGTAGTTAAAACAATTTCTGGGACCAAAATAAATAATTTAATAATTATAGAAGAAAAAAAGAAAACATTTTGATTTAAAGAAAAATTGAGAAATCTTAATTAATTATAATAGCATTTAATGAACGTGTGTGAACAAGTGAGTATGTGAATTTAATAGTTTATAATTAAAGAAAGAACTACATAATTTCTTATAGTAATTAGTTATCATGATACTAACTCATTAGTTCAATAGAATAATAGCAGGTGATCATATACCAATATCTTAGAGTACGCGTAACAGTTAAACGTCTCTCCAAGAAAAAACGCCTAAAATTTGACCAATCCACGTGCAGGACAACGTATTACGCGAAAAAAAACTACTCGCGCGTTCCATTTGCAATTCAACGATCTATCGCAGCAGTTACCCACGAGCTAAAACTTCGTTTGATTCGGGCCACACACACAAAACACACACATGGACACCGTAAACAAACACAGTGCCATCCGGCAGCGCTGTTATACGGTTGCGTGTACATATGCGTGTGTGCGTGTGTATAAGTGGCGCGGGATTCTAATCGGCCGCAATGACGCAGCTCCGCGCGTGGAACTATTTCAGGAGGCTCTCCGCCGCCTCCGACGACTTCCAGTTCGCAAACTTTCGTCGGAGCGCGCTTAGAGTGAGCAAGAAAGAGAGAGAAAGAAATTGAGTGGTAGATAAATGACTTTGTGGGTATTACAGTGCCTGGAGATTGGGTCTATGTGTGTACATCGTAGTATAATGATTTCTTGATGAATAGCGCAGCGGTGTTTAACTAGGGCGATGGGGAATTCTCATTCGTTTGTTTACGCGAATTTGCGTACAACAGATGATTTAAAGAGACGCATTTGCCTGAGATATTAAATACTTTGAATTTATACTAAATTTCTCTTCAATTAAAACTTTATTATACTGTAGAAGTCTTTAATTGTATACATTTTTGTATTAAATTTGAATTTCGCGCATGAATCCTACCAACCATTCAAACGAAATATTGTATCGTGCCATAAGTACTGAAGCTTTATTAAATTAGTTTTCAACAAATTTGGTAAATACAAATATATCCAGAAACTTCAACACTTTGAAATAAAATGCTCAGTCTCGTGCAAAAATCAATCAATTGAATTTCAACGATTTCCTACCGGTCAGCAATCGTTGCATCGGAGAACCTCGATGGAAGGAATGCGCGGACGTTAAAGCAGAGCGGATTTTGCAGTGCGGGCTTGAGGGAGACTTTTGGCCCTCGCCGCCGCGCGTGCGACCGCACTTTGGAATTCGATCGGCGAATGATTTATTGCAGCTACGCGGAGGCACACACACACGGATTGTTTAGACGCGGCGCGCCGCCGAGCGACAAGTCCCACCGATCTGCGTGTTATATATAAGCATTCCGAGCTTGTTCTCGTGTGTTCGCCGCTACTGCCTGGCGACAAACGATCGATTGTTTTGTCGAATTTCGAAGTTTTACTACAAATATACACCAGGAGCCTCTTAAATATTTGTATGCTGCTTGCATAAAAGCATTTTAAAGCCTACCCTCGTATAGTCCCTCGTATGAATTACACAACCTAAGCCTCTTGCATCATTCATAATATATCTACCAACCAATATCGATCAGCAAAAACCAATAAATTCCAAATCAGATAACAAATCATAACAAGCCTTCCTTGCTATAAAACGTATAAAGGCGTCCTCCTCTTTCACAGATCCAGACCCCACACCCAGACTTATACACGTATATACGTCAACTATCAATGAATAGACAATCCAATGTACACGAGTACAGGGCTCAAACTGTTATATAGTCGAGAAAAGGGCTACACACGCGTTATACTGACACACGGTATACGCGACGAAGGCTATAAGTCCACGTGCGCGTGTGACACATCATAAGCGACAGTCGCGCAGATAAGAGTCGCCTTTGATAGCGCGCACATCTCGGGCGACGTGCCACCGCGGCAGCGACCGATGACGGAAGCCATCATCGCGCGGCGTTAAATGAGCGCAAGAGTCTTTCGTTTTCTTCTATACGGTGCTCGAGCTCGTCGAGAACGATAATCTTTGCATTCGAGTGATTTATGTTTAATTATTACGGAAATTTCTTAAATTGATTCAATTGTTTCAAGTTCCATCCAGGGAATATTATCAATAATTGAAGCACTTTTATATAGAAATAAAGGCTTTCTGTATTTAAGAAATACCTATGTACTCAAATCGAAAAGTAGCATTGTGTATACTCAAGAAATTAACTTTTTCTTTTTAATTTTGCATTTTATACGTAATTCTCAGCCTATAACGTTGCTTAAGAAGAATCGAACGCTTCAACTCTACACTATGTGATAATCCTTTATTTATATTTGCATCTCGCCCGTTTATTTCACCATGAAATCGTGAAAATGAAATCCCGCTCGCCCCAGCCAATAAATTTCCATCCAAATCAGCCGTGAACCAGAAGGGTTTGAACGACAGAAGCTCAACACTCCCAAGCCCCCCTGCACGTGATAATTCAAAAATTCAGCTACGCCGCCACGTCTCAACTTAACCATCTCTTGCATCACGTATAACACACATCCGACGTATAAAAAAAAGCCAAGAAGGAAGCACGCGTCCTCTTTGTCCCCACCTGGCGCTATCGGGGTTATAATATAGCCTTGCAGCGCACAAAAGTCAGAAGAAAGACGAACGAAGCATAAAGTCGTCGGGGCTAATCCGGCTCTCGCATCTTTCCATCGCGATATGGAAAACGAAACAAATAACACATCGTGATGATGGCCATGGCTCTACCCTCGGCGCGCCAGCAGCAGTCATCGATATCGGGCCACACGCGCCCAACACCTGCTCCATCGCCTCGAGAAGGATCTATGTACGAGAAAAGGAAAGGAAAAGTCATAACGCGTCGCGATCCCGCATCGTTCTGCGTGTACATACAACGGAGCGCTGTAATATCCGCCGATTTCCATCGCAATCTAACAAAAAAGCGACCATTACGCTCGAGTGATATCTCTGTCTCTCTCTCGCGCGCGCGCGTAATTCGCGTACGCGGCAGCGGTGGCTATGTACCGAGATCGAAATCGCGTGCTTTAATCGTCGCCGGGTGTCTAGGCGCGCATGCATATATATATATATATATATATATATATATATATATATATATATATATATATACACACAGGAAAGGGGAAAGTGTGCAGGTGAGAGACACAGAGAAAGAGAAAGAGAGACGGATAAACGTCGCGGTAGACGGAAAGGTTGAGGAGGCCAGGTGGTGGCTTACTCGAGGCCTGCACCGGTCGTCAGTCCCTCTCTCTCTCTGTCTCCTCTCCTGGCGACAGCTGCAGTAGCAGCGCAAGGAAACGTATCGACCGCCTGTGCATCGGAGCCTGCTGCTGCTGCTGCTGCTGCTGCTTGCTACTTCAGGGGCGCGCCGGATATACCTATATATATTCGTAGGAAAAGTATAATAATGTGGGGCTGGGTAATGGCGCAAGGCCCGTGACACAAAAGTTGGCCGTCCGGGGGTTGAGAGAAGTTGAATGAGACCGGTGTCACGCCGGTGTGTTATATATATATAGCCGGGCGGACTTGTTGCACGCGTTTATGTCTAAAGGCGACTTGTTGCGCGTTTTGACTTGGCGACGTGGCGAATTTGAGGATTTTTAAGGCTTTCGTGACTTGGCGATTTTTTTTCTTGGAAATTATACGGATTTCGAGGTATAACTAAGTCTTTTTTAGATATTTCTTTAGATGAATTGAGGGGGACCATATCTAAAATTTCTAATTGTAAATTAAATATTTAGCATTCTGAAAATTTACCGCGTAATTACTGACTACATGAAACTAATATAAATTAACCAATTAATTAATCATTGTTTTAGCCAAAAATATCGTATTTAGTGGATTGTTGGGTATAACCTTCCCTTAATAAGACCATAAAACAAACAAAAATGTAAAAAAGCTTTATTGCAATTTCTCATAACCATACAAATAATCCCCCGTGACACTGCCCGCTTGGAACTGCAAATTACCTGCGCTACCGATGCACCATTCAATATTGATTTTCCCCCCTATAAACATCGTGCTCAACGAGCCGCTATGGAAAAGCCCATAAAACTCTCTCTAATAAGCCTCTCTCTCCCCACACACACAGCACCCCACAAACCCATAACAAGCTTCCCCTTTAAATCCATCAGCATTCGCATAAACAACCAGGATAAGCACGCGTCGAAAAAACAATCGACCGCATCGCTGCACTCCTATATATAATGCGCAAAAATACACCACCTCCTTGCAAAGCGTACCGCGCAGGCGATTTCGAGTATACGCACACATGTAGGGGAGAGCGATCGGTAATAGGCACCACCTGCTCCGCAACAATTATAGCGGGGTCGCGCTCCAATTTATACTTATACACGCGAGAAAGCGAGATGCAGATACACGCGTGTGCCTCCGCTTTCCACCTGCTCGGTCTCGATCTCCTTTTTCCAGCGGCGCTGCTGCATGCCTCCTTTTTTTTTCCATCGCGTATCCTTCCGTTCGAACTGACCGCGCGCGTCCCGATGTATACGCACGCCTGCATAATAACAGAAAGATGGCCCGCACGGCTGTGTATACGCGTGCGTGCACCAAACAGATGTTGCAACCTGTTGCGTCCTGGGCGGCGGCAGCCGCCTCCTCCTCCTCCTCCTCGTTTGGCGTTTTTCTTTTTCTTGAGGAGAGGTTATAAGGTGTGCGCACCTTGCACACTGCGGAGCATCTGTTGTTGTTGGTGGACGAGAGAGAGAGGCTGTTTTTAAAGTTTCAAGGGGGGAGGCTTTTAAAGTCGCGGGCGCTGCAATTGTGGCACGTTCTTCTTCTCTGCGATCTTCTACTCGCCACTGCTGAAGGTTCACCTGGAATTTTTTTTTGGAGGATTTCGAGGGATTGTCACGAGGACGTTTTTCTTCTTGTATTTTTTTTACTGCGAGGGATGGAGCTGCTTTTTTCGGGGGTGAGGATCGACATATGGCAGAGGGAGAGTTATTGTTCGAGGTCGGTGGTTTTGATGTATCGGCTGCGATTAGAGCGTGATATGTTTTAATGTGTTATTCAAAGTTTGATGAAACGTGAAGAATGTATTAGACGTTTTTCATGGAAGTTTTTTTTGTATTCAATTTTATGGAAAACATCTTTTTTGTACAAATTTTATTAGGAAACTTCGAAACTCATTGTTTTAAATATTTTGTTGTACCTTATAGGCAACATTAGTACTGGGATAACTAATCACACTTCAAATCCTATTTCAAAATAAAAGTTACCATTCTTTGTAATTTATTGATAAAACATAGTTTCAATTTTGAAATGTATTTGTCCAACTTTTTCTACGAGTAAATGTGACACTTACAATTATTACCATGCATAAATTCAAGACTCTCTTCCACGAATCCCAAACATCCCCTATCAAAAAATCAATGCTCCCGATAACCCAGATCTTGTGGAATCTCGCAGAATCTCGCTTTGTCCTCGCTCCTACGCTCTCCTCGATAAGCATTTGCTTTGCCTAAAATCTCCAGCACATGTATAGGTAGGTCGCCTGGTAGCTCCCGCACACGCGTTCACGGCCATTAGAAACTGCGCGCTCGCTTATATGTATATATACGCGACCGTGAAGTATATATCCCACGTTATATATATACACACACATATATATATATATATATATATATATATATATATATATGTGTGTGTGTGTGTGTGTGTGTGTGTGTGTGTGTGTGTGTGTGTGTGTGTGTGTGTGTGTGTGTGTGTGTGTGTGTGTGTGTGTGTGTGTGTGTGTGTATGTATGTATACGTGTACAGTATTATACACACACGGGGCAGGCCGGTGACCCGCGCCGAGGCCACAGCGGTTGCCCGCCTGACTTTCTAACGCTCAAGCCGCGAATTTCGGCCGTTCCGGATGTGCGCGAACGCACACATACACACACATATGGGTAGGTATACGCAAGGAGGCAGGCACGACGACGAAAATTTGCGAAACGCGGTGTAGACCAGGTATACAGAGGCCCTCTAGATTTCTTTTTTTTTTCTTTCTCTTTCTTAGTTTTGAGCGTCCTTTTTTTCATTTTTGGGTGTAGAGCGTGAGAGAGCAGAGCAGAGACGTTCGTATGGTATAGTCGGGAAAGAAGATGTCCTTTAAAGCCTTTTCATTCGTCTGTTTTTTGGGGATAGCGATTTAATTTAGGACCCGAGCGACGGGTCTGTCGTCTCGGTCTGATTTTCATTTCTTTCTGATGCTGCGGTTGCTTCGTTCCTTTTCTTTTTCAACTGGGTTCGGTTATGTGGGTTAATATAGAAGGATTTCGGCGAGCCTTTGACATGCGAATTTCATAAAATCGATGAGTTTATACGGGGAGTGCTTTAATTTTTCATGTAATTGATGTTCATTGGATGCTTCTTCTTTTTTTTGTTTATAATTTGCATAAATTTGTGCGTACAGTTGCGTGACACTTTGTCGAAGCGTGCGAAGCTAATTTACTTTTGGACTTCAATTTATTGCTAAACGATGTAAATCATATTGATATATAAAAAATATGTGACGTTCAAAAATTAGCCGTTCAATATTGATCAGTGATAACAACAGATTTATTACCGTGCACGAGAAAATATTTAAAAAAGAAACACATTTTTTCCTGTTTTTGGTAAAAAAAAAGTGATTTCACGGACAAAGCTGTCTGCTCCATGTCCTCTGAAAAAAAAACCGACCAGTCGTGTATAATCGTTCGCGGAACTGCTACAATGTTTAACGCATACGCCACAAGCGTATACGCACAGTCCCACCCGCATCGACCTTAACTATACTGCGGCGAAGGCTCGCGCATCGCTGCCACGTTGTAGCTCGCGAAAACTGGTACACCGCTGATATATAACTTCAACGAAAAAAAAAGACTATGTTGAATTTCGTACGCTCGAGTTCGGCTACATCATGGCGTCGCGAAGACCGGCTGTTTGAAGTTTGTACTCCGCAGGCGAATGTGGTATACGTATACACGTTTCCTGCTATCTTATCTGCGCGCGGCGCGTCTCATTTAATATTGGCCTAATATCAATCAATTTTTGCTCTCTCACATCCCGCGTGTGTGCGCAATGATCATCGTCGTCGTCATACACGAGCTCGCTCAAATCTGAAAAACGGTTGCTATATATCAGTAGTCATTTCAGTGTATTATATGTATACTATATACGTTTATTAATATAATATCAGTCGTTGAACATCGCTAATTATTTTAGTTCGATAATCTTCGTATCACGTGCGATCTGCATAACTGTCACAAGGTTTAACGAGAATATTGACATTCTAACTTTTCCATTGTTCAAGAACTTAGATTTATGACAATGCTATCAAGTCCATAATATTATTAATTAACAATTAAAACGCCAGAACCCTCTGAAAGAGGTCATGAAAATTCAGCAAAATAAAATTAAGGGTACACGTAAACCCGGGGTGATGTTCCGCTACTGCCTAACAATGCCTAAAGAGAGAGATAGGTTATACCCCGAGTGAATAGGTCCCCAAGACTGTGCACAGCTACACCCTGCCCGCCTGTGCCTAATGAAAGGCCAAAAATTCGTAAGGCCTCATTGTCGCAGCCAGCATTTCGCCGGTCAATGGAGCCCCAGAGGGAAAGGAGGCGCCCTACTGCACGAGAACGAGAAAAAAGAGAGAAAGAGAGAGGGTATACATATTGGCACCCTGTCCCGGCTCCTTCTAGGAACTGTCCTTGCGGCACATCTGCTCCGGTTACCGAGACTCTCCGTCTCTCTCTCTCTCTCTCTCTCTCTCTCTTTCTTTCTCCCTTTCCCTCTTACTGCGTTATAGCTGTAGATGCTGCAAGTCGCACAGGGTGAAAGCAGTTCCGAGTCAGCGCGCGATGTATACGCGTTTTCTCACATCGCTCGCGCACAGGGGCGCATTCGCAAGGAAACGGAGAGCTGGAGATGCAGAGCCGGTCGCACGCTGCCTGCGTGCGTGTTAATTGTTGCGTGTGCGCGCGAGCGGGGTTCGCAAACGAGGGATGCGAGAACGCGCGGTCTTAAAAAGGGGGAGGGAGTATAGCTTTTGGGGAAGAAGCTTGGAGGGTCTTTGGAGAATTGGCAGATATACGGTTTAAGAAAAAGTGGCCTTGAAATATAGAAGAGTGGTGAGTTGTGAGTTATAGATACCGACAGGGAGAAATTTTTCTCAGGGAATTCTTAGCTTAAATAATTTTTTCTTAGATTGAGTAAATTTAAATAGTAGATTACAAGGGTTGCGTCTGCAGAAACTTCAAAATACACCGAGGAAAACGAAAAATACGAATCTTGTAAGAAATTTAACTTAATATAGAAAAAATATATTTTTAATCTGGGCCTACATTCATAATTAGCGTACATTTAGTGTTGTGGATACATACGACCACATTACTAATTATAGAACTAATATTTTTACTAATTTTCGACAATTCTTATTGAAACCATTAAAATTATTTTGAAATAATGTATAACTCCACGCTTATTACAGAGTTCTGAGAAATTTGATCTTACTCTTTTACAGAAAAAATAAAGAATATGTCCAATTTAGTTTTTTTAATTTTGATTAGTTAAGAATTTCAGGTCGAAAATATCGATTTTTGGTTGGTCTTTAGTACGGGCTCTCCCCTTAAAACTCTACCACGCGTGACTAGTTGACTAACTATAAATATCGTTGTCCTACCGAATTCCTACACACACCAGCGAAGCCCCAAAGAAACTCGAGAAAAAGAGAAAAGCCTGCCACGAGCGACGAAACTTAAAATTGCAAATTCGCGCGCAATAGCTTCTCGCACATGTGTGTGCGTGTGTCGCTCCGGAATGCAGGGCTCCTCAGCCTTACAGGGTCTCTCTCTCTCTCCCTCTCTCTCTCTCTCTCTCTCTGTCTCACGTCCTCGTACACAGCGCCGGACCACGCGGGTTATATACGCATAGGTATAGGTATAATACATTTTTTTTCTTTATTTTCGAGCCGGAATGGTAAACACCTTGCTCAGAGGCGCCGACGCCGCCTCTCTCTCTCTCTCTCTCTCTCTCTTCCTTTTCTAACCCCGCGCGCTCACATAAGATCGCGAGCGCATTTTATGTACGGGGCTCCTCTTTCTCTGTCTTCCTTCTTTTTCGGCTCTGCGGCTGTGTGGAGTATAGGTATCGGAGGCTGGCTCTGCTCGTAGTCGCATGTTGTCCAGATAAATCGGATTTCGCTTCTTGGAAGTATATAGCTGCCTTCGAGAGCCAGGTAGACGCGAGAGAGAGGGACGTCGGCTCGCCATTGTCCGCGCGCGCGTACGCGGCCCTCCGCTCGCATTTTCTATATACTTTCTATCTCTCTGTCTTTCGGCTAGCTGCGTGATGTGCTTCTACTCGCCCATGCTCAGTCGTTTCCCATCGCTTCGCTTGAAAGAAGTTTTGCCGTTGCTGGCTTAATAATTCTCAATAATTTCGTGATTTTTCTTTCATCGGGGTAGTTTCGCTTGGAAGTTCAAATTATACCAAAGATAATAACGTGCTTCTTTTTTTTATATTTACATTTTGTCTGCAGTTGCAATAATAAACGTTGCGCGCCAGCTACTTTATATAAACTTTGAATGTTTAAAGGTCCGCGTTATGAAATTCAATTAGCGCCCGATAGCAAATTGATTGATTAAGCATTTATTTTTGCAGTGTCACAGTAATCATTATACCGATTCGCGTATCAATTTCAGAATAAACAAAGTCGCGACTGAACAGCTGTTCGTTACAAACGCGATTGCAGTTCTTTCAAAAACCACGATGGCCACAATTTAAGACACGCTTACTTTTTGACAAAATATTGTCGAAATATTTTGCATCTTGTACGCCGTGAGTACAAGTTTAGTAACCGCTGTGAATATCGAATGTCGAGAAACGAAAAATCCGCGTATTACGACATTGCCTGTGAGTGCTATTATCGCGCGCCGAGTGAACAGGCGCCGAAAACGATCTCGCGCAAAAAAAGGGAGCAATACTGATAGTATTCCGCCTCACCCGCACAAGATGAGTGGGAGCTTTGTATTCTCTGCTATTAATAAGCCTAGCGAGCGAAATATTAAATATTTAATATTTAATATAAGAAAGACTTTTATTTCAAACCCAGTCGCAAATCTTGATACATATCGCCTGACCACATTATTTCAATCAAAATTAATCAACTAACATCCCGACTCCATACATAATGCATGCAAAATAGGGCATTCGGCCCATTTATCGCGTAAATCGTCGATGATGATCGCATATACGCACCATCCCGTCACCGGCGTAATTTTCGCCACGAACTTCACCGTATAGACTGTTTACGCTGCATCCACGTCCTGTAATAAAGTGCACCTCTCTGTGCTCACTTCCTCCCCCAACTGTTATACTGCACTATGAGAGAAAAGCGTATATGCCACGTGCGTGCGAGCGCCGAACGGTGACGCTCGCGCACGAGACCGTAATTCACGGTCGTTCCGCGCGCACTGAAATCGCGAAGTCGCGAATAATAGCGTATACGTGTATGTAGCTAGTGTAGGGTACGTATTTGCGAGTACGAGCTGTTCAATGCGTCTGATAAACGTCATTATCCTAATTTTGTTCGTCATTTGATAATGAGTAGATAATCATTTGTTTTATTGTCGTGGAGTAGGATTTTTTTTAAATGTACACTTACGTTGATGAGACTGGATATAAAGAAACATTTTAAACTTAACAAAAGAAATTAAATCGATTTCTACGTATTGAGCGATTAAAGATACTAAGTTACATGAAAAAATAGTTAAAATAATACGGAACCACGAGTAAATATATAACAGCAAAATGTATACGTGATCTTTCCTACAACATGTGAAAATTCTACTTTTTTGTTACTTCTCAAACATCGTAGCAAATCACAAAAGAAACAAATACAACGTTTCATTACAACCAGTCGATACATCCACTCCATCCTCAAAACTTCTTTCGTCCAAATCACGTAACCTTCTCACGTAATCCCTGCAACACACACAACTATAGCGAAAATTTGTTTATAAATAAGCTCCAAACTCCAAAGCGCGGCCACGTAATACCTCTCGCGCTCTCTCGAGAGGCGTGTTACGTTACGCCCTGCTGCGACGCATCGAGGAGGAATTTTTTGCGCTCAAACCCTGGCCAATTTTAATTTCGCGTCATCCGCACTATGGGTACGGACTGACGAAGGCCATCGTAAGCGCCGGCGAACGGCAGCACACCGTTTTTCGCCCTCGCGGAAGAGTGAGAGCGCGACGAACCGAAAGAGAGAGAGGAAAGAGTCACGCCAGTAGTAGTAGTAGTACTACAACGCTACTACGCCACGACGTAAAGTGAAAGAGAGGCGCAGAAAAAACGTGGGGAACCCGATTCAAGGTGATTCGGCGCTCGCGCGGAGGTCCTGGCCGGAATATAAAGAAGAAAAAACGGCCGCGCCGATGCCTGCGTAAAGCATTTCGGTTCGGTTGAAAATAATTTGGGGATCGATCGGTGGGAATAAAGAGTGCATTTGTAGTGAAAGAAAGCGGTTGGAATTTCAAATTATATAGGAAGATAGTTAAGATAAGGAAGAAAAATAACGTTACACAAATTATTATTGCAACATAAAAGTTATGGAGCATAGTACCAATTATCAGATAGATATCGTAGATATAGATATGAATAGAGTATATAGTAACTATATACACCCACAAATTAGAAACACATAATGATAGCAATTACCAGTCATCAAAATTATAGATAAGACCGAGAAGTCAAAATTGTCGCCTCGCCTAACGTACATTACAAACCCTTTACTAATTACAGCAGCCAGATAAAATAATCGATAACCATATGCACACGGGGGAAGTAGCACCAGTAGCAAAAATTATATATACCTCGCGAGAGCACAACAGGCGACAATATCCCAAGACAGGTGTGGCGCACGCCTAATCTCGCAGAACTGTCGTATACATATATACATCCAGAACTCTCGTCGAGTTCGAGGTCGCAGCAACGTACTTTAAACCGAAAACCGCCTATCTGAAAATCAGCAACGTGCAGCAGTAGCGTATCGAGATATACAGTCGAACTACGCGACTATTATTATATACGAAAGCACGCGAGTGCCCGTAGAGTCACGCGCACACTCGTATATAAGCTTCCATATAACACCGAGCGAGACGAACCGAGCGTGACGCGAACTTGCGTACTACGCGTTTGTACTATATTCCCTTTTTCTGACTTTTTTGCGCGAGCGCGCGTACTACTACTGCTACGCGCTCCTTTGTTTCATTCAGCGCGGTGCGGACTGTGGAGTAGTAGTACGCGAGAAGCACTCTTCCGAAACGATGATTCTGCGGCGTACAGACGGAAGATGGCGACGACACGCTTCTTGTGCTCGGCCCGGAGGAGTTTTTCTCCTCCACTTTCGCGGTTCGCCGAGGAGATTCGTGCCAGACTGTGTCGCTTTCATGCGCCCGCGCGTGTGTACGGGAGTTGGCTGTTGAATTTGGAACAGAGAGTGGATGGATTATTTTACTATAATATATGATTGCAATTGAATGTATAAATCGACTTATATGCAATATACTGACATTGTACACAGTGTCAAGCAAGTATTTTAATATTTCATACGAAAGAACCCGAAGACTTTATTCCAATGGAATTCCTATTCTGAATTGAAGCCAATTGTTTATCGTTCGGTCGAAATGATGAACGGCACCTCTTAAATGTAATTGAACTAAACCTGATTCTTAATCAGAAGCATTTATATAATTACTCAAATAAATCTCAGCTCGCTCAAAATTGTTTCAGCGTGCAAAATGTCCAAAGCCGCGTGCAGAAACATTCTACATATAATAACGTATATACGACTCAGGGCAATAAAAGTACACGCGTAATGAATAAACAAGATTATTAAAAAGTGGGGTTTCCATTTCAAAGTGTCGCTCCCGTAAAATATGCACGCGCTCGCGCACCACAGGCCGCCATAAAACATATATATACCCACACAGGCTCAATCGGCATACTTTCATCCGCGCGTCCCTTCGTTCCTTTTTTTTACACATTAGCGCGTACATTTGGGCGAACCAGTTTTGCAAATGCGCCTGCAGAGCCGCGCATGCAGTTTAGTTGTATATGTATAAATGTACACGCACGATGTACATATGACGCGTCCCGCGAATGCTGTGTATATACCGCTCGAGATTTTTGCATGCTGTGCATTCCGAGAACAGTGCGCACACCTTGGGCGCCCCCTTTTTAGGGAGCATAACAAGGAAGGGGGGAAAGCTTTTCTTTCTTGGGCTGGTTCTTCTTTTTTTTTAAGTTGCGAGAGTGGGGAGTTTGAGACTTTGTCGTAAACAAGCGATATCGGTACCCCTTGCGTATATACAGTGTATGAGAGTTTCTTTTTTGCACACACAGGCTTTGAGATTTTTAACGGACACATTGAGAAACGAAAAATGAAAGTCTAGCCCATTCTCGTGTGCGTGTAAAAAGAATATATATAGCAATCCATTAGGATCCTAATATGATAGACAAGCACATCTGATTCAACTTGTTTTAGTCTACAGACTGAAAGGGATTAACTATAGAAAGAAGCTAGAAATCTGCTTTTAAAATAATTCTAAAAGTATATATTATATACTATATTTTCCCAGCTATACCGACTAAATGACTTAATTAATATCTATTTGACAGTTAGTTCGATTTTAACGCGAGGGTTTTTCTTCTATTGTTACAGAGGTGGGAGCAACTGGTGGTGTCGAAGCTGAAGTGGGACCTGTCGGCGGTGACGCCCGGCGACTTCCTCCTCTACATCCTCGCGCGCCTGCCCGTCGACCAACGCTCCTGGGACTCGAGGATGGTGCGGCGGCACGCGCAGACCTTCATCGCACTTAGCGCCAGGGGTAAGCTGAACACTTCATTTCTCTCCAATCCTTCCTTAAAGAACAAAAGCACGGGCAATAGTGTAAAACGTATGATCGTCATCTCAGTCGCCAAGTATTAACGAGAATTCAGCCCTTAGATTCATATAACAAAAATATACGAAAGTACTCGTGAATAATGACTAATTAAGTCTAAACATGTTAGTGACTTTTCTACCTAGCAAGACATCGAATCGAATGTAAGCTTGAACCGCTGACTATAGGGAATAAATCAATCGCTCGCAAATCACACAACTGCACGGGGGCCAAAGTGTGCAGCATCCTTGGGAAAACGCGCTCTCGGAGGCGTGTTCTCTTTCTCTTCTCGTGGCGCGCGTCTCCATCCCTTTGTCTTTCCAATTTTCTCTCTTTCTCCCTGCTGTTCTACCTTTCCTGCTATGCGCGCCCCCTCAAGGTAATGGGCTTTTGCTCGCTCTATCTGCCGCTTTCATCTCTCGCTTTCATCATCTGCGCGCGCGCAGCTTTGAAGGAGTGGCCTCCGCCCTCGAATTGTCTACCTGTATAATACCCTTCTGGTTTAATGACGGCGCTAAAAATTTCGTTGGGGAATGCCAAATGGGAATTTTGCCAGTGCTTAATTTATTGGCGTGTATTTTCATTGCCAACTCGTTCTTATAGGTATCCCGAGATTATTACGTTTTCGCTTTTAAACTAGCGGTCAATAACGATTCATCGCGATTCGGTTATTATTATTGACTATCGTGAAGGAGAGCTCGCGTTGTATTGATAAGATGATAATTTAGTTCGGTTGGTCGGTAGGTCTTGACGCGAAATTCGAATTTAACATGAAAAACGGTTAATTGAAAAAAGGCGTGTGATTCGCGCTATGGACTTGGATCGAGTTATTATATAAAAAGACGCTTATCGTGTTAAGCTATTTGAGGGAGGTGCAAAAATTACAAATCGAATCACTACACCACTTCAAATTGTCTTATCTACAATTATCTAACACTCGCGAGTAATCTTCTATAATCAACGCTATAGAAACTACGATTCGCGCGTTCGAACTACGCAAACATTCCAGAGGCCTGTGTCATTTCCACTGACCATCCACGAGATCGTCCACTCTCTTTCACTCTGACGCGCTCGTACGTTTTCTTTTTTTCATTTTTCAACTTCGTCTCTCTTTCTATATATATATATATATATATATATATATATATATATATATATATATATATATATATATATACGTGCGTGTCTCGATCCTTCGAGTCGCGTTCGTTTAAATGCCTGAATGCCCGGGCTCGTTATAAGCCGCGTCCGCCGCCGCCGAAAAGGCAAATGGCAAAAAGCTCGGCGCGAGGGCAGACATTTCGATCGGCCCGATTGCTTATTGGGTATACCTATATACCTACTGCACAAATTTCGTCTCATTGGAGACACGAACGCCACGGAATCTCGACGCTGGTATTCTCCGATTTTTCTTTTTGCAAAATCGATTATTTCGTCGTAGTTCTTGTCGGAAGAATATTTCGAATTCTGTTCCTGCTCTTTACCAAGATCTATTTATATATGGACCTTGATTTTTCTTCGCCCAATACTGCTCATTACTACACATCGCTCCCGATTAGAAGTCAAATCGTGAAAAGAAGTTTCCATCTCCAGCCTTGACCCACTTCTCATCCACGTCTAAGCTAGCTTCGCACACGCATTTCTCCCGATATCTCAAACTCGTAAACCTAATAAGACCCAGCAATTACACATCTCCCCGTGATTCGGTAAGATTCCACGCCTTATACTCGTGAATCCCTCCTCGCGCGTGCGCTCTAAGAAAATCGCGCGCTATTCGCGGTTGAAAAAAAGGCAAAAAAAAATCAGCCAAAGCCCGCAGCAGCTGCCGCAGACGACGTCGCGTCGCGCATGTAAAAGACGCGAACACGCGGACGATCGCGTCGTCGTTGCCGTGCACGCAGCCGCACGAGAAGTCAGTGCACTTGGGTATATAGTCGTTATACGAGAAAGAGAGAGAGAGAGGGAGTAGCAGATAAGCGCGAGATGGAATGCGATATGTATATATCACATGTGGCTGGCTGCTACCAGGCTAAAGGCAGCTTGGCTTGATAACGCGTCGCCTCGGCCACGGGCCTTTAAATCTTTTGTCGAAAGTACATCACACACACCCGTTATCTCTCTCTCTCTCTCTCTCTCCCCTCCTGGCCGCCCGTGGAATTGCAAGTCGCACGCGCGTGTATTATAAGCGTTATTATTGATGGGCAGGTTATCGGGGAAATGTGCGTCTGCGCGGCTTCTGGTTAATGAGATGACGATTCGACGCGTTGATAAGGCGGGCGATATAATTTGTTTCATTTTTACCAAAATTAAGATCCGTGTAATTGCACGTTGAAAATTTCTCGTTGAACTTTTAGCTGTACAACTGAATATCTTTTAAGCAGGATACGGAATGTTCATTTATACTGTATAATAATTGAAGTTATAACCAATTGCCGATGAATATTCAGTTAGTTCTATTCTCTCTTTTTAGCTAGGAAAGTTAATTTTTAGTATACTCGTACTTGAATTTCCAGTTGCACATAAATTATTCAGTTTCGAAACAGAAATATCAATTAATTACTATAAAAAGTCGTGCACATGTTCACGAAGTCACTACAGCTAAAGCTATCGAAGAAATTATGAAGAGCGCACATGACTCAAGAGGCACGCTTAAACGAGCCATCTTGGCGAATAAATTTTGTAAATCGGTACATTTACACACATGTTCGATTTCCAAACGGCCTACGCCGATAAAAATCAACTGGCAGCGAGATAATTTTCAGTAGGCTAATCTTTTAAAGTCCCTGTCACTCGAGGCAGCATCAGGGGCCACTCCTTTCTCACGCTGCGCGCAATTTTTAATTTTCTCGTTCCCCCTCCCAAACCAAAAAAAACGAAAGACCAAAAATTATAAATGTGTTCATTTTGCATGTTGTTTTTCTTCTCTTTGCAGAGTACAAGTTCTCGATGTACACGCCGAGCATGATCGCGGCGGCGAGCGTGGCCGCGGCCCTGCACGGCCTCGACTGGACCGGCAAGAGCGGCTACAGCCTCGCGTGGCTCCTCAACGAGCTCACGCGCATCACCGCCATCGAGCAGGTTCGTCGCACCTCCCTTTCCGTTTAACGCCCTCGTTATCACCCTGAACTCACCCGACGTCCTCCTCATTTGCGTACATGTGTGTGTGTGTGCGTGTGTGTGTGTATAGATATATATGCGCGTGCGGCCACGTTGCAGACTTTGCAGTCGCTGTGTGAGTATAGCAGGCGGTCGGTCGCCGAGAATCATCTGGTTATATACTGTTACCGTGCGTACGCGACGGGCGATTTGTTTTTTTTGCTTTCGGTTTTACTTTTGCGGTCCTTGGCCCACGTGTTTAAAGGTTCGCGATGCTGAGGATCTCGGAGAAGATTCCGAGCCGGTAGATTCACTTTGAGTTTAAAGACAACTTTCGAATTTTAAATATTCAAAAAAGGTAGATTTATAAAAAATAACTTGTATTTTCGAAAGTAGCAAATCAACCAATCGAATCGTAGCAATTTAAGTAATCTAAATTGATGATTAGAATTTCTTGTAATCGAAACGAATAATTATCGTGTTTTTTCCTCGTTTACCTACTTGCAAACATATTTGTCAATGAATATGACAAAGTTAAAATCACAAACTTCATAACTCCGATCTTTAAACTTTGTAATTCAAAAACGTTGACTTTCAATTATTAGTGAATCGTAAACGTATATATACATTTTGCGTGGGAAGTTTTTATATGAAGATCTTTCTATCTGCCGCTTGATTTTCAAGAAGATAATTTTTTCTAATTACTGATAAGAAGTTCGAAAACTTTTTACGATACCACGGTAAATTATGTTTTATTTGTGCATTTTTATTACTCTGGTAATTAATTTTATCAGTAAATGTGTAATTCAAGAAACTTAAAATATCTTCAGAAAAACGCTGATCTTTTCATTTCAAGACTTTTGGGGAAAATTAAAGAGATAACATCTTAGCCTGTTTAATCGGGTTCTAAACTTAGCCGCAAAGTATCCAGAAAAAAATTCAATCCTACATTTCGAATGATAATCGTGCAGCCGCGCGGTGGTTCAAGAGAAGCCGCGATTCGATTAAAAAAAATTCACGTCCAACGAGTTGTACGCTGCGTTAGTAGCGAGCGAAAAACGGGTATTATACGTATATATCGGCTACGCACGCAAGCGCGAGAAACGCGTGTACGCACGTATATGCGAGAGAGAGAGAGAGAGAGAGAGAGAGAGAGAGAGAGAGAGAGAGAGAGAGAGAGAAATGAGTGAGATAGAAGAAGAGGGAGAGTCGTGGCAGGTGCCGAGCATATGCTTTCGCCAAAAAACGTCGCGCACCACGAGGCTCGTTAAGTGCCTCTGTCTCGGAACTTTGGAAATTATTTTATACTTTGCACACGTCTCGTCGCGGCTCGACTCTCCTCACGATCACAAGCGCGCACATTATATAGCGCGAGAACTTTAAACAAGTAAATTAACTGCCTGTGCGACACGACGTCTCACTATACTTACTTTTCTTTCCAGCTCTTGTTCGCGCGCGGAGACATTATTTTTCTCTCGTCCCCCTTTTTTTGCCGACTTCAAACACTTTTGTCATTGATATTTTAATTATCATACTTAAAGACGTAATTACTAAATTATATGCAATATAATTAAAATTTTTATTAATTGTTGTAGTAATCCATTAACATACATTTTTATATCTATATATAAGTTAAATTTCTCAAATGTACCTTCTGGTCAAAGAGATTCTTAAAATGTATGATTGTTATTTATAAACACGAATTGCTAAAGGGATTTGATATAATAAAACTTACCAAAAGTAGTGATAACAAGTTCGGTTATAAAAAGAATCCTAAATAACGTATTAGTAATTAATTCTCTTATTTTTCACGTTAACCGTATAAATCGTGTGTAGAGACAATTGAGTATGAAATTCTGTATTACATTGAAATGACAAAACAGACAGCCATAAAGATCATCATCCCAAAGCTCTCCAGCCCAACAAATCTTGAAATAGAAAAAGCAAACCACACACCCACCCTAATGAATCGTTTTCTTCTGACAATTGCAGGACTACCTCCAGGGCTGTCTCGAGCAGATCGAGGAGATGGTGCGCAGCGGCGGCGGCAGCACGTCCTCGAGCAATCAGGGCGGCGGCGGCGTCGGTGGCTATCAGAGCGGCATGTCGCAGATGGGGGGGCACCAGAGGCCGCTGGGGGACCAGGACACGACGTCCCAGGACAAGATAATGGAGCACGAGAAGGCGGGCACGCCGACCGACGTGCGGGACGTCCACTTCTGAGGGGCGACAGCGTCTCCGAGCGGCCAACACCACCACCATAACTACTAGCCAACGACGAGGAGCATCTGCAGCAACAGGAGCCAGAGTCTCTGCGCCACGATGAAGCGCAGCAGCAGCCACAGCCACAGCCACAGCCAGCGGGCGAAGATTAATAATATAATAAAACAAAACAAAAAATACGCCTCCTGATCAATGAGAGAGCATGAGACACACATACAGACACACGCGGATAAAAGTGTTGTATAATATAGGGCGCGAGGGCGAGCGAACGCGCGAGCTCTCGAGGCCCATCGTCGAGGTAGGGTCCACTGAAAGAGGGTTCTGCGACGTTTTATTTTTCTTTGTTTCTGGGGGAGGGGGCGAGGGTGTTTGAGAGCGATAGACGCCTTCTTCCTCTTCTTTTTGGTTCTTTGTTTATGTGGCATTTTTACGGATCGGTTGTTTCGAGGTCTTTGGACTTTTTGCTATAGAGTTTTGAGAATCGAAGTCGAGCTTTTTCGAGGCTTCTGTATTTTTGACGAAATTGTTTGGCGTCTTTTTTCCTTCGTTTTGGATTGATTTACCCTTTTTTCTATATTTGTATTGCTTATTCAGCTTATTGTGGTTTAACAGTTTTTTTTAGTTTTCTTTTGTATAGTTTTTGGTTTTCTTATCGGCTAAATGTACAGAACTGCGGGTGTTTTTTGATACATGTATTACAAAAAATGATAACCGAAGCATTGAGGAAAATTGTTAATTTTCAGTCGTTACGTTATTTGCCAGAGTAACACGATGTCTGCTTTGTCTTTGTAGTTGAACACCTTTAATGCCAGTGTTAACATTTTTTATACTAATTTTTAAGTAAGTAACACTGATACTTGAAGGTAACATAAAGATTTTTTTATCGAGTAACCGATGATTGTAAAAATATAACATAAGCAAACAGAAGGTTTGGTTTTTAATATTTAACTGTGAAAACATCTTCGCTTTGAATATTTTGAGCCTAAAAATTAAGGAATACAACTATATTATTTTTTTGCCTGTCAGTTGTTTCAGTCGAGTTTTACGCGATCACATTTTTTTAATTTATTTGATCGAGTATGTAATAAGTATTACGAAGAGACGAGAGTGAAAAAAGAAAAGAAAACTTGCCTCGACGCATCCTTCGAAAACTTTAAGGATGAAAAAAAAAATTTTTAAAAAACGAAAAATAAAACAAGCGGCAGTAATGTGCAAGCGAAAAAGAAAATGTTGTTAGGAGGCGTGCTGGGGGAAGGCAATGCAATACGCTTTACACATTCTAACATTTAAGAGTACACTTAATTCTTTTTTAACTGTCGTAAAAAAAAACATAAATAAATGAGAAAAAAAGCTGTTAACGACGTCGATGTAACCGCTATTCTTCGGGATGAAAAAAGGAAAAAAGCAAACACAAGATTGCGCATGAAAACGAAAAAATGCAAATAGTCATATCGAGTCATTTAGCGTTTGTACATATTACGTTATTGCTATTATCTTTACTATAAGTAATATTATTTTTATTAATTATTAATATTATTAATATTATTATTACACGTTACTACGAATAAATAAGCGGATATTAGAAAATATTATGGCGCGACTAAGCGAGGAATACTTCTTTACTTCGTGAGGGCGCACGATTTTTTACGATAATGTTCATAACTCGCACGTGCGAATATTTTCGATTAAGAAAAGACTAAAAAAAGATTTGTAAAAAAAAACGATTGCGAATGAAGAAGAGTATCGACGCTCAATTCTACTCGGTTCCTAAGATGAATAAGAGCGAATGTGGAAAAGAGCGTTACTAAAAAAAATGTGTAGATTGTGTGCATGTTGAGAAAAAAAAAGATTTACTATGTTACGAAAAAATGCTAATTTAATTTAAAAAAAAAAGGAAGGTCAGTTGTAGAAATGTAAGTGAGAAAATTAGTGATTGTGTCTAAGACTCAGATAATGCGTTTCTTTTTTAAACATACAGTTTTCTTTTAGTTTAGAGTTTTTTGAAACTTTCATAAAAAGATTTATCGAGCATGCATTAAAAGATTTTTTTTTACTTTAACTCTCATGACTTACTACAAATATGGGATGACGAGTTATTTGATAAATCGCATTATTGATTTTGTTTTATACACTTTTCACCATTTTTTTAATTACGAAAATAAATCGAGATTTTTTGTCGTTTCGAAATAAATACGAAATGTTTCACATTTCTAAATATAATTTAAAAAACGTGTTTACTTTTTTTATAATATATATTTTGCGAGATCGAGTGGAAAGTTTAAAAAAGTGAAAAAGATGAGTGTTTTTTATTCAGCGCTGTACATAAATACTGTAGAACGCGTAAGTTCATAAGTAAGTTAAGTTTAAGGGATTCGTATGTTTGTAGATAGCGAAACCGGAGAAAATGGAAAAAAGTCGATGCTGTATATTTGTTTTTAAAAAATGTCGAAAAAGCGCACTGTTTAAAGAACTGGTTAGTACTTAAAGAAAAGCGAGTGCAAAAGAGTAGAATGATAGAAATGAAGTTAAACATTAAAAAAATAAACGGAGAGACAACGAACAGATAGAAACAACGGCTAATTCCTCGTGCAATTTCTTCAATTTTTATTCCAAAGATATAAAACACACAGCAGAGTTCGAAGCGAGGATTCGTTTCTTCGAGGATCCTAAAATTTAAAATTAACCGTACAGGTGGCTGAGGACCTATGTACTTCTACCTCATCGTTTATCTGTTTCACTCACAAGAATTTTTTTTTTTAAGAATTATTCAACACATTTTCTCAGTTTAATTTGCAAAGCAATTGTTGGATATTCTGTCCGTAACCATATAAAATCTTTTCGGGATCCTCAATGAGCGTTCGTTAATATTATTTTTTTAAAGGTCTCTCCGTTGCGTCCGAAAGTGCCCAGTGTCAGAGCAAAAAACTAGTTACTTTCAACGCACACTGTCATAGCCAAATTGTAGTACAATAATGTAGAAAAGAAAAGGAAAAAGTTGGAGGCGCGATCAACAAACGCGAATCTTCGTCTTTATTCTTCTTTTTACACGACGAAGTAGACTTAGGAAAAGAAAATTGTAGATCGATCATACACACACGTCAACGCAGCGGTACTCGTACGCGGGTAGAGATATTTCAGTTTGTTACGATTTTCGAATACATATACACATTGTGTTGAAGCGACGCCCAGCAGTAGTTTGACTGTGCTGATGTTGATAGAAAATGAAAAGAATTTTGTACGCAAAGAAACGCTTAAAAAGTATAATATCGTGCCTTATGTCGTTATTGAATTGTTAAAAGGCTCTCCTGCGTTTACGATGCCGCCGCTCCGACACGAAGCGGTAATAAAGTCCTATTAAGTACGAATAGCACTTTTTATACGACGGCTCTTTAGAGTAGATCATTTCTTCGAAGAGTTGCTAGGAAGAGATTACAAGGGAAAAAAGCGATGAAGTGTAGATCGAAGCATTTTGAGACTGTTAATGCGTGTAACGACAAAAGCAGGGATTATATGCAACGTCGACTCTTCTTTCGTCGACTAAACTTTTAATTTATGATATTCTGTAATTTTGTGAATTTTTGTAAATGTATCATAAACAGTTATTTACACATTCTTGAATACACGAAAAAGAATGTTTGATAATGTTTTGCGATAACTTTTACGTGTTTACATATTTTTTTATTGAACATTAAATTAATATTTATCAAATTTATGGTTTTTCTCTGTAGTCTTGAACCTTATCTTTTTTTATTCATTATTTTTTTTTTCATACATTATGTTTAAGTTTCACAGACAAAGAAGATCGTCGTTGCATTTATTAGTTAAAAAAAGAAAGCAACTTCAAAACGAACCGATTCACTGCCACTTGCAATGCAAGTAAAACCTATCTGAACGCAATAAAAAATGCAATAATTATACCATTTATATACCTCAAACACTACATACTTGAGTTTTTCTCAGCTTCAGTTAAGAAACGCATACACGTGTTTTAATGCGAAGTCACACGCAGGTTGATTGATTATACTAAGGAAATAAACATTTCCTCGACTGTTCTTTATACTACTTTTTTTATTTGAAGAAAATGGAATGTAAGAAAAATCGTCATTGGTAGTGCGTTTATTAATCTTTTAAATTTAAACTTTTCAGTAGGCTATAATAAATACGTTTTAAAGATAGTCACAAGTTTTACTCTATAAATTCCACTTGACAAGTGTACATATCCGATGCATTAATGCAAGACGCATAGTCGATTGAAAAATAAAGTATTGGTATTTTATACAAAACCATGATTACTTATTTATCCAACCATATATACTTAAATTATCCAACTTTTAATTTAGATACATTTATGTCTTAGCGAAAACTGTTTTCAGTACCCTTTTTTACTTATCTTTTATTTTACTTATTAAAAAATGCAACATCTAAATCCAGTACAAGAGAAAGACTGCTATTAGACTTTCTAGTTATATGTGAATTAAGGCAGATTTGCGGTGGATTTTTTTGGAAAAATCATTTCTTTTTTATTTTATTATTCGATAGCAATACTATCTAGAAATATTTTAAAAATTCATACAATTAGTGCCTACGGCCGGGAACAGGCAGAAAAGAGGCAGCACCTACCGCGTTTGAGCGCGCGCCCTCGGCTGCTCCTGCAGCGGCCGGCGTTGCGCTGCCGCTGCCCACCTCTCCATCTTTAATCCTAGTCCTGCTCCTATCTCCCTTCGTAAATAGCAGTTTTGGTTGCCATTTACCTAATTCAGTGCCCGCTCAGTCATCTCAAGCGTCGCGTCCTTGTGAAATTGAACCGTTGTGAAAAAGTAGTATTTTTACTATGTGTGATCGAAAGAGCAGCAGAGTGAACGAAAATAAGCCAGGCCGATCAAGAAAACGCTCGTTTCACGGGAATCGGTATACTTCTGATGCTGATTCAAGTTTAACTAGTACTTCTGCAAAAAAAATTCATAATGGTGATCCTGATTTTCAAGTTGCAGTCGATCCAACTATGCTATACTGTATAGTCTCTTATAGTGTATTCTTGGCCTTACAGAACATTGTGATTTGTAAAACATGCAAAAGTGAAGTGCGTTTTTCGAAATTGAATCAGAAAGGTTTAGGCTTTGATTTAAATGTGGCGTGTAAATGTGAAAATGACGTTCGCATTCCATCGAGTCCAAAAATTAGCTCTGGTTACGAAATAAACAGAAGATTTGCTTTCGTAATGAGGCTTCTTGGCATAGGTATTCAGGGTCTGAATAATTTTTGTGGATTGATGGATTTGTGTACTGGATTTAGTGAAAATGGATATTATGATATTGTTAATCACATTCACATAGCAGCCAAATCAGTAGCATTATTAGCTTTTAAAAAAGCTGTAAATGAGGAGAAAAAAGCAAACGCGGCAGCTGGCAAGATTGAAAATCGGCTCACAGTCTCCGGAGATGGTTCATGGCCAAAAAGAGGTTTTTCGTCGTTACTTGGCTTAGTCAGTTTGATAGGCAAATATACAAATAAAGTTTTAGATCTCGAAGTGAAGTCAAAGTTTTGCAGAGCGTGTGAAACCTACGATGGTGACCATAATACTCCTGAATTTGAAGCTTGGTTTGAAGATCATGAACAAGATTGCACAGCTAATCATGAAGGTAGTTCTGGAATGATGGAATCGAATGGAATTCTAGACATGTTCAAAAGATCCATTGAACTTTATAAAGCTATTTATGAATATTATATAGGTGACACCAAATCCTTCAAAAATGTAATCGATGAAAAACCTTATGGAGACGAAGTGATTGTAAAGAAGAAAGAATGCGTTTTACACGTGAAAAAAAGGATGTTTCGGAGAGCTAAAGAGGCTAAGAATAGCAGTTAACTCAGTTAAAAAAGCTAAAAAAGCTATAGAAGAAGCTGCCTTGAAAAAATCAGGCGCGAAAAAATCGACATCCAAAAAAAAGCCGATACTCCGAAAACTTTGGCTTTAACTGGTAAAGTTATGTCCGAATTATCCGCTTTTTATGGCATTGCTGTTCTGAATCATCCTGACTCACCCGAAGAAATGAAATAAGCTATTTGGGCCACATTCTACCATAGAAGCTCGACCGACGACAATCCACAGCACCAATACTGCCCAGACGATTCTTGGTGTAAGTATCGTTTAGCAGCAGCACAGAATAAACTGAGTACTTTTAAGCATCCCCCCGCTTTTGACAACGATACTCAAGCAGTACTTAAACCAATTTATGAAGACCTCACTAGTGAAGATTATTAGAAAGATGCACTGGCGCAAACACTCAGAACAATAATGAAAGTTTTAATTCTTGTGTTTGGGCCATGGCTCCAAAACACACTTTTTGTGGGAAAAAAATCGTTGAAATAGCAGCTTATACAGCAGCATGCACTTTTAATGAAGGCTTCAGTACAGTATTAAAAATAATGAGTGTTATGGGCGTAACAATAGGCAGTGAGGCTCAAAAATACGCTGAGAAAGTCAATGCAACGCGCGTGCGGAAAGCCGAACGGGTTGCTTCTCAGGCTTCAAAAGAAAGCAGGGTGGCCCGCAGAAACGCTAGAATACGAGAAAATGATGCTTACGAGGAAGCTGAAGGAGTTATATATGGAGCTGACATCGCTGATTGAGTGTAAGACCCTTTTTTTCTCAAATTTTTATAAAAAAAACTTTGAACGCGTTTTTCTCGAAACAACGCTTTTCAACTCTATCGACACGATTTAAAAAAAACTACTGCACCGATTCAGTTGAAATTTGAACAGCTTACTCCTGACATATGTTCTTTTTGTATGATCTAGGATTATAACGATCAATAAATTTTTCAAAAAGTTATAAACAATTTATGTTGCAAAAAAAGAGCCAAAAAATTCAAAAGTCCGCCATTTTGTTTTTTTCCGGTAAAAATGAAATATCCTAGACTATGCAATAGCCAAAACTATAAGTTTTAAGAATCTTTTTAGTTTTTTTATTTCAGTTGATCCGTTGGTGAGATATCGTGTCGACAGTCAAACAAAAGAACAATTTTGAGGCGACCATTTTGTCAAGAAAAATCCATAAAAAAAAAAAAATTTATATCTTCAAAATGTGTATTTTAATATGTAAAAAGTTTGAACAATAAAGATTATTTTTTGTATGAAATAAAAATTATTAAATAAATAGGGCAAATCCACCGCAAACCTGCCTTAAAAAACATAAATTTCATCCAATAATTTAAAATCTGGTCGTTTTTTGGTATATTTAAACGAGTTTGCATACCAATTTTGAGCAAATTTCAGCATTTGTTCATATTATAGAAGAAAACGCACAATTTTTAATAAGCAAGAGTTTTTTTTTAAATTCCTTGTGCCAACCTATTCGACTTCCTTTGAATAAACCTGTTTTAAAATTCATCAATATTTTTTAATTCGCATGTATTGTGAAAAGATGTTCTTATGCCCAACCCTCAGAATGAACAAAACTTAGAATTTTTTAAGTTTTTTATTTTTAAATTAAGCTCTGAAATAAATAAAACAGTTTTTCAATACTAAATGCATTAAAAAACTACATGTCTTCACAGTAACAATTAATAAATAAAATATTTAAAAAGAGTTAAATTTACCTTAAAACAATATTCTAATTAAAGAAATATATTCTACAAGTTTCAAAAAGATACATTGAGATGCGTTGCGCAAGGAACTTTCTGAAATTTGAAGAATTAATTAATTCGAGAAAAACGCGTTTAAATTCCAAACGTTATATATGCTGTCTAATGTAATTTGTTCCACTTCACTGACTACAACTTTGTTAAGTACATAAGATAACTTAACAACCATTTTCTTGTCTCAAACAAATTAAAATTAAAAAAAATCTATACCATTGACAGTATCTCTAGAAATCATAAATGTATTAAAAAAATTTTGATTATTGAATTTTTTATATGACAAACTGTATAAATGTTTTACTTTTTAATATTTCAAACTGCATTTGGCGCTAAACTTTACAATATTACTTAATACCAAATATTTTATTATTGCTTTTCGGATACATAATAAACCATTCTGTTCGGCAGATTGTTTTAACAGTTAGTTATACTGAAGATATTATCTTCTTTATTATCTTTATAATCTTATTTGACAAAACTGAAAAAATCGTCCGTTTATCTGAAAAAATTATTTTAAAAATCATTAATCATAAATACTTACATTTAAACATTTTGTAGGACAAATTTTCTTATAGAAAGCTGATTGATCTTATTTATTGGGTTTTACGTAAAATAGAATAACTATTTCAAGTTCTGAGTATGAAATTATATAATATTTTTTGAGATAATATACATCTATAAAGTTTGGTAGGTCGAGAAATTAAATTAAGAAAGCTAGACATTCAAATCTATATTCTTAAAACGTCGAATTTTCATATCTAGCACGTCTCAAAATATGCATAAAAAAAGATATTGGAGTTTCCTGTTCATATTTTGAGTAACAATTTCGTCCTCTAAAATTTTCATAATGGTTTAGAAAAATTATATCTAACATATACTCATACTAATAATGCTACGAGGGTATATTAAATAATATAAAATTATACACATACATTTTACTCATTCTTTTATTTTTTGTTACATCATACTCTTTAAACTACTGTACAACCAGCCCTTGATTTTTATCATATATACACACACCTACGTCATTCATATTATGCTCTTTTTCGTAAAAGTGACATCATCACTTGAGATTAAAACTTAAGGGATCATTGTGGTTTCACTTTCAAAAAATCTAATTTTTTTTGTGCATTTTTCGAAAGTAGACGTATGTAGAAGTATTGTGTACAAATTTTAGAACGATCCGAGCACTCTAACTATGTTATTTTTACACTTGTGCACCGTTATCTTTACGGCCTGAGCGCGCGCGCTCGACCCACCGTTCGACTAATCCTCCTTTGTACCTTCAAGCAGCTGCTTGCTTTACTTCGCTTTTGAGCGATCAGTAGCAGTCTCGTTTTTGACTTTGAACGAGTAACAGCACGTGTTTGATATTTTACTATGGATCAAAAATCGTCTAAATTCAGTAACAAACGTCCCGGCAAACCCGGTAAAACCGCGACGATGGACGTAAATGTTTAGCGAAGCGTCGTAGCACTGAATCGTCTAAAGAGACAAGGACCAAGCAGAGACAGGCCAGATTAGAAGAAAATGAGAACTTTGAACAAGAAGAAGGCGTTTTGTATTGTGCAGGCATCGCTGATTAAATGTAAGCAAGATTTTTTTCACGATTTTTAATTAAAAAAAACTTTAATCGCGATTTTCTCGAAACAATGTTTTTTCGGTTGGCGGGTGTGAATTCTCAGAAACCACTGAACCGATCCTTATGAAATTTTAACCACATATTCTACATACATATAGTTCTCCAATGTACTAGGATCTCCTTGAAATATTGATTTTTACTATGCTTTTCTTGCAAAAAAACAGTGAAAAAAAACACGGTTTCTTTTATTATTATTATTTTCGACGCCATCTTGTTTTTTTCAATAAATATTTATAATTCTAGTATGCTGGATAACCACTATTACACTTAATCTAAAACTATTGAATTTTTTTTTAGGTGCACTGATATGAAGATATCACACCCGCCAGCGACCTACCTACTTTTTGAGGCGTTACGTTGGGCTCTGATTATATCACACAAAAACGGTTAAAAATAAAAAAAAAATATTTTTTATTTGTACTTTAAGAATGTATTTGATAAGCCGAATAAGTTTTATATTAATATCTTTGATAATAAAGTCAGAAAAAATTCACAAAAAAGCCTTTTTTTTCGAGCGTTTTAACCAGAATAATCCCTTAACGTACCCAATATGTACAGTATTATTTTTCTTTGCAAAACTCAAGTGTGGTACCTAGTCATTATTTTGCTTTGGTTTTATTCATACATTTGAATATAATCGTTTTTGGAATTATTGATAAATCACAGAAACACAAAAAATTAAATCAAATATAGCCGAAATAATCGTGCTAAAGATGATTGAGTTGATTTTTGTTGGGCATATTTATAAAGTAACGAAAAAAGAATGAACACTGTAATGTTACATCGAAAAATCGAAATGCATTGATACACTGAAATAGAAAATTAAATCGTGTAACTTCTATTGTAACTTAACTTACAATTTAAGAAAAACTATCACATATGTAAAGTACATATATTTGAGAATCTATAAAAAATTGAGATAGCAAACTTTAAAAAATCTTTTGGCACTTAAGAACCTGGGAATTCAATTTCATGGTGGTTGACTAAAGTAATGAAAAATCTCCTAAACTCTAAGACTATGATTGAAAATTTATTTTAGTGAGAAAAACAAGTACTAAAATTTTTCAGCATTTTATAAAAAGTATTAAGTAATAGAGTTGAGAAAATTTCACGTCAGTTTGTGAAGTATTCACGTAGAATCTGTGACATGAATTATGCGACGTTTGGTCCGTATCGATAAACAAATATCAGGATAAAAAACGCACGCACACGCATTTAGTTTTACAACATTAAAACGAAGTTTACGTGACACTTTACATTTGGACGAAAATTTATGTACAAAGTTAAAATTTCAAAATGCACCTTTTAATCAAATAATTATCGACCCTTATGTATCTACTCTTTGTCTATTTAAAGGTAACTCTTAGTAGTAATATTAACTGTTGCTTAATTAACAAACACAATTAAATCATTACGATTCATATAGTTTCACAGCATATTTGAAGAAGAAGCATTAAATTTCTAGTTTTAGATATCTTTATCTAAGTCATAGCCAACGATTAAAAATTACCAAGGAACAAAACAAAATTAAATCGTCTAATTTAAAATGTCAAAATAATTAAATCAACGATTAAGGCGCAGTAATATGTAACGACAATGTCATTAATGATTTTTCTACCTAATATGTACATCCATTTCAAATACAATTTTTTCATAACATAAATTTTCTGGCACAACGATTTATGTCATGTTCTGTTAACAACAATAGTCCATTATGCTTACAGGATCACTAACAATAACTAATACGAATGCTACTAATAATATTTTGTTATAAAAAGAAAAAACTAATCATTCGCATCTTTGGTAGACAGTCACGTTGAATTAATTTCTTATTGAATTAATGGAATCCCAACCATCATTATTGGCAAGATAATTTTCGACAAAGCTCATTTGTCTTTCATTTCTTTGAAACTAACTCTTTCTTTCCAACGGCACATGCTACCAACACCAATTTCCACTCTATGTTTATACAATACTTTGATCACTTCATGAGTATGTATTCAGGTTTTCTATCGCGAAAATACATGAGAATTTTGTACACTCTTGGATACGAAATAATTATTGTAACGGTAAAATTCGTTATCCAAAATTTGTTCGTAAACTTTTTCGTAGTTTTAAAACATTAGCATAAACTTGAGATTCCATGGGTTAAACTCTTTTCAAGTATTATATGGAAGCCACTAAGTGGCTCGAGAATTTGTACAAGGAAAGTAAGTAACGTCGGATTTCGCAGAAAAGAGGTTTCTTCATACATATCTATAGTAGAACGAGCATCGCTCATTGGACGCAACATTGGATGCAGTAGCTGCTCTCTGAAACGCACAATTATGTTTTTCAATATGTCAAGCTTTAATTTATAAACACGTATATGGCATTCATACACACATTTGTGAAAAATATTTACCTGGTAGCTAAGCATATGAAAAGTTGAAATTTGCCGTCTTTACCAAGGGTTTGGCTGAAAGTGTTTATCTGATCGAGTAAATGACAGTAACATCTTAGAACAGCAAACTTTTGATTTCTTTCGGCATGTAATCTTTTGTCTCGGTTAAGACGTTGAGAGTATTCATCCATCTCCTCCAATAAAGTCATTTCGAAATTCTCCTTAACTCGTACTAAACATTGAGAAGTAAATAAATTAATTATAAATATTAATTATACATATCATAGTTTTTTAACGTACTTAAATAATCCCAAACGTAGAAGTTTCTCCCAAATATCCTCTGATTTTTAAATCCGTACAGGAAGATTTGTTCCAGAGATGGTACGAGTCCACCTTCGCCGCACAATAACGCAGTAAGTGATCCGTCTTGAGGTTCTTTTCGATAATGATATTTTACTATTGCATTCACAGCTTCCACTAAAACATATACGTAAGTGAAGTAAAACGTTAAAAGCTTTAAAATTATTATTTAATTTTGTACTATTATCGGCCAAAGGACCCCGCATAATGCTAACGGAAATTCTCTTTCAATTGAAATCGGCTGAAACTGCAGTATAATTTACTTCAAATAATCCAGATCAAAAGTTCTACTAAATGAACGCAAATCAAAAGCCACTGAATTGTACTGTAATTTTAGTCAAATAGACTGAAAGCCAATTTCCATAAGTGGTGTGCAGGGTCTTTCCGAGTTAATTATAAAGAAACTAAAAAAGTTATAGCATAAAAAATCTGATTATTTATTACTTAAGACAATAAATGCAGACTGAATATATATATACGTTTCTCAATCAATATCTTCTATTGGATATTCTTAAACATAACATCTTGAAACATTAAGCATTCAATGTTATTTACAGTGACTTTCCTTAAAAATTTCAAATTGTGTCCGTGCCAAATACCCTTTTTATAATCAAAACAATATCAACTAACATTTAAACTATAAAAAAGACATCTAATAGAGATACAATTTTAAATTTTCCAAGAGAATCAGCCGCAACAAACAAGATCGCGATAGCGCTACATTAAAATCAAAGTCTCACCCAGTATCTGCTGGAGCTCGTTGTGAGAAAGAGTCGGTCGTCTGGGTATGCTGGGCGACCTGCACCTCGGGGGCGTCGAGCACGTCTCGACGAGCTCGTCGCTGTCGATGCTCCTGGGCACGAGGGCACCCACCAGCAGTCGCTCGGTCGAGCCGTCGTCTATGCCTCGGCCTAGCCATCTGCCGCAGGGGAACTTGAAAGTATGACCGGTCACCTCGTTGCGCACGACCACGTGCTCGACCATCCACTTGGGCGAGGGACCCGTGTTGTCGTGGCCGATGCGCAGCGTCGACAGTACGCCCAGATTCTTGTGCTGGAACGTGGAGAGAGGTTTGGAGTTAGAGCTAGGCTTTGGGATATGACGCTGTTAATAAGGGACTTTCTGCTTCGAAAAACAAAGGATGATTTTATTCTCACCTATGGGTACTGTATTATAATGTTTTACGAAAATTCTTGTGAGCTATGTTTGTATATAAGCGTTGCAACGTTACAATTGAACAAGTTACTGGTACAAAACATTATAACTAGTATTAAATACATGAACAAGTAGGAGAAACATGTGTATATCACTTATATGAGAAGTGTCTGAACAATATCGGATAATACCACTTGTACATTTTTTATGCAACGTAATCGATTGTTTTTTTCTAATTTATTACTTTGTATCAAGAGAATTGTCAGTACTTGGTCATTAAAAGGAATAGGGAACATACATGGGTCGCAATTGAATTGTTATTTTAATTGTTTTCGAAAGATCATGAAAAAATAATAAAATTCCCAAGACAGTTTTTTTTTCTTATGCGATAACTTTTATAATAATAGTATATTAAAGTTGCGCTGAAATTTAGTATTAGACTCATCGACAGAGGCGCTGAACAGCGATATATCTACGTCATCATGAAAAAGTCACGTGATAGGAATTCAACCAACCACCCAATTTCAGCGCAACTTTATTATATTATTATTATAAAAATTATCGCATACAAAAAAATTGTCTTGGGAATTTTATTATTTTTTCATATACTTTCGAATAAAATTAAAATCTAAATTCATGCATGTTCCATATTAAATGAAATGATTAAGAAAAAATGTATTATGTATGTAAGAAGAAAAATTATTCCGTTTTCTTTGGATTACATACTTCTTATTTTATTTAAGTTGATGCTAAGCCCACCCGTCACCGGTTATTACGAGAAATATACGGTTTTTACTTACATGAAAAACAAATTCTAATGCTCCCTTTGGTATCGTCACGGGATTCGTTTCGCAAAGCATTCCCGAAATAGCTATCCAACTGTTCGATGAAGTTGTTGCAGCACTCGCTTTTCTGCTGGGAAATATAATTACTCGATACGGCAATTTCGTCATTGGATAATTGTTTGTAAAACAGAAATAATCCACAGCATTGAGCGTAAGAAGATGGTACAAAAACTGCTCCTTTTCCTCTTCACATCTTAAGAATGCTGATCTCTTGTACTGACTCCTGGAAAATGAAAATGTTGTGTTTTTATATCTGTGCATTGTTAAGTACTCGATATTACATCATATTTTTTAAATAGTGTTTCAGATAAGATGATACAAGAGCTCTGCAATGACCCTGATGGAAAATGAGGTTCAAATATGTCTTAGTTTTGTCAAAAATAGTTAATTTAGAAAACTACCCTCGATTTCGAGGATCCAGTCTCCCATCTTAAGAGATATATAATCAAAAAATAAACGATTTGTAAGAAATAATAACAATTTTTCTCAGAGACAAATTTAATAAAAATTCTTCTGCTACTATTCTTGTTCTCATGCTACTACCTCCGTATGAATTGTAAATCATATCGACAGTTTGTACCTATAAACGTCAAACATTTACCATAATTTTCTTTCAAATTTACCCAAAAATAAAGCACTCGGTAGAAAAATGAACATCAACACACAATCCCAATGGAAAAGTTCTGTTCTAAACCGTGTTAAAAATCGCTCGCAACTATTCCCAACTGTTAGTGCAACTCCCGGCTTCAATCATATACGAACCTCAGCAGAGCCGTGTTCGACAGCAGCGTCTTCAGATGCCTGGAGAGCAGCTTCTTCTCGAGGGCGAGCCTGACCCAGGCGCGCGCGTACCCGATGTGGGTCTTGATGTCGGTCATCGCCTGGACGTTCCTCACGTCGAAGAGCAGCGAGTCGGGCAGGGGCCTCAGCTGTTCGGGCCCGATCGAGCGTCTCTCGCTGGTGCTGGTGGTGCTGCTGGTGCCCGTTGCCGGCGACTTGTGGCGCTGGTGATGGTAGTCCGAGCCGCGGGTCGGCGACATGTCCGTCTCCAGGGCGAGATTCGACAGGTCTGCATTGTTGGGTGGGACACACACCGGTGTGCATGTAAGAAGAGTTGGGGTGAGTCGCTCGAGGTATCTGGATTTCGTCTGTGTCTTTTTTTTTAACGCCGATCGATCTCGGAAGTGTGATGGGTGTGTGTGTGTGTGTGTGTGTTTGGGCGTGCAGGATCGTCGAGATACAATCGTTTACCTACTGAAAACGCAAGCAACGTGCAGAGTTAAGATTATAGGGCATGCTCTGGTGGGAGGCGGTGGGGGGATAGTTGACTTGTTTTATATTTGGAAATTTATATTGTAATCGAATGTTTATTTTGGTTTGTAATTCAAGATTTGTATATAAAAGCTTTTAATGACTTATTGGCGTAACAGAGAATTTGTAAACATTCTAAGTAAGATATTTAATTTTGAAAATATAATTAATACAAATTTCTTATAGCATTTTAAATAATTGTAACTTCAAATAATGAATATGATTATATTTTTCATAACTATTTTCTTTGTTATTAGGAATATTTAAAGTCAATTATCTCCACCGCTCGTGGGATCGTGCGGAGTGAATTCGTCAAAAATATCGTAACAGCATTTGATAGATAAGATAATGTAAAAGTAAAAAATATAATATTTACGTACAGTGGTCTCGAGCTATAATACCGGCATTGTAACAAGAGGCCACTGTAATTTTCAATGGAAAATAGAAAGAAAGTAAAAGTAAAAGTAAAGTATCTACAAGTAAATTTCAATCAAACTCTAATGTTCTATCTCTGAAATATATATTTCAACTAAAAATCGACTTTGTACTTTTTGTTTATATTGAATATTACAAGTGATAATTATTATAATGCCAGGATTATATCGCAAGGCCACTGTAGAATATTTATAATTCACAATGTTCAGGGTAATACTTGAATAAAAATCTGTTTTACGTTTGTGCATCTATTATACCTGTTCTCTCTATCAAATACTGCCAGTTTTTCTTATCACTAACATCAATATCTTTTCTGAGTATATATGAAAATAATAATGACATGATTGAATTAAGAATTTAATTCAATAATGATGTATTATTAAAAAATCTTCAAAAATAATATGATATAGTTTAGTTTAGTTTTACAAGATACTTTTAATATAATTATGAACATGCATACGAACTTTCGTTCGCTTATTATTTCATGATGATAATCGAAGTTTAGAAAATAAATCATTTCAATATTTGTTCTACTATTTACTCACAAATCTAGCAGGCATCATTCAGTTTAGTCGTTAAATATTTAAAAACTCTCAGGCAGTTTTATTTTTCATTTAAAAAAATGCGCTTTTAAAAAAGAATTGCAAAATACTATCTATAATACAAAGGTTGTTAATAAAACATATTTTTTATGCTATCGTGTTATTAAAATATTTTAGTAGTAATAATATACGGTTAATCAGAAACTAAAAATATTAATTATGTGATTAATAATACTCAAAACAATTTTCTATCAAGCGCAATTTTTTTTTTGCTTATAATTATGTATTAGTCATAAAACCATTCACTTGTATTATTTACTAAAGTCAAATCCTCAAGCAGTTTTCTGTAAAGAACAGAAATAAACCTTACCACTGATATTTTCCTTGAAATAAGAAGCTATTTCATAAATATTTTTGCCTTTTAACGAGGAAACCAAACGATCCGACAACCGAGAAAACTTATTGGACGGTTTCTTAGCTAATTACAACATAGAAACAACATAAACTGTGAAATTATGCATAAAAACTAAAAATAATGATCGTGCACAGTTAAAAACATTGACAAAAGATGGTACAACATTGATGTGAACATGTATGGTGAAGAGAAGTGCTGCACTCAGTACACGTAAAAGTGCAAATTAATGAATTCATACATTGTTTACACGAACTTTAATAGTACCGAAACGAAATTTAATAAATATTGGTAATATTTTACATTTATTAATCAGTTTAATACGTTGATTCTATTAAAACTTGACATTCACTTCGATACCATTTTAGTTCCTACTCATTCTTTGTAAATTTGAAGAAACTTTCATGTATAAAAATACAAATGCAAATAACTCTACAACATATAATTTTCAAATTTTCTAAACATCAATTTATAACTTAGGTTTGATGGTTGATATAAGCAACGTACAGTCAAGCCGCTTCCGAAGCACGCACCAAGCTAGGGCTGCGATCCAAATGTTATAGCAATTTTGTTAGTAACATATTCCATAGATTATGTATTGTTAAAGTTTATAAATTAGAAGCTTGTCGTGGTATCATTATTTACACGATTTCGATATTTATATAATAAGATGTATGTATATAATGAATATTTCAATGTCATTAAATTATTAAATTACTAAATTAGTTGAAAATAAAATATTCAACCGACCTGGCGATAAATAATTGGCATCAATGGATTTGGCACTGTCATTGCATTCTTCCAACTGTTGGTACATAGCGAGATGTGACCAGAGCCCACTTTTTCCTTGCTTATTCTGTAAACCATGACTCCAGACCCTTTCTAATAGATCACACAGACTAGCGACTAAAGTATTTTCCTCGACGTCGGACAATGACTCTCCCCCGTGACCTAAGGCAACAGCTTCGGAACCCATTTTCTCCACTAACATTCGTTTCGTTTTGGCCTTGCAGTCCTGAAACAAACAATGTCAAGGTCGTTAAAAACTTAATTTTGGACTTCTATATAAATCACTAAATATATTCCTTGATTAGAAATTTGAATAGAAATCAAAACATTGATGAAACTTAAAAGAAATTAATTTTTTCTCTGAATTAATTTAATTAAATCGATGAATCACTGTTTATGATTTACTAATTGCTACGCGCATAAAACACAATTTTGTTTCCGGTTTAATTTTCTAACGAGGATGTTTCAATTGCTCTAAATTACTTTGAGTAACGTTTCGACGAACGTCCAATTGGCTTGTGCGATAAGAGCAGGACTCATGTCGGCCGACAGTTTTGCCTGAGGCCGAGGCGACTGCGTCTCTTGAACTATCGGCGGTTTTCCGTTGGCTTCCAGAGACTTCATTTTGTACTTCCATTGCGTCTGTCCTCTTCTACTACTGCATTTGAAAAACAAAATATTAGTAATAGTCCTCATAAAAGATTGAGCGTTCCACAACATCGATAGTTATCGTGGACAAGTTCTTACCGAAGCATACTGTACAAAGCGCAGCAGCGAAAATAGCAATAATATATTAGTAATTTGTAATTAGTAATTTGGTTAGATAATAAAAGCACCTAATGTTAGTGTTAGCGGCAGAAACATTGGAAAGATATTCACCTTTGCGTAGGCTCTTTATTTAAAGCTACATTGTCTAACAAGGGAAAACTGCGGAAGTAAGCTGCTCGATGAGGTATAACTTCCGTTGGAGGATTAACTTCGAAGTCAACGTTGTTTAACCTTTGTTCGAGTGCAGTTTGAGTTTCCGGTACGGTTGTACAAACTTCATAGCGAGTAGATCTAACGATACCTTCTCCTACACGTTTTCTAGGTAACAAATATTTTATTTTATAATTCATTACAACTTATAATTGGAACCAAGGATTAATGTAGATTTAAGACTTTAAACTCACTTTAGTTGTGCGATCCTTTTATCGAATAACTTGATATTAGAATCAAGCTCGTTCCACATTGACATAACTTTACTATCTACAAGAGAGGCGAACATTTGCGTCTCTGTGAATCTCGATAAAAAGGGTAAATGATGAGCTGGTTGCTCTGACAAAAACGTAGCTTTGTCAAACAAATGCATACTATCTCTGTTGCTTAACCACTCATCTTTGTCCTGCAACAAATTTTCATTTAATTAATTTATTTTTAAATGTGGCACAATATCAATAAGCTTTACGCATTCATCGTCTTTACCTGACTAGGTTGAATAACAAAATGTTCATAACTAGAAAAAAGTTGGACAAAGCGATTCATAAAAATTTCTCTAAGAGCATTGTTAAATATCAACGTTTCTTGATACTCTTCTTGAGCAGTGAGTATTTTGTTTTTCGATGGATTTTCGACCGAGTCACATTCGTCGACGTCAACACCTGTTCTTTTAACAGCATCGAGAATCCTCTGTATTGCATCCGATTGTGGAGCTGAATCAGGTCTATCCCAATCGAGCACGTCATGTAACGAATGCTTTCTTTTTGGGTAGTAAAACCCGGAACCTGGAAGGGTCAAACTACTTGTCATGATGTCGCCATTCAGGTAATTCGCAAATATATTGTCAGTCCTGTAATAAATTTAAAAAACATTAGATTTAAAAAAACGTATTATTATGCTATTAATTAAAAGTTAACTGCTTACTTTTCCAAATATGGAACTTTGTACTTATTCAAATACGTTCTAATTTCATCAATAAAACTCATCTTATGTGGGAACACAGGTAATTCTTCAGGAAATTGGCTGGTTTGTTTATCAATATCTACATAACACAGATTAGCCTGAAAAAAAAGTAACTTTTAATAATCACAAATATAGAAAAAAAAGTGTACACTTTTCACTTAAAATCCCTAATCTATCCATATAGTCGAATCTCAGAATCTGAGATGCCATGTAAAAAGTCGTATCGCGGTTTTCCAAAAATATAAGTGATACAAATTTTAAATAAGTCAGCCGCTACTTTTATTCATAAATATTCTTAAGGTGTTAAGTATTTGCAAAGTAAATGATTTAATATATAAATAAATTGCTTATCTAAAATATTACTGTTAAATGTGCTTTTCTGAGAACGACGACGAGCGACTTTACAGATACAAGGCGGCAATTTTTACACGGAAAAAATTCATTGTTAATTTATCAAAGTCACTTGATAAAATACGCATTAACTATTTTTTTATTACACTTAGCAAGTAATTTATTGTTTCTATAAAGTGATAAGTTAATTTTACTAACCCATTTGTTAAATTACCAAATTACTTGGTAAGTGTAATAAAAAGAATAGTTAGCCAAAAACTGAAAGAGTATATTCTGTACGACAAAGTATCATCGATTCTAAGAGTAAGAGCAACACTCGTCACCGAATCGCACAGGCCATGCACAATTCACCTCGCAAGAATCCCACAAACCCACCTCGCTGGCGATCTTGAGCAGTCCGGTGTCGTTCTGGGCGTGCAGGCCCATGATGAAGGGCACGGGCGCGTCGAGAAAGTGATAGAGACTCGCCGGGAGAATGGGCACGTAGACGTGCTGCCAGGAAAAGGGAAAGAGGAGGGAGGTGATGCACTCGGAGACAACCATGAGCTTGTGGAAGTCGGCGCTGCGTATGAGGACCTGGTTCTCGAGGAGGACGCAGGTGAAGAGCTGGAGGACGCAGTCGATGCCGAGCCAGGTGAACATGTCCTTGAGGGCGTAGTCGAGGAGGGGCAGCTCCTGGGTGGGCAGGGGCTGGTGGACGCAGAGCTCGAGGGGCGACTTAGCGGGCTCGTCGTTCGGCACGTAGAACTTGAGAGACTTGCCGGGCAGGGGGGTCGGCACGTTGTACAGCAGGTTGTACACGTAGGACTCGAGGCTGAAGCCGGGCCCCGGGTGTCTAGGAACGCATCTGCGGAGAGAGGAGACTGTTAGCTCGCTCGTTTTAAGGCAGATTTTTGAATTTCGAATCTCAGGTTTTTTACGAAGATAGATTTCAGCTTTTTCAAATGTCGTCTGGTTTTTATGAGGTGAAGAATTTATAAAAATAATAACGACATTTTTCAGCAAAGTATAAAAGTGAAACATATTGATAGAGTGAACACGTTGATATAGTTTCGAATCTTCCAACAACATTTATATTTATTTTATTTATCAATGTAAAATAAAATACATAGGTCTTTTTTTCGGAAAGCTGAAATCTGTTAGTCTTTGTGTGAGGCGTAAATATATAGTTTACGTTATATTTGAGTGTTGAATTGACCCTTTCAGACCCGAATCAAGGCTTTTTCATGAATTTTGACGTTTAATGGTCTAAATAAGAAAAAGGGGGTGTTGGCGACAGTACGCTATTGAGTACTTACCGACATTTTCGTATTTTCCATTATTCTTGTTAAATTTTTCATTTTGATTGAATATCTCAATCATCCGGTGTTTCTTACGGTATTACAAACACCGGATGACTGAGAGCATTAATGAAAACAAAAAGTTGTATAAAAAACGAAAAATACGGTGTAAGAATCTGCATTTATTGGTTCCGACATCCCCTTATGGGGTTTTGAAAAAAAAATTTGTCAACATATTCATGATATCTATGAATATATACATCTAATGTACACGTATACGTATGTATATTTGAATAAATAATTATTACCATCGATTAAAATCACCAATAAATAATTATTTTTAATGCATTTTTCGAGTGTGTCCATTTTAATGGACACGAGGTCTGAAAGGGTTAAGTAATATTTATATCTCAGGAATATTCTACTTATTTTATACTTAGAAAAATTAGTATATTTGGTTATGAAATAACAGAGTACCTAAATACTGAACATTTGATAAAACTTAAACGAGTAAAGTACACGATCTCATAATTAACTTTGATAGTCATAAATAAGAACATTTTTAACTTAATATTTGTACGTTTAATTCTATTCATAAAATAATAATAACGAATGGATACCAAACATTAGCTTTATATAAATCTAGTTCGTCTATGAATATAAAATGGTAATAATTATTACAACAACTAAATAAATAAATGAAGACAAGTGGATATACTTACTTATAAAGATTTGTTAGGAACATTCTGGCAGCATAAAGGTACGGTTGCTGACAAATGAGAGATATCGATTTTGTAACTAAGAGTTTGTCTTTGGTCGAGTCGTAATACGCTAATGCCGCCGCGGGCGAATGTGCGGATAACTTGAAGTGCCTAGGGAGCGACCTCGTATTGTGACCGTCCTGTCCTTTTCTTGGCCTGAAAATCGTAAATTACCAAATTAAAATCGTGATTCATAAACTCGAGCATGATGCAAACATTTATTCATAATACAAGTTTCAACCACTAAAGCTTGTTACTTCTAAAGAGCATAATTCTTATACTAAAGCTAAATTAGCAAGAAATCTTACTGTAATCAGCGAATATTCGTTGATCCGTAGTTAAGCTTATGAGTATGAATGAATCGGAAATCCATTACTATACGAATTAGTGAATATTCTACTTTACGAATTGCAGTGCAATTTCACTGATTTAGATTATATCAGTAATATAAGTCAGAAAGAGTATATCAGTAATATAAGTCAAAATTATTATGAGTAAGAAATCTAAAACATTATATGTAGGTGATTGTCAAAAAAGATTGGTTTTAGGTGTCTCATACCTTTAAGTGTATTTTAAAACATATAAAATTGCTAAAAAGTTATTAAAGGGTTATAGAAGAAACTTTTGTAGTTTTGAAGGCCTAAATATTTTCTAACTCTGAATAAATCACGTTTAATTGTCCAAATTATCGTGTTCGTGTCATATTTTTTTCTTGTCATTTTCGTGGCATGCCTAATTAAAGTATTTATCAATGATTACCAAAATATTAAGACTTTTTAAAGAACTGGAGTATCTTCTATTCAGCTAATTATGTAACTGTAAATGACAAGAAAAGAAACATGACACGAAAATGACAATGTAGACAGTTAAATGTAATTTTTTTGGAGTTAGAGAATATTTGGGCTTACAAAGCTGCAGGAATATCTTCCTTGGTAGAAATCTAAGCTGGTTTCTAACCAGATATTAGCTAGATTTTCTAAATCTACTTTAATTCTGGTTAAAAATTTAGCTAGAAATCAGTTAAAAACGACATACTTTTTGACTAATTTCTAGCTAGATTCTGCTTAATATTCTAGTTAATATAAAATTGATAAACTAAATAATTTATGTATTAATTAATAATGGAAATAATAACAGTTTTATAATAATCAAAGTAATACGCAATTCTAATCATACTACATTGAGTATTTTACTAGATTAAAGTTAAAAATGTACCTTTAATGGCTAGTAGTAATGGAGGTTAGGTTATTTGTTTACATAACGACGCGTGCATATCAAAAGTATTATTCACACAAATAGATACATTATAACACTTAGAGTTTTATATTTTTTAAAATACACTTAAAGATATGAGACACCTAAAACCAAACTTTTTTGACAATCAACCATGTGTGATTTTCACAAAACTGTTATACTTTGCTTAGTGCTGTGGCAACACACTTCTTTATTTATAGATGTGTATTTGCATTAGAGGGTGAATATTATATAGGTTTGGCATGTGTATATACGTATATGTCGTATTCATGTACAAAAAGACAGATTTATGAACAGATGTACATACATGAATATTTTGTTGCCATGGCACTGGCCATTTTTGAATGAGACATATTTTAAGTCACTCGTTGAGGGATATAAATAAAGTATTTAATAATTCTGATTAGATACAAAATGTTCACCTTTACGTGTATTTTTAGGAGCACAATCTTTAAATTACTTAAATCTCTCAGAAAGGTAGTAATGTATCAAATTTATTATAATTTTATAACAAAAACATACCACGGTACTGACATTTTGAGTATATTTGACCTGTATATTTTGTACGAAAGGCGCAGAAAAATACTATATTTATTATATACAATCGCAAGATTTCTATTATTTTTCTTTTTAATAACATTTACAAGACGGGTATCAAATGTAACAGTTTTCTGAAAGTTACCCATATAAATAATTGGGTATTTTGTGAAATTTGCTTTGCACACTATTGAGGTGTGGCAAAACAATACCGGATAGTTCAATTGTTTATTTTTGACAGAAACTTGAACGAACAATTTATTTTTTAGAGAATCATCTTACTTTAATTGAAAAACGAAATTTTGATATCCTTTTAATTACCAAACAAGATTTTACAATGGACAAGAAAATGTATAATCAAATTCGTATATGAAGTGAAATTATCAGATTTTGATCGGCCACTACTTTATCGTCAGATAAAGGAAAAACAATGTTCCATAATTTAAAAATTGAAATTCAAATTTAATCTTCCTTACAATTAATTTTATTACAATTTTAATGTTGTTGTTTATATTCATTATATGCGTCTTTTTAAAATAAAAATCGCACATGTTTTGTTTTTAAACTAATCGAATTGTTACGGTAAGAAAATATCAAAAATATCATTTAACTTCATTCTCAAGATATCTTACACGAACTTGACAAGTATCCACGAGTTCCATTATACAATCCAATCGATGAAAAGAAAAAAAATATTTTCTCAGCTAAATTTAAATGTCGATTCAAATACCCTTCAGCATCCTAAAATAGCCCAAACACTGACCGCCGTGTACCGCAACAAAGCGCGAAATGAGAATAAAAGCACATCAGATATACAAAAGAAGCTTGCGGAGAGCAAGCTGCCAACCAACTTCTCTCTCTCTCTCTCTCTCTCTCTCTTTCGCTGTCCGATAAAAAAATGTAGAGGTTGGGAGGCAGCAGGGGAGTATATAGGGATCATATACTCACTGCGGAGGTGTGCCGTTTTGGCCGCTGCTCAGCTCGGTTATGAACATGGCCTGGAGGGTCTGCATGGCCGCGCAGATCTTGCGGTTGCGGCACTCCTCGTAGAAGAGCAGACTGAAGCCGTACGTCCTGTGGCCGTCCTCTTTCGTAAGGACGAACGAGTGGAAGCTGGGCTCCACCGAGTGCCTCTGCGTGCGAAAGCGCAGCCCGCTCGGCAGGCAGAGCTACACACACGAAGACAGAGAAGATATATATATATATATATATATATATATATATATATATATATATATATATATATACATAGGGAGTTAATTATTGCCTTGTTTGGCATCGCGACGCTCGTCTCGAGGACACGAGCACACTTCAGATTTTTCGAGAAAGATTAGTTCTTTTCTAGAGCTTCCTACGAAAAGTGGACACTTTTCAGATTCGCCGGCAAAAAGTATCACTTTTTTTGGAGGTATACTGAAGAGGCTATAGTGTCTCTGCCAGAAAGTGCAAAATGTGCTATATGTTTTTTTATAAGAGGCATGGCAAGGCAGGTTTTGCAGGAGATCAAAGAAACTAGTATTTTTCGAGAGATCTGAAATGTGCTAGTTTTTTTGCAAAGAGCGACGGTATAATGTTGTGATTTTAATTTTGAAAAATACAGAATTTTGATTTTTATTGGCACGATTACTAAACAACCTAAATCGATCGAATTGTGGATGAAATTGAATTTTATAAATAATTAATATATACCCAATTTATAGCGCGTTTAAGTTCTCTTGCATAACGTTGTCGTATACTAAAACTTCAAAGGATGCCGACGTTAATGTGTATTTATTTGAGAGATATTTGAAAAGTTACAAAAGTTTATCGCGAAAATTTGAAAACTTACAAAAGTTTATGACGAAAGTAACAAGCCGCGCCCCTAAAGCATAACAACAACAACTCAATGAAAATAAAGAATATGTCAATACCTTGAATAACAGTAAAAATAGGTATAAGATCAATAATCTAATAATTTAATAATGTGTATAATAATGTAATAACAAAAGTTAAGCAGAATCATTTTATAGCTCATGAAGAAAGTTTGTTTCTCAGGCAATTTTCCGAAAATCTAAAATTTGGAGTTGACATTATCGGTTCATACAAAGACTAATGCATTTCAATTTTCCGAAGAGAGACACTATTTCATTTTACGTTTATAAACAAAATAATATGTTTTTGAAATTTCAAAAATATATCATTGTGTTCACTTTATCGATATATTTTATTTGTGTACTTTGTTGGAGAAATTTTCTGTTATTTATCAGATTTTCACCACATGAAAACTAGACGATTTATCAAAAATCTGAAATGCGTTAGTCTGTACGAGGCGTCGACATAGTCTTCGTTTGTGGGTGTAATGTGATCTATCAACATTTGGAATTAGATCAAAATTTGTTGTTTTTCTCTTTAGTGTGAGAATGATGTATTTCTTTTCATAAGAAGAATTATTTAATTTAATCATATTAGCATTTTTAATATTTGTGGTAAATATAATAATAGCGAATAAGCTTTATCGGTTCAATACATTTCGTATAAAGTAAATATTTATGGGAAAAAATTATGGAAATTTGCGAATTCGAGGCAATAAATTGAAAAAAGTTTTTAAAGGTGAAAATTCGATATGGGCGTAGAATGGGAGGCAACAGAGATACTGATGGTAAAGGATACAGGGTATTGAAAAAGAAATGAAAGACTTTAACCGTATCTTATAGCAGTGTAAAATTGTATGTAAGGGAAATGAAAAATGAACGGGTAGAGGAGACAGATGAAATATTACAAAATGGTGAGGGGAAAGGTATTAGGATTGAAAAAGGCAGCAATTTTGGCAGAATAAGCGGAGAAAGGTTCCTATAAATAAGTAAGGATACTTAAACAGTTAGCTAAATGTAGAATCAAAATATCGAAAAAGGTCGAGTATCCCAAAAATGTTAAATAGAAAATAAACATTACAAAATGTAACTCAATGATATGAATTATTTATTAACTCATGATGTAAAACTTGAAACTGTTACTATATTTTATATTGAACGTTAATGTGATATGTGCTATGATAATAAATGTATCTAAGTAAAATGAATTACATTATAACTTCATAAAATGACTATATATCTCCTAAAAATACAATACTTTAATATATTTTAATAAATACAAGCCGGTATAGGTAAAAAGAAATCTACTCCTACACAGGCATACAAAACTGTCGTTGCTAAAGAAGTACAACACGAGCCGTAATGCACATATTGAAAAACGTTTCAGACTACTTTTCTCATCGCAAGAAAATCGAGCGCACAGTAGTACAAGCCGTCTACTCGGTCGGCCGTGCCGCTGCATTTACTCGATTTCCAATACGGCGAGAACGACGTCCTTTAAAAAGAAAAAGAAAAGAGGAAGCGAGGAGCCGCCGCCGATTCACGTGTACACGCGTAACAATAGGCATGAGTCATGTGTCTGCCGCAGGCGCGCGCGCGCGCGGCGGGTGGGCCAACGAGCAGCGGCGGCGGTGGCGACGGTGGTGGTGGTGGCACACAGCTGATCGATATTACGAGAATTACGGGCACTCACCATGCAGACCGCGTGCTCGTCGAAGGGATTCCATGGTACGGACTCCGGGTAGTGGCCGAGGACCTTGCTCTTGTACGCCCGATCCAGTGGGGTGCATTGCAGCGAATCACCTGCGAACATTCGATATGAATATCGGCGTTACTCGACGACTGTGTATTGTGATGTGCAGCTGGTGCGCACGCATAATGATAAATTACTTAGATCATTTTAATTCAATGATATTTGTTAAGAAATTAGGTTTTCTAAAGCCAGTATTGTAGGTAGTTTGTTAGACAATAGGTGGAATTAAATAGGTGATATGTATAGGTGTAACATAAATTTCTATACATACACGTTCATTTTAGTTTATTTCCCTTTATTGCTATAAAAAGGGAAAAAAAAACTTCAATTTGCAGGATAAATACAAAAAATGTTTGGTTTTTTAATGTTAAAATATATCCACATATTTTATGAATTAACAGTTTAATTCAATGCTGGGAGGGGTATTTGCCCGCAGAGTAGTTGTTTCTGTTGTTCTAATAAATATAGTAGATTTTTTGTTAAAGAGTATATGAGACACTCTAAAAATCTCGTCTACAATTTGCTGTTAGAAGCAATCATCGAAATTTTAACAAAGATAGACGTTCAAATCATTTTTAAGAAACTAGTGTTCGTATTAACATCATACAAACATTCCAATCATCACTTTATAAATAACGTTGGGAATACAATGTAGCTGTAAACTTTTTCCAAGTTTTTAACTTTATGAAACTCAATTAAAAGAACTTTTTTTTCTATAAATCTATCACAGTATTTTTAGGGTACTATTTCAGATTACAGTCCGTAAATAACCTTAAAATGTTAATTAGCAGGTATTAATATTGTTGGGCATATAACAAAAAAATTACGTATATAAAAATTAAGTATTTTTTGAGTTAAAAATAATTTTTGGATATTTTCAAAACTGTTCAACCTAAAATCTACAATATCATTCCGTATAAAGTGGAAAACATGAAAATAGTAGATTTCTTAAATTTTTCTACTGAATGGCTGATATAATCTTGATTTTTTCACTTATTTTATTTGAAATTGACCCTCTTTTCTTTATATTGCCCTACACTTTTTCGGATCAATTTTTTTTATTAATTTTCACATTTTTATAAGCTTTAAACAATAAAGTCAGTTTTGTACGTTCACCTACTTTCCCATTCTTACTGTGCATATATAAGTGGGTATCCTCCTTTACATTTGAAAGCCATTTATGGACCGGAATCTGAAAGGATACTTTCAAAACTACCCGAATAAAGGTATTTTTTAAAAAAGAATTATTATATTCCATTTTGATGAGCTTGTAAAAAATTGAGTACATTTATTGGACTTCAACTGGTTTGCATATACTATATACTTTATCGCCGGATTTGCTGCTTAATATTCTAATGTCTCATGTATATAACTATATCAAACTGTAATTTTCTCTGCAAATATCTTTGTAGGTTTGAGTAAAGAATTATCTGTATATAGTATTCAACGTTAAAATAATTATAATTATAATTATCATTATAATCAATATTATTATTATAAGTATTATTATTAGACATGTCCGTAAAGAGAAACACACTAGTAATAGCAATGTAATTACTCTGAACAAAACACCCGTAATTATATTAACCAGCCTCATCTCTCTTTCAAAATTTCGCCCCATTTCCTTCTCTTCACCTCAGTGCTTCATGCTGCCACGGCACAAAGATATAACATACATTTCTCAGCGCCCTATACATTTTCGCCCTCAACCGTGTGCAGTATAACGTTCAGCATGCGCTTAACGTAGGATAAAAGGCGAGCAAGCCGTCAAAATATCTCTTCACCAACTTTCTCTCTCTCTCTCTCTCTCGGGACATTTCCTCGCCTCGCTGGCGCTTACATACGTTGTACGTATACGTATACCTTAGCGGCACAGCGGTTTGCTACAGGGAGTAACTCGTGCGCGCGAGCGCTTGGTCGCTTGCTCGGGGGGTACTTAGGGCCGGAAGAGGGAAATTTGAATCGCAGCCACGTCTGCAAATTGTTATTGAACGACTCGGTGTGTGTGGCAGCGTGCACACGTGCACTACGTGCCGCCTGTACTCGGTATTATCGAGAGGCTTGCTGCTGCTGCCTAGTATACAGCTCGCGACCCGAATGCTCTAGCTGCTGCTGCTGCTGCTGCTGCTGCTGCTGCTTGTCGCGTTGCGCGCGTGCTATAGGTACTGGCTCGTCGCCAATTTCGCTGCATCCGTCCTATATCTCTCTGCCTCGCGCTCTCGCTCTTTATAACCCTTATTCTTGTTATTCTTTAGCTGCTGCTGCTGCTGCTGGTACCTAGCCGACTATGCTTTTTTCAGCTTTTACTATACGGCGCGTGTGTCTGTACACGTAGCGCTCGGGTTTTATCGCGCGGCGATATATGTGGCGAGCTCTCGGTGTGGTATACGCGATTAGAGTGAAAAATCGGTTGAAATTTTCCGGATGAGTTGACGGTATTTATCGCGATGCGTCGCGCGGATAAGGGAGCTTTTTGAGGTGACGATTCGCGGTGAGCGAGTGAAATGTGTCGATGGAGAGATCGATCGGTGCGAATTTCATTGGTAGCGTGGATTGGAAAAGGGGCCGAATGAATATATATATATCGTTTATAACAAAATTCAGCTATAATAATTACAGAGATAAATTAAATTGAACGTTATGTCAATCGAGCCTAATATAATTAGTATTCGATTTACATAACATTGCAGCAGAATTATCATTTTACTGAATAAGTATTAAAATTATGCAATATCATTTTCAGCTTAATTGGCAGAAGGTAATACAATAATTAATTCATAAGTATTGTATCATTCTCCTTTAATTCAGTCGTCTAAACATCAATTCTATTAATAATATAAATTTAATTTAAAAACTATTTTTTTTTATTATACAATTTTAAAGTTAATAGCATACGCAATCTCTGTAACAGCTTTAAGTAACTTAGAGATAAAAATTGAATTGTTTTCTTTTTGTGAAAATAGTCTATGCAAGAAGAGCGTTGAATACCAATTTTCCGCGGTCTCGATTAACTCATTGAGAACGAAAGGCACGTATATGTGTCATCGGACTCGGGATTTCTTTTCGAGAAAATAGGTGACCGATTTCATGAAATAAAAGCGCCGAAGGAATTATTAGCATAACAATAATTTGCATTTACCAATATATCGATCCATTATACCTCTTATATGTACGGAACATTTTTATTTTTGTCAAAAATATACATATATATTAAAGTATTCGGAATATTCAAGGATTAACTAAATCCAAGACTTTTTTAAACCTAGAAAATATATACTCTTTTTTTAATTTCATACCCAGTACATAGAATGAATATTTTGTAAACCCAATACAAAGTGCACTGAAATTGCATACTTTTTTATTTCACTACGTTATAACCTGCATTGGGTTATGCGTTTTTGGTACAATTTGAATAAATCAATTTATACATTAAAACCCCCTTAAAAAAGCTCATATTTTAACACTTTTATCAAACTTTCAATGCATCCTCTCCTCTCGAATAACATGAAAATAATGAACTTTTTCATTTATGTGCAATTTCAACGCTAATTTCTTGTCCATGTAATCAGTCCAATTTCATTTCCTATCCCGCGGCTACGCTTTTCCGTATCCTTTACTTTGCCCGCTCCCGTCGCACCCAGAGAATATCCCCAGTTTTGCCATCGCGGAAAAGAAAAACGTGCGCATACACGTAACCTCACTACACAGGGCTTTTCTCGCACCGCGTCCCATTAATCGTTCCTCAGAGCAACGGAAAAGTCGTTGAATGCGCGGGCAACGACAAGAGTGTCGAGAGCGAATAAGGGTGGAGTAGAAGCATATACTCTTGGCGAGACACACAAACGACTCTCACGCGCGCGCGGGCAAACTGCATAAGCGCCACAGATTATTTCGCCCTTTTATCAAGCCTTGGTCTAATAATACGGCAACTTTATTTGGCCTTTCATGTGTACGAAAGCGACGAGTTCTGTAGACGCCCGCATTTATTCCTAAGAAAGGGTATAATTTGAAGGGAAACTGTTGTACAAAGTACTATGTGAAAGACATTTGCAGAAGAATGGGTTACAAAATTTTCCACGACTTGAATACTTTTAATGAAATTACTTTTTTCGAGCATAAAAATATGTAAAGAACTGAAGAAATTTAAACAAGTCTTTGTTTGAATTTACTTGAAAATTAAAATACAATCGTACACAGTAAAAAGGATTACTTATTTTTACATCTTAAAATTAGTTTGTTCTTAAAATAAATATTTTTAGAAACACGTACTAATAATAAACACTAAGTTATTTTTTTTATACGAAACATTTTTATTTAAAATAAGAAACACATAAAAAATAAGAATTTCTTCATGCAATAAGAGAAAAAATTTCTTATTTTCAGAACGAAAATTACTAATTCTATGATCTTTTAGGATTATATTTTGACAGAAAAATACGAAAAATTTCTTAAAATAAGAAACTTTCGGCAGTTCTTAATCTTAGAAGAAGTAATAGTTTCTGCTTTGTAATTTTTGATTACTTTTATCTCTGAAATAGTTATGTAAAAGAATTTTAATTTCTTACTGGTTGAAATTGAATTAATTTTTAATGGAGTAAATGTGGTGGATAAACTCTGATAAATGCTAGAAGAAGGATATATATTTTTTGCACCAAATATAACATTTTTTTTCGTAAGCCGTTAAGAATAGAATAGTGCACTTAATTTTAAAGATGTCATGAAGGAACTTTAACTTTAAAGGTCAAATATTGTTTAATTTATACATTTAAAAAATAATGTGAAAAAATATGATATATTCTGATGCATTCCATAACTAATTTAGCAGTCTTTTTTATACTAATATTTTTTGTGATCGATTTCTAAGCATTTAGTACTTTACTTTTAGTAATTATTTTTCTTACTATAGGTTTTCGCCAAAAAGTTTGGTCTAATTTCCATCAGCTATAACAAAATTGATAAAATGCAACGTTATAAATAAACAGTGAAGTAAAAGAATTTATCATGAAATTTTACAAGATTGATTCGTTATTAACATAAAAAGATGATTTATCTCTACCGTCGAACTGATATATTATCTTCGTGCCAGATATACGAGAAAAAATTTTTCACGTACGACTGACTAAGACGAATAAGGAAAGCTGTTAAAGAAATCAAATATTTGGCGCTCCTTCAAAGTGTCTCTCATAGCTCGGGATCCGCGCCTCGACGCGGAAATATTCGAGCTTTATCGAGTTTGCATCGCGAAGGAAACTCGTCAGATTCAATTTATAATTCAAATACCGACTGCGCCTACTTCGATCAATCAAACTTATGACAATACTTGAATATTTTAACGATAGTTGTGATGATATATAGTGTTTAGTTGCGCTTTTAAAAATGTTTCTTTTTAATTAATATTAATTAAGTTAATCGGTTATTCAATGAATATATAATATATTCGTTACATATTTCATCCTGCAATTTTAAATTATTAGTTAATAATGATAAACAAGATAATTTATAAATATTGCATTTGTATCAATAAATAAGCATCAATCTCCAAACCATCTTAATTGAATTGAAATGAAAACACCGTAATGTGAAATTGATATATGTCTTCGGAATCTAGGACGAGAAAACGAGCAATTGGAATAGATTGTTTACGGGAAAAAAGTAAAATAAGATAAAAGCTTAGGAAGGGCGAAAATTTGTTTGGCCGTGCAACAGCCAGAGGATTTTAATCTCGAATCTTAATTGTCCGAATGCGTACAATCTACGGGTCAATCTCCGCTCCGAAATAACCTTCTCAGAATTGCTTAGATAACTATATACTGTGCGAATCTAGTAGTGAAACTCAAGCGTTTGCGTATATACGCGAACAAAGAAGCACAGACTTAGAGGAGATAATAGACCGTGGAGATATACCAAATGTTCATTTTATGTTGTCATTTCACGCTAAGCCTTCTACGTCTCCTTATTGTCATCATCAAAGGATTCTTTATTGAAGATGTGAGTTTTCGAAACTGCTAAATGCGAAATGGGTAGATATAGATGCGAATATTCGAAAGATTCATGCAACAATCATAAAATATCAAATTTGAATGAGGTTTGTAATTATGAAATCTTACTTTGTTACCTAAGGTAACATTTAAATATTATTTTGTATATTACATTTATTGATTTACTTTGTACTAGTATTTCTGATGAATTAATCTTGATTTTGAGTCAACGAGAAGAATCAAACTGTTGTAATAACACAGTTTACGTATAATAACAATTTATGTATAAACAAAATGTTTATAAATAAATGTGTGATATTTAATTAACTACTTTTATTACGTAAAAATGTTGCTTTTCTTTACTTTGCTTTATATTTACTGGTGCTCCGTTGTGTCATTGCCAAAATGCACGATTTACGATCATTATCAAGGACTAGGGGAGGTCACCATGACCCAGCTTCAAGAAGTATCGAGTCAAATGACAATACCAAATTACATATCTTTCAATAGGCATTATAGTTAAGTACGAATAAGAATAATTTTTACATTAAAAGAAAATATATTGTCCATAACACACTGTTAAATTTTGTTGGCTCTATATTTATCAATTATTTTGTACTCTTCGCCACACTCCTTGCAGCTTTAAAGGCTCGCCTCCATGAAATATAGAGCATTTCGAAAGCCAATCGAGCTCGAAGCGACCCGCGTTCAATTAGCCTAGAAAAAAAGTCAAACGAAAATCCGTCGAATAGCAGATATATCTCCGCGTGCAGCCACTCCACTGGCTATCTATCCATCGCCCATAAACAAAGAAGCTCCCAACTCGACTCGAGCCTCCACTGTACGGCACTCGACTATTGCTGCTGCTGCCGGGATGAAAACCAAAAAAAAAGTGTACCATCCGAACTCTCGAAGTACGAGAGCCACGCGGGACGACGAAAGGAGCAAAAAGGGGGTCGATTTCGTTCCAGGCAGGATCGATACATAGACAGGAGCTGCTGGCCACTAGCATTTTATTTATCAAGCCGGAAAGATCGGGTCGCCGCTGTTACTGCTGCCGCTGCTCGTTTTCTCGCTGGAAATGGGCTCCTCTTTCTATTAGATTCAGCGTAGGGGGGAGGATGCAGTCGGGCTAGTCCCGATCATCTCACGACTCAGCACGAAATATTTGGCGCCTTGTATATCTAGTTTTCGTGGGAGGTCGCTTGGGAGAATGGAGAGAGGAGTGGAGTTGAGCAGAGCGTTTACGCGGCGTGATGCGTCTTCATCGACGCACGTGCCAGCGGTGACTATGCTCGCATGCGGCCCATTTAATGCCACTCGTGTTGAGCGCTCGATCCTTTCCTTTTCACTGGATTAGGTATGTGCGGTTTTGTGAGCTGCTTCTTTTTTTAGAGGAAGAACGTTAATTACGGGATATGGGAGAACTTGGCTTGTGGTTGTTGGCCAGTGATAATGTAATTTAGATGATGCGTGGGCCAATTAGTATACATCAGTTGTATAATTTTAGTTAATCAAATGATGACTCGGCATTTTTGAAAATTCTTCGAAGAATCAATTAATAACAATTCTTTAATCAGCTTTTCACGATGAAAACAAACTTTAAAACTTAATTTATTTTAACACTGATGAAATTGGTTAAAATAATTAAAGAATAGAGACACGTCAACCTTTCTTCCATACGCTTTAAGGATTTAGCTGAACTATTATTTTATACAAAACAATGATACGCAAAACTTTAAACCAGGTTTTTACCAAAACCTTTTTTTTCTAATTGACTTGTAGCATGACAAACAACTTTTGATCAATTCACCAAAAAATGTATGTATAGCTCCTAAACTTTTCATACATTTTCACAAAAATACGTAAGTATTTTGCAATTTATTTCAAATGTTTTGTAAATATTTTTTCATATTGTAAAATTGTTAACAAAGCTGTTTAGCTGTAAATAAAATTTGTGTTCTAATGTACACCAGTTCTACAAAAATTAAGATTTAAATAAAAATATCCCTACTTATTTGTGCAATCATTATCATACAAAGCAAATACTGAACAATTTTGGTTATTTGGAAGCGAGAGTGGCTAATTTCTCCCTTAAAATCTTGTTTTATATTATACGTGAACAATTCACATAAAAAGAATAATATTGGTAAATAATACGTTTAAAATTATCATTAAATAAAAACCTTTTATATATCTATAATTGTATACAGCTTATAGAGAATTTTTTTTGTGATTCATATAAGTTTCCTTGAAAAGAATATTTCGTAATATCCATTTTTACTAAGAACTAACAATCATTACACAATCTTGCCAAAATTTTCAACAATCACTTAACATAATTTCAATTGACTAAAAGAGCAGCTCGCGAGGCTTTTAAATTCAACAGATTGACTATATATAAACAGCGCGGTAAATGAAATTTAATAAGTAACAGCCAACAGGGTGACGATAGACATAAACGAAGTTACATTGGCCGTTGAGGACAAATCAATAAACGCATACATTACATACCTACACTTATACACGATATACACACAGCGCTGGCAATACAACCAAGAGAAACAGTTTAAAAGTGGAGAAAGGAGAAAGGAGAAATGGGGGGGGGGGGGGGGGAGGATGCGCCTCGTCGAGCGCGAGAGCGAGCATTTATACAGAACGCGCGCGGGACACATCAGTTGGAAGTTAATCAAGCGCACGGTTTTAAAAGCCAGCGGTGAAAAAAAGGAGAGCAAAGTGTCTCTCTCCTCTCCTCGAGCTCTGGCAGAGCTTTGGTATTGATTTGGGCAACGTGCTGCGGTGGCCCTCTCTTTCTCGCGCATCCAGCTCAGCCACGCACACGGGCTCTGTGTGTTTTTTTTGTCCGCCACCACCCCCGCGCCCGGGTAGACTATATACGTATAGGTACACACGCAATTGCGCGCATGAATAATAATGTCGAGCATATATGCTAGCCTATAGGGCGCAGTTTTAATCCTTTTCGCGAATATTTATTGTATTCGCATGGTGGAGGGGGATTTACTTGTTTCGTTATAGGCAATTTTGAGCGTTTTGTGTTGGGACGATGGACATGCTGTTGTTTGTAGATTTATGTAGATCGTTAGAGGTGCGATCACATTTTTAATTAACATCGACGTTGGAAAATTGCGTTTTATTTTATCAATAAACAGAAAATTAATGTTATTTTAATATAAAACATTCCATTATTCAAGCATAATAAAAAGTAATTTTTTTCATTTCGATAGAATATAATAATTTTAAAACGTCGACATACTTTACATAATGCTAGTGTTTTTTAATGACAATAATTTGAAGCAGTTCCGAATATTTTCTCGAATTGCGGACAATTTTCCGTCAGCTTATATTTCACTGCGTAAACGGTGAGCTACACAATGTATGAGATGTTTGCCAATAAAAAAGCTATTAGACTCCTGTTTCCCTAATATTGATTCAAATAAAGCAATTTCAGTAATGTGAGTATCTCGAGAAAAAACATGAAATTCAATTTCGTATGTATGTTAATTTTTTGAATATCGTTATTACCTTCAAACAAATAAAAAATAAATAAAATCATTGAAGAAAAACACATTGTTCTTTGTCTGTTTATTTAATGGTGCTGCTAAAAACATTCATAACATTGTTATTTTCCCTTTAAACAATTTATGACACCATTCTCAATTACAAGGTTTTAATAGAAAGTATATTTAAATGAATAACGGTTAACTTTTTTAACTTTTAATAAAGTAAGAAAATCTCTACACAGCTTATGTGTAGAAGTACATACTTTACAACAAATTTTAGGCGTACTTGTTCATAATTTCATTATGTATTTGCAAATAAATACGGAAAAATGACAACGCATATTTTTATATAATGAATGGAAGCCACAAATTCCAGTTTACATTGGCATGATATCGACGTCGTAACTTAATTTCCTTCTTACAAAAAAAGGAAATATATTAGTCACGGGAAGAGACACGTGCCAAAAGATTAGTTTATCCATTTTTAAACTGTTTTTCCATTCTTTTATCCGAATCTTCTACAATAATACTTCTTTCGTATCTAACATTTTCTACGAATCCACCAACCTCTTTATTTCCTACACAACTCCTTTTCAAGATGAAGGACGGCGTTAATGGCCGCAATTTTCATAGAAAATTCCATAACAGTTGTAGGTGTTGAGCATGCGTCAAGCGTTTACTTTCAACTCTCACATACACACACATCCTATAAACAGCGAGCCAGCGACAGCCCAGACCTTCCGGACAGACACGCCACGGCATTTTTACTTTTTCTCCGATTCCATATATACACACTTTTTCGCCCTTTCACACCGGCGCGCCCGCGCTCCTCCACCTCAAATACGTTTCTCCCTTCGGCCGTGCATGATGTCATCACCCGCGCTCGGGGTCACTACTCGCCACGGGCGCACTCGTATATACATACATATCACGTCCATATATCTATATATGAAGCCAGCAGAGCACGGGAAAAGGAGACTCGGCGCAGACTCGCACGACACTTCAAATGTGCGGTTGCACAGAAACGCCCGCCAACCCGACCGACATGGGAATTAGTTTAATTCTCGCTCGACAATCTCACCGCTGCAAGCGCGGGGAGTGGAATAGAAGGTGGAGACATATAGCACGAATGTCTATGAGAGAGATATGGGCCTTGCGCGTGCGGTACGTTCTTGGCCCGCGTATGTATATTTGTGTGATGGAGGTTTGCATGATTTTAAATATGGGTGTATGCAAGCGGTTTCTTGGATCGCCGGAATATCAGGGATTTTTGCATTTTACGTTTCGTAGTTTAAAGGGAAGCGCCTGATGGATCGTAATGTCTGAGATTCTCTTTTGCAACGTGGACTATTTTTATTTTCTATTTTAGGTCATGGACTTGCTTGCTCTTTTTTTCAGTTATTACACTTTTTAATCCTGGAGCACGTCCATCACACGCTTTGTTGCACAACAGACTTTTTTGAACCGCCTTTTCTTTTTTTGGTGGAAACATTTTGTTGTATAGACCGCTGTGTATTTTTCCGAACTATTGTTTAGGTTCAAACAAATAAATGAAAATACTCAAAACCAATTTCTTTTACTAAAAAATAACTAAAGTTTATTAACAATGGTTAAAAAGTGCAAAAAACATGTTTTTTATTAATTGAAAAATCAATTCCATCGTTTCGTGCAATTTAGTTTTGCGTATAGGTAGCAGGCCCGTATCCAAGGGGGATGACCCCCCCCCCCCACCAGCATTTCCAAAAATCTATATATATAATCTAAATTTTTCAAACAATTCAAACGCAAGTAATAGATGTAAACAACGTAATAGATAGTAATGCGAAAACTATATTCTATATTAATTATTATTTATTGATATTAATTATTAAGACCTTTTAAACAACTTTTAGGAATAAGTAGTAACAGTAAATAGTAATCATAAGTAGTGACTGCTTCGAGTAAGTCAGGCTGCCCCCCCCCCCCCCCCCCCAAGCAAGGCTTCTGGATCCGGGCCTATTTACACATAGTTTTACTGAGCTACGAGTCTTAGAGACATTAGACCGAGGTTAATATTTATCATAGATCGATCCCCTTATAGAGATATCAGACCATTTGTAAATTATCAGAAAAATGTTTAATTTCTGGTCAATTTATAAATGTACACTTTTCTACTATAGGGCGGTAACAATTTTCTTATTTTAAAATAATATCGAAATCCAATGTTATACTTGTAAAATTTAAAATGATTCTATCCATATTAATGCAGAATAAATTAAATTTATATTAATTATTTTGTTCATGATTTATTATAATTATTATTTTATACGATATATTGTTTGTTTACATTAACCTTTGTTGTGTTACATATTTCCTGATAGCGTTATCATCGATGTTTTGAACAAATTATTGTTTTAACTGTAAATAAATTACGTTTAGTTACATTATGTAAACATTTTAAATACAAATTTATTAAAGGTATTACATTATTGTATAACAAATTTTATAAGTGAAAGTTTAATTGCATAAACTGATAACGAAAATACTTATCGAGATTGTAAGAATACCAGTATACGCTGTCTAATATAGCTGAATGAGTAAATTAAAAAAAAAAGTTATCCGCAGCGAATTCATTTTACAGTGATATTAAATTGTATGCCATAAGGAAGTGTTAGTATTTCTAGATGTTTACATCATATATCACTTTCTAATATCGCTTCCGCCCGATAGATTTTCACACGTGACGTTTCAATGTTGCCTGAACAGATATTATTGCGTCATTGTGTCAACTTGCTACATATAAGTACATATAACACTATCAATAAAAAGTTATTTTTCAACGTGTTTTGATTCACATAATAGGATTCATTCAATTCACGATTCTGATCAAAGTTCCAAATTGTACGAAGTAACGTATAGCGTATTTTATCACGAAAATTCTTATTGCTATAGAGCATACAATTCTTCCATTCATTTGATCTCCATTAGTCGTTGCATACTCTGCACATCTGCTTGCAAAGGAAAAGAAAAAGGAGTTCCTCAACTCATTATAAACATAGTGTATTTTGCAAATTAAACGGTGCGCTAGATCATAAACATCGCGCCTCATTTCCTCGGCTCCTCTCCTGTGCTCTTTGTACATCCCGTAAAATTTATAATGCGCAATTAAGCGCAGCGCCCGCTTTAATTGACGCTCGCGTGTGGGCCTTTCTCGCTCTCTTTCTCGCTCTCTCTCTCCTTTTTTTTCTCCGCGCATACCCTGTATAATTATACACTCCGCAGTTGCAGCAGCAGCCGCCGCAGGCCGGCACAGGCTTGGTACACGGTTCGTCGACGATACGGGCTCGACGAGAGGAATATATATGCACACTCATCCATTTTTTGGGCTATGTGAAAAGGCAAAAATGGAACAGTCTAAAGCGCTTGGCCATTGGAATTGAGTGTGAATGCTGAAGAATGTTTATAGGCTAAAGTTTGGTTACTCTTTTGATTAATTCTAATTGATGTTCAGTATATGTGCCAAAATTAAGTGAACTTAAATAGTGAAACTATATAGACTGTTTAAGAGTTCATTGCTTGATTGAATATCAAAACAATTAGGAGACTTGAAGAATGTAAAGAAACTAAAACAATTTCAAACCTCTACTGACACACAGATATTTTTCAATAAGATTTGCTACTAACATTTATTATGTAAAATATGCAAAACCTATAGAGTACCTAAAACGGGATTTTAATTATTTTTCAATATTTTAAATTGGCATATATTTAAAAAAGTTATAGCTTGTTAAAGCTTGTTCTTTAACTTAAATTAAAGGGTCCTTGAGTGACGTTACTTCGTTATAAGTTCAAAGGATACCGCAGCTACGAATTGACGTCACACGAATTTTAAACCATATTTTTCAATTAATTTTGAAGATCTCTACAAAGAAAGTAGCCTGTATGATATGTATCAGAATATTCTGTTATAGTTAAAAATGAATAGCCGACCCAATTACTGTAGAAAATTTGGTATATTATTCACGTTAAAAAGAAGAAAGAAGTCACAGTTCTTAGAATACGTAAAGTAACAAACTAGTTTATTGCGTTTACAGCCTTGGTTTTAAACCTTTCACTTTTTGAGTATCGCAAAAGATTCAAGGTAAATTTAAAAAATACTTTGTCGGAAAGTTATATAATATTGGTTTATCCAACTAAAAAGAATAATCTATATTAATTTGGGCCAGATTTTTTATACGAGAAAATTGCGATTTATGCTGATATTTTCTTGTACAATTAAAATATTTATTTCATAAATTCTCTCATATATTTTAATCTATATAGGGTTTTAAAACGCAAATTCTTAAAAGAATATTTAAAATTTAAATCTTAATAGTATAAGCCTCTTTTTTTATATATTTATATTTTTGTGTAAAATACCAATATTATAAGAATAATAACGGTTATCAGCAGAAGCTAGGACTGATATGATTACTAAATATGCGTAGTAAATGGAAATCATAAGAAATGCAGAACTAGAGTTCCTCAACTAAAATGATAAATAATAGCGTTAGTACAGTAACATTTTATTGTAGATGCAGACAAATCTTTGCTCCTGATGATTTTTCTTTGAGAAATGGTTAAAGCATGACAATATTTAAGGTTATGTCTTGTAATTAATCCTAGACATTTGGATAATGATTCCCTAAATTTCTTATTATAGAATTTTACCATTACTAGAACATATATGTAATGGTGATTATTTTTTCATCAATGCATAATTTGCTCTCAAATATCTTTAAACCATGCTTATAGTAAAAAGCTCATTCTCATATTATAAAAAAGTGATAATCTTTTTTCTATATCTTTATAGTAAAAAAACAATACTTCTACACACTGGCAAACGTAGTGGCCTCTGTACCTACGCGCTTCCCTGCACTTCCTATTTTTACTCCGTGCGTCGAGTTCAACTTTTTCAAGCGCAAGTATACACCGATATACGCTATACATGTGTTACATGTAGAAATAGAAGAAAAAAAATTCCATTTTCCGCTCGAACGGAAGGTGTTGACCTTCGTTGTTGTGCGAGCGTCTGCGTTTCGTCTCGACTGAAGAAAAGAGGCTTTCGTATAGTGCTCTCAGGGAAGAGCGCAAAAAATTAACATAATTTTACATTACAATTGAATTGGAAATTGACAAAGAACATCGTCGAGTGCCCCTTTGCTCGTTTTGTAAACTGGAGTGGTTTAGAGTTTCACAAGGGTCAAAAAGTTTTGCATGTTCTTGAATTATTGAAAATGATTTTATCGCTGAATTCATGTAAATTCAATTGATTAAATTAAAGAACCATAGTGATTCGAAGCAGTTCATGAGAATACTTAAATATATGTTTACCTTTTTAAACAGTATAATATAATATTACATTATCGAACGTTCATGCATAATAATACTAATAATAATAATTATAATAATTATTATTATTATTATTATTATTTTTCATAATTTCCATATGATATAATATCAAATGAGTATTTCAAATTATGTAAATGTTCAGAACAAAAAATAAATAAAAATACTTTTTTAGAATTATACCATGTTATTAAAAAAATCTCATTTCTGCATAATTATTTTAATATTAAAGGAAAAACAAACTACAAAATTATATAATCCATACAAAGGTATACGACGTAAATTTATGAAAAATAAAGCTGACATTTCTTACAAAAGATAAAATAAACATCTAATCCAAGGGTAGTAGCCTGGCTCGTCATTTTACTTGCGATATTATAGAAGGCGCGTTAACCCGATATACACTTAAGAGGTTATTACGTCCATTAGGTGGAGTGATTGATTAGAGCAGCGCTCTCGCAACAAATATGATCATCATGAGCCGACTCATGTGCTGTGTATCTCATCGCTGCATCACACGAACATGAATGTACACACTGTGCTGCTGCTCTTCAATGGAGCAGAGGAAATTTTTTTCTCTCTAATGTCAAGGATTAGTTTGTTCTTCAAATGCTTGGTTGCTCGAATTGCTATTGCAGAGCGTTACTGGAAAAGCTTGTGCATTCTACAAAAAAAAAACGAGTGGGTGCAGTAACTTATATGAAAATGTTTCAAGGCTTAGTGCAAAATATATAGTTTGTACAAATAAAATGGGACGAGATAAAAGTCTCCGCGGCAAAATCTCTGCGCGTATAAAATTATACGATATACCTTGCTTGGCCCGATTTTGCTTTTCTTTAGTCATGTCTTTTTATGAGCAATCATGAACTTGGGAATAACTTATGATTTGGCAAAGCTTAGGTTTTTCAAATAATTCTTTTAAATCTTACGAAAAGCATTCATTTGTATAGATCTCATAGGATCAATTGAGTTTTTTTTAAACTTACGAGTATGTTAGATTTAAGAGCAAAGACCAGTGCAAAATCTAAAATCTTATATAACCAAATTTACAGTTATATACTGGAATCACTAGATAATTATATACATAAAAATATGAAAAAATGATCCTAAACTTACTTGAGCTTTTAAAGTCAAATTTTAAAAATACCACAATACCCTATAAAAATGGCTATTGATGCAAAATGCTCCTGACGATGAAGCTTTCAAAAGATTAGTCTGAAATTCGAACTATAGTTTCCAAATTCAATATAATTATACTTGTAAGTAGTTGTGATAAGAAAAAAACTTATGTTATAATAATATTGTAAAAGAATTTAATAAAATAAATATAAAAATCAAGGATTTATTTTCGTTATAAGTCTTATTAAAATCCCTACTTAGATATTTTCAAGCACCAGTCCAAACGCCAGTGCCGTTTTAAAAATAAATAGTTTGATTAGGCTTATTATACCTACAGTTTTATGTGATATGATTCTAAATTATATGGCAAAAAATCTTTAATAAAATTATTTATATACCTACGTTGGTTGAGCAAAAGTTTCCGAATTCTATATTAAGTAAAATGTGCTTAATATCTCTAGCAGTTACAAAGTATGCAAACAATGTTTTCAAAAAACCAATTTCCAACCAAAATTCATCTAATATTTTCGACTAATCCACGCCCGTAATAAATATAGAATAAACTTTCAAAAATTGCGTGTTTCAATGGCTTATTTGAACTCTCATAACACGGAAATATTTACCAATTCGTCATTCTTATCACATACTCCAATTCTATTTTTCTCACGCAACTTATCGGAATCGACGAATACATTCGCATAAACAAGCTCAATAAGAAGCTCTCCGAAAATATAACAAAAAATATTGTATATCTCGTTCTCGCATGCGCCTCATGCATTGCAGGGTATAAGGAAAAGTGCTCCGGGGGAAGTTATCCCCGTAGCACCCGCGCACCTATACACTTCCGCTATGAAAAGTCGGTATAGGAGCGTAAAAGAGTTAAGCAATAAATCGCGAGCATATAACCTCGTTGGCGCCCCACAGAGAAGAGAAACACGCGCGGCGCGGCCGAGTAGGATATCGACTCCCGGGATTCGCTCTTTCTCCTTCTCTCCTCGATTCAAGTTCGCCGCGATCAATTTAATCCCGGATATCTCTCCCTCGATGCCGCTGCCTATATATATATGTATATGCGTCCTGAGGCAGCGGCACCGCGCGCAACTACGTTATACTATATACTCACTCGGTCGCTCGCTCTGCATGGCCCGGCCATGAAAGCAAATGGGGAATCGATATATATAAGTATAGACGTGCGCGCGCGCGCGCGCTTCCGTCAAGCGAAAATCTTATTTTCAATCCGAGGCGACGCACGCCGTTGTATCGGAAAGGCCTGTGGATTGACCAACATTTTCGGTCGAGCCGAGGATGAATTATAAAGGGAGATTCGGGTGCGTCTTTTGGCGTCGGTGATGGATACTTAAATGAATTCCGAGAGAGGAAGAGGGAGAGAGGGAACAGAGAAGGTTTTCGTTGAAGACGAGAGAGATACGGGGAGATCGCTGTGGGATTTGCCTTGTAAAGCAGACTGCTGCGCAAGCGGACGTTCGCTCTTTGACTTTCAGGGGAGTATTGCGCATTTTTAGGTCGCAATGACGACTGCGGGACGACTGGCGATTGTGAAAAAAAAACATCCGCTGAATGGGACGTATGAATAACACATTCATTTTGCTTGTATTTTAAGAGTTCTTTTAGGGATTTTCGTGTTTAAAATTAAAATAGTTTAATCAATTTCAAATCGATTATAAAGTATAATTTTCATTGTGATAAAATAGTCTTGATAGTGTGCTTAAAACATGAAGATGTTCTAGACAATGGTAAATCCATCCGTTTATAGCACTATTACTTATTAGTGAGAGTTATATATATATTTATTTAATAATCATAATAACATTTTACTTCTTATCTGTTCTATAAATTACGCATTCAGATTCATTACAGAGTAAGCCCTTTTTCAAATTTTAATAAACATCCATCAAAATTTTGAAACTTTTTATAAATTACGTCATTATTTAAAGTATGCAATTATTAAATAGTATAATTTAAGTATTAAATGCAGTGATAAAAATCATCATACTCTTTTATGTCACGGATGTTCAAATATTTGCAACAGTTTGCAAAATTTCTTAAGTGGACTTGTTTCTTTATAGTTCTGAACGTCTCAAGTAAAGATATGTCTTTCATATTTCATAAAAGTTTTCCGTTTGCTAGTTTTATCGTTTGTTAGTAAATGATTAAGCAATAATTATAAATCGAAGTTGTTGACCTCTCTGAACAAGAGAAGTGCGTATTACTTATTCGTATTACATTTAGCAATAATGTATAATCAACGGCTGAGTTTTATTGGTGTAAAGAAAGTACATTGGATATTGTTTTGTTTTTATAAATTTTTGTTAATTATTTTAATATAGCAACACACGTTACAAACTTAAAAAGATTAAATTACATTAAAATACAATTTAAAATATTGATATACAATAGACACTAGTCAAATTAAATATATGTACAATTTTGTTATAAACATTATTACGTTTATACCTAGTAGAAAAATTGTCATGTTCCTAAGAAACTTTCATAAATTCATTTGACAAACTTTACTATACACATATGGCAAAACTGATAACAATTTTTGCTACATAATTTGGCTTAGCGTTTAGCTAAATTCATGCATTCCCCTATACACTGCGTTCATCTACAACGCAGAAAACCAACTCTATCCACCAAACACGAAAAGTAAATAAAGATTTATCCCACGAGTCAAAAGCACTAACAGGCCAGTGCATCCATCAAGTAAAAGATCGAACCTCTAATCCCTCCCTCTCTCTCTTTCCGTCCACTCCCCCTGAAACGCCGCAGGAAATCTCGCCTAAAGCGAGAGCAAGCGCAGCTGCTCAACACGTTGTGCTGAAAAACCAGAGGAGAAACCTCCGAGTGCCGAAGGCTGTACTGCTGCCGCAGGTTCAACACAGCCCTATTGCACAGCTGACTTGCATTCACCCGCAGGCAGGTAGGTCGGAAGACACACATAATATATCTAGCCGGAAAAGCGGCACTGCGCGCAGCTGCTGCACCGCTTCATCGGCGCGCGTCTTTAGAAGCCGCTGGTTGCCCTTTGTGGGCGATGGCTCCTTGCCCCCCTATATAGGTATATAAGAGCGCAGCCGCGCACACGTTGCAAGTAAAGACTGCATCAGAGAGATTTTCCTTTTGACCCCCTAGGCGCGCTATGTGCGCCTTTTACGCTGCGCGAAGTATATGCCGCCGCTATACGGCGATTTCAAAGTCGTCAATTGCAGAAAGTGGACAAGAAGGCGCTTTATTTTATTTGTCGGACGTTTTCATTCGAGAGCGTATAGCGGTAATGGTTGAGATGAGTTTTATAACGAGCGATGTCGCTGGATTCGAGGCATGAAATGCCGCTGATCGCTTTAATTGGAAAGGGCTTTTCGTCAGAGACGTTGGCCGTGTCGATGAAAGGTATAAAAGCCGGCGGTGAAGTGAGCTTTGAGAGAGAATTCGAAATTTTTATTTTCAAATTATGAATGTTATTTAGCTGGGCTGTCATCGTATGATATTTTTTTAATTTGACATAATTTCTTTCAATATTCTGTTCGTTTGAGTCTGACTTGAATAATTATCTCTTACGTTACTTCGAATATATTCAAAGCTTGCAAATTTGCACGTGTGTTTACTCTGTTGAAGCTTCATTTCGTTTGTGCAAGTTGTAGTCTAATTTACAATGTATAATATTATTAGACCATTTATACTATATAAATTTTACAATAGAAAATGCACAACATACAATAATTATTTAATATGTATTGCCTTATTGCAAAAAATACAAAACATTTTTTAAATAATCTTGGATTATCTGCATTGGTAAGTATAATTTATAAAATAAATAAATTTATGAAAATCAATAAATTGCTTAATACTTTTTAATGAATTATATGAATATTAATTATAACATAAATATAAATTTAATTAAAACTTTGTAGCTAAAATAATTAAATTGTGAATAACTTGAAAGTCATACAGTAGTTTCTCACTTTAATTAAGAGAACTTTATCATTTTATAAAATGAAATGAGACATCGTTTCGGGTTCGCTCGTCGTCGAGCAGCTGCAGTTTTCAGGTATATAAGCTGCGTTTCAGGCACTCGCCCAGAATAGTTCTGAAACTTCAAGAAAGCGGGAACAATAAAGCTGATTTTTCGTAGCGTCGTCAACGAGCAAAGTTTCTTATCGCTCTTAGACAGATATATGTATATGTGGAAGGTTCGATAAGGCGCTAAGTTTGCTTTTCTATCTCAAACTGAAAGAAGAAGATTGGATATATACGGTTGATCGAGAAACACGAAAATTTTGACGACTCAATGCAAACAAGCCGATAAACCACAATAACTATAAATTACGAACTATCTCTTTGCATTTCATACTTTCGGACAAAGGAAAGTTATATGCGTAAATACATAAGGAATATATTTTTATCAATAGATTATTGTTTGTGCAATTATTTTTAGTAGTATTAACAATATAAATAGTTAGTGTAAGCTAATTAAGTACATAAGTTAATCATTTTCTTTTTCTTGTACTATCTTGTGCGATAGAAAGTTTATTATAAGATAATTTTAATGCTACATAGTACATATTCACCCTTCATAAGTTTAATTAACTATATATTTGATTAATGTTTTCAAATGTACTCAATTTAAAATTAAAATATATTGTATTTTTATAAAGTTATTGTAATTGATAAACGAAAGTTTAACAATAACACGGAATCGTTTAAATAAACATTCGAATAAACGTAACGAATTCAAATAAACGCTTATTTTAATACTGCTATATAAAAACATTCATTTGGAATAAAATGTTTATTTTACTTTAGTAAACAGTTACTTAAATAAATAGACTCTTTTTAAATTAAAAAACTTTTTTAACTTCAGCTAATGTAATTTTTTTTCGTATGATCATTACTCTACCTATGACTGATGATAATACCTGTACATATATACTAAGGGGGGTGCTGGTAATATAACCACCTTAAGAAACATTCGATTCCCAGTAGATATATATCGGGTTTTGAGGCTTCGGAAACTATTGAGACATGTTATTTGAACCTTTAACTCTAATACCTCATGAGTCTTTTTGCAAAAAAATTTACTCTCTGAATTTTAATTAAAGAATTTCTAAGTAGTTAAAAATTAGCCACTTTACCAAAAGTGTTGAAAAAGTCAAGACTAGCCTAGCAGAGACTTCCTTTATATGATATTTAACTACATGGTGCCGTAGCGTACACCTTAGTGTCGACATTTTGAGATTAGTAGGCCTAGAAATTTTGAAGAAGCAACCACCTTATGAAAATAAATTCTACGCCAAAAAGTGGCACATGCATCTTAAAGTAAGAATGATAGTTTCTTTACGCGCATGCGCTGCTAAGAAATCAGAATTTTGATGCTCTCGCGCGTAAACGTAACACTATCTTATAATTAGAGGGTGCTAGCAGCGGGGTCACCGCGCCTCTCAACTTCTATTGTCACGATACATATATTGTAGGAGTTACTGCGCCCCAGAATATCGCATACAGCGAGATCTGGTGTAAGTGGCCACATTACCTGCACCCACCTTAATAATAATTGAAATAAACATTTATTTACAATAGCCTAATTCTTCTTCAGTGAACTTTCGGCATTTTATCTAGTATCTCATACACATCTCAGCTACCCTCCGCATCAACATAGATTTCTTTGTATATATCTTGAAAATCAGCCTACAGAATTCAAGGATAAGTTTGAAAAGGGCTCTTTGAAAAATATCAAAGAAAAAAAAAGAAGACAATACCATCAGGCAGATTTTCTTTCAATCCCCAACCTTCGCCCTGCTGGCGCAGTACACGCATCCCACGCGTTTAACAAGGCCCCATTGTATCGAAAAAAATTCGACCCTGCGGAGCTCTCCATTGTCGAGCTTCCTATCCCAGCAGCAGCGTTTGAGCTCTCCCGAACGCGAAGGTATACATAGGTACGTAAAAGCCTGTACAAACGACGTGCAGTTCGCTGTCCTCCCCGGAAGCGTGGCTCTGGCGCACTCTGCGCGGGGTGTTGCCGCCGCTGCAGTTTCTCAGGAAGATCCGCTTTAATGCGGGCGTGATATCGCGTTTTATAGCTCGCGCGCGTGTCGAGAAAATCGGAGAACCGTCGGCGTATATAATATAATGCAAGCGAGCGTTTTCAGAAGCGCGCGCTCGCGTAATGAAGATGCGATGAAGCTTTGTATATGCTGGAGAGTGAGAGAGAGAGAGAGAGAGAGATTCTGGGTTATATTAGAGCGAGCCGGATGCTGTTACGCTGATACGCGGCGATGAGCAGTCTGCTGTGGGCTTGCTTTTTTTTGTTTGACGAAACTTCTCTGCGGTGGAGTTTGGAAAATACGAGATATTGCTCTTTTGGAGGAGAATTTGATGCTTTGAGAGATAGAGTTGTGTGTTGGACGAGTGATAGCGTATCGTTTAGACAGTTGCGTCATGAGTAATGTGAAAATTGCTGTTTTAGCATTTTTAATATCTTTGGATCTACGAATGATATTATCAAACACGTACGAGAAGCTTTTTAAAATCATCTAAGAAATATAAAAATAATTTTTAAGAAAAATATTAAAAATTTTAGAAGACAGAATTTTTATAATGGTTTAATTTTTTTAATGCTTGAAAATAATTTTATCTTTCTTTGATGATTTTATAAATCTAGCACGAGTTCGGTAATGTCCTTTGTAAATATTAATAACTCAAATTACTAAAAGAGAAATTATTACAGGTATCTCCCCTTAAATAAATAATATATTTTTAAAATTTCTGTACTTCTAATTATTTTACTTTCGTATTTTACATTATTTAAAGGTTCTAAGTAGGCAAGTTTATTTGTAAATTACTGTAATTACAAAGTACAAGCAAAAATTAATTTTAAAGTTCTTAATATTTATTACATCGATGCCTACTTAATCAGCTTTCTCCTTATATGCATGTTCTTTGCAGTCTTTTCACTGTACGTAAGCCAATAATTGTGGCTATCTAGCAATTGTGTATAGCAGCTCACTTGTGCAGCAACTGAACAGTGAATATATAATTGAAGTATGACCATTTATTAAAACACATAACACCGTGTTGTCTTGTAACAGATTCTAATGTCTTTTAAACATTGACTTTTAAAACTTTTGTATTTCAATATTAACTTTCAAAATATCTTTTTTGTTTAAGAATTCGAGTTAAGTTTGCAATGTCATGTTCGAAGGCTACTCTTGGAAGAAACGAATGAACATTGACCGTTATAGAGGTCAAAAAATCGCGTTCTGGTTCAATGAAGTTCTTATAATGTTCTTCATGCTTGCTTTGATACTTAAAATAGAATCTCAACGATTTCATTCGACTTGTAAATCCTCTTCGAAAATGTGCACTTTCGAAACTGCAAAGCTAACGTTAATTACGAGAAAAATGGAAGAAAATATTAAAAATTAAGACACGTTCAAACATTGGATGTGAAAGCACATTTAATACATAATAGGAATAAATTAATGAGAAAGCAATAAAAAAGTAACAATGTTACTTATAACGTATATAAAATGTATTATTGACTGTACGATAGCAAATATTTACGCGATTGCATAAAGTAGTCTTTTGTTCATTTTACACTCATAAAAGTATTGTAAGACTTGTTATCTAAAGAAGTGCAAGTTCAAATTCAAAATAAGTTCAAATTTATAGCTGAATTTTGCGCACCAAGGGTAAAAGATTAAAGAACAGACAGCAGTTGGTTAAGGCTACAAATTTTCCTACATAACAAGTTTGGTTACCATTAAAATATATCACTGTAACAAACAACTCGGCAACTGCGAAACTAACTTCCTCTCCAACTTACAAAAACCGTACATGGATGCTGCACAGCAGTGTATCTCTCTTTCTGTTCTATATACCCACATTTTAGTTTACAATAAATTCCATTATCCCGCTCTTTTATGATTTAAAAACTACGGCGAAAGAACAACGGCGGCGGCAATAAAACCTTGTGTAAAATTACATCAACAACGAAACCCTCTCGCAAAACGAAATTGCCGTGCAAAGAACTCGACAATTACGAGAGTTAACAGAGTCATCCAGATATGCACTCCTCCATAACGCCCCAACGCTGACAATCCCCAAATGCGCCAGCAATTCTCGTCGCACAGCCGTTCCAATTCAACGAAATTCCATCACTGAAATCACAGTGCAACGTTGTTCTCCCTTTGTGTACTCACGTTAACGCATCGCACATAAGCAGCATGGCGGCAAACGCTCTCTCGCGTATAATACAAAAGAGCTCAGTTCTCTCTTTCTCTCGCGCGCCTTTGACGCAATATCTGGTTTTGTTTCGCGCCCATAAGTGCACGCTCTGCGCGCAGTAGTGCAGTGTAACACGCATTATCTGTGCCATGGAGAAAGAAAATGAGGAGAGAAAAAGAATTTCGCCGCGAAAACAAACTGGAGCGAGAATCGCGGCACGCGAAAAATAATGGGGTACAAAGAGCGGGAGCGCGGCAGCGAAGTTAGAGTCGCGCGAGTGTCCGGAATAATTTTTCGACTGATGGACGACGCGAAAAGTCTCGCGAAGTCGCGAGTGAGAGAGAGAGAGAGAGAGAAAGAGTCAACGACCCCGCGAATCCTCTCTGCCGGTGTATATACTCGGGGCGACGAAAAAACCGGAGGATGACGGGTCGATTTCTTTTTTCGTTTGAGGTTGAATTGGGCATACAATCCGTTTTAAAAGTGAGTTTTTCGCTTGAAAATGCTGAAGAATTCCTCCATTTTTTGATTGGTAGAGCGGTGGTAATACAGTAATTAGTATAATATGATCTATGAAAGAAAATTGAGGTATTTTACTATTTTTCAAATTTGGTCCAAAAACGTAATTAGTGCAGTAATACTGTAATTTTCGAATTTTCATTATTCGCTACCTGACTAATCTTAAAAAATCTGCATGTGCCTATAGCGTCGTTTGGCCCCATCATCATTATTATTGTTCGATGAAATAGAAATTAAATTTAATTTTGTTTATTATTTTTCAAATGTTAATCCAGGTCTATCTTTTTATATACTAAGTTTTTATCATTCAGATGACAATTCTCTACAATTGTATTGAATAATGCATGGAAAAGGTATTTTGCATAATTGCTTATTATAAAATATAACTGAAAACTACGATTTTGCGTTGATTGTATAAGCCAGTGAAACCTTAACGAGGCTTGTCTATTACGCTAGAGGGATACTCGTTTAACTGGAATGTAGCTTTTTGTTGTGTGGGTTTACCGTGGAAAATGGTGTAAATTTATTGTTTTGCTTCACACGGGTAATAATTGAAGCTTTGATTTCTTTTGTTATCTGCTTATCTGTGTCATAGTAATCAACAATCTAAGAAGTGGAAATATTTTTTATATTAATAATTCACGTTCTTTATTTTTATTGTCACATGCTTTTATTCATTATACCTAATCTATGTCAATGAAAATTCACTCTTTCATACGCTAAAATATGTAGTCATTTTTAAATGTCAAACACGCAACTAATTAAGATGAGAAACGTTCATTTTCTTAACAATATAGAACAATCTTTTATATATTGATTAATTTTTAAAAAATGCCTCTGTCCTTCGCATGAGTTATTATTGTCTTATTCAACAGTCTCACAAAGTACCTCGTATCTCCCTTCCCAGAGCCAAATAAAAATAAAAAATGTATCAAACATAAAGCCACTCTCGCGTCATAATACCTCATTCGTTTATATGACGTCACCCTGTTTATGTCTCTCAAAGCAACAAACGCACAGCCATCGAGCAGCATTTTAAATCTCCAGCTCGATATAAAACAACAAGCAACAAATCAAGAAGCAACAAAACCACCATTTTAAACTTTATATCACGGACCATGAAGCATCATGCATGCACTGAAAAATTCTCTCCGCTGGCTTGATTAAAGCAAACATCGTCGCGGAGAGACCGTGGCGCGCACATTGGCTCTTATTTACTCAAGCGCTATACTCCGCTGGCAAAAAGGAGCGAAGAAACTAACCCTCGCCGTCGCGTATATATATACACACACACTGCACATAACCCGGGGGGGTAGGTATAGGTAGATATGCGTAGTAGCTAGCTACTGTATTTTCCCACAGCCGAGCGAGCCGAGGCGAAATAACTTATTTCCCTCAAGAGCCGTGTCGTGCGTTCGACTCCGGCGCGTAAACCCCTCGAAACGAGGGACAATACAAGACAAACCCTTTTTCCTCATATTCCCACTGTCATCGTCGCTCGCGGGCGTATAAATAAAAGTGTCCTCGTGTCCTCCAGTCCTCCGCCTCCTCCTCCTCCACGCGCACAAGTCTTCTTAACAGCTTCAGCTTCAGCTCCACATGCTCCCCTCGTGGGAAAAGCACAAAAAGATCCGAAAGAAGCAAAAAAAAAAAAAATAAAAGAAAAAACTCACCGAAGTACTTGTCGGGCTCGAGGCCGGAGTCCTTGTCGAGGCCGCAGATGACGAAGTAATCGGCGAACCTGCCCTGCTGCTGCTGCTGCTGGTGTTGTTCTGGACCGCGCGGCATCTGCGGCTGCAGCGCGCTCCCCCCGTTCATCCTCGCTATCCACCTCGACGACTACGACTGGCCTGGCCAGCGCTGCGCTGCTGCTCTCTCTCTCTCTATCTCTCTCTTTCTCTCTCTGGCTCTACTCTCTTCTTTCTCTCTCTCTCTTTTCTATCTCGCTCTCGACCTCTCTTCCTCGCGCGAGGGCGATTTCTTTTTTTTGTTCACACAAAAATGAGAGGGATAAAACAAAAAGGAAACACACTCGCACACAACAAAGGGAGAGAGCACGCGCGCACACACACACACACGCGCGGTATAAACCCGCGAGCAGCGAAATTCTGACAGCTTCTCTGTGTGTTACTGGCTGCTGCTAGTGTATCTCACGTGCGACGTCGGTGCTGGCGAGATTGCAGCTCGGCCTCGACCGCGACAGCTCTCATCTTGTCAATTATAATAGTCATGCATCGCGCTGCTCCGAAATTCTTGTAAGTTTCCCTGCGCCGTCTGCTATTGTTATTGTTATCGTTGTATAGCTTGACTCGCTTCTACGATGTGTGTGTATACGCGCAGGAAGCAGTAGCGCTGCACGCCTGCACCACACAGCTGACAATTGTATGTACCACTACTACTACTGCTGCTCGCTGCACACCAACACTGCGATTTCAGCCGAGGCGCAAACGATCACGGATCAGTGCATGACGCATGTGTATCACTTGTGTTTGTATTTGTCTATCTGTGTATCTGTGTGTGTATGTATACACGGAGCCGCGGAACGAGCTGTGCTCTCTCTTTCTGCCGCTCGAGTCGAGCTGCTGTATGGCGGAGCTCTGCTTGCGCACTGTGCGTGCTGTATAATAGTAGTTTCTCGGCTCTCCTCGCCTCCGCAGCTCCACCACCCGCGGCTTTCGGAGGCAGAGAGAGAGAGAGAGTACCCTATACTACTACTATACTATACTGCCTCCCCCGATGTGTTCTGCTAAAGTTGGAGGAGGGAGCGTTTAATTGATCCGCTCCGACGCTGCGCGCGTGCGTGCGCTTTCAGGGAGACCATCCAGATAATGCGCGAGTGCCGTGAGCGCAGCGCGTGCCATGCGCATTGCGCTCGTTCGACGCCGTTCCACTACGTTCCAGTATTTCATACTGATTTGAAGAACTTCAAGACTACCTGACACGATGTTATTGCTGTAAATGTAATGATAATTTATGGAGTAAATCCATGAATTTAATATTATTCTTTTCGTTTTTTCTCGAAAATGTATTGAAGGTGCTCATGAACTGAAAATAGTGAGTAAAAAAAATCTGATTGATAATTGATTGATAATTGGTATTTTTCAAGGTTTTAAAAAAAATCTGATCGATAACTGACTGATAATTGATTTTTTTCAAGTTCTTTCTTGCTTGCACTATTATGAATCAGATTTTTTTAAATCATTATTTTCAGTTCATGAGCATCTTCAATACATTTTCGAGAAATAACAAGAATATTAAATTCATGGAGTTAGGGTGAAATCAGATGGGATGGAATGGGCGAAGAAATAGAGCGTGCGTAATAGAAAATCTCCAATCAGCGCTATTCTAACTCCTCATTACGCGTATGATTAGAGATTTCCTATTACGCACGCTCTACTCCGTCGTCTATTCCGTCAACGTGTTGCGGTTCATGCACATCAGAATCGTCCACATTTTAATTGTCCACAATTTAGCATTGGTCAAATTATATATTGATATATTGACGACAATTCTTATGTGTATGAGCCGCAACACGTCATTCCGTCCGATTTGATTTCACCCTTACTCCATAAATTATTATTACATTTAGACTGGTTCTACAACGGTTCTACAACAGCGTGTTTATGCGTGTTTTGAGGATGTTCGAGCGTGTTTGTGCCGGATGGAATATCTAGTAATTTTCTAAAATACTAAGTAACTATAGAAAGAAAAAAGAACCAGAACAGAACGATGAATTAGCTTCTTTTTGGCACTTTTTTTCTTTCTACAGTTGGTATTTTAGAAAATTACTAGATATTCCATCTGGCACAAACACGCTCGAACATCCTCAAACACGCATAAACACGTTGAGGACATATCGAACAGGCTGTTAACCATAACAGCCACTAGTTCGTATACCGTGTGGAAATAAAAAAAAAAACGCATAAACACGCTGTTGTAGAACCAGCCTTACAACTATGAAATAACAGAGTGTCTGATAGCTAGTCTTCAGCTTTTTCAAATCAGTATACTGGAACGTAGCGGAACGGCGTGGAACGAGCGCAAAGCGCATGGCACTCACGGCACTCGCATTATCTGGATGGTCCCTTACGCGAGCTCTAAAGCGCTCAGCGCTGTCTCACGCCACGCCAATTTTTTACGTGGGCTGAATGAAAGTTTGAGAAAGATGGATGGTGCGCGATTTTTATAACTGGGGGTATCGCGATGGGTGACGTTAGAGTTCGAGTGGCGGGAAATTTGAATGGGGCTCATTTATATACTGGTAAGATTCTACGGGTTACATATTTTTTTAAACCAAAATCTAGTTAAATTCTTCAAAAATTATATTTCAAAACTGTGTTTGAAATTTGACTGTATATTCATTCAACCATACTTTGAAAATATATTTTTTGAAGTATATTACAAGTTTTTCATTAAAAAATTTTCAACGTGTACAGCAGCATGGCCTGCTCTCTCCTATTGATTGTTAATCAGTTTGTTACAGTAGAATATTTATTGTTATTTCTCAGCGTTTATTTTTATGTAAATCTCTTAAGTAATTAGTATTAATTCCGGTCTTTCCAAACATTATTGAACGATGCAATTCATTTTTTCGTTCTTAAGGTGGGGTTATAGCAAAAATGAAAACTTTTTTAATATTCAATCTTTTTTCCAAGCTTTGTACATACACATATTTGGCATCAAAAAACAAAATTTTGAGAATTTCTTGAGTTATTTTTACTGAATATTTTAAGCATTACTACAGACAATGCTTTAATTTTTAATAAAATAGCACAAATTTGCTCTAGTATTCTGTGCACTCAGTTTCAAGGTACATACACCAATAACAACATTTGTATGTTTTTTTCAAAGCAAAGTGAACACTGTAACAAACTCAGATTTTTTTTCAAAGCAAAGTGAATCTGTAACAATCTCAGAATTTTTTTTATACCCGAATACTTGTTTAAAAAATACAGGACTGTAATAAACAATTTAATTATCGTGAAAACACTATTTCTTATTATACATCATCATATATGATACGTTCTTTAAAACAAATAATTTCAAAATCATAGATTGTTACTATATTGTTATTATGTTTAAGAAAATATCCTGAAAGTTTCAGCTCGATTCGTTGAAACCTAATGCGCAGAAGACTTCTGGAGTAATGCAAAATGTAGTTTTGATCAGGAAAACAGCTATTTCCCAAAAATATTTCTTATTTATACTTTACTATCATCATGAAAATCATATTTTACTTTTATTTACCTACAAGCTCTTTGGTATAAAAATGTCCAAAGAATAAAATAAAGAATAACTCCGATACCGACATTACAGTTTTTGGTCTTATTCAGTGAATATATAAGATTTTCAAATTTCGCAAACGTACGCACAATCTATTTATCGATTAGAATATCCGTACGTTCGTAAAGTTGTGTTAAAGGAATAATTGACTGCAAAAAACAAAAAATCGATAATGACTATAATGGATATATATATATATATATATATATATATATATATATATATATATATATATATAAGGACTCCGATCTCCCCTTCACAAAATTAAACCAACATTTCTTTTATAGAAATTAAATACTGACGTTCCTCAATAAGCTAAATAAATTAAAATAAAACACAATTTTATTCTATTCTGAATACAAATATTTTTAGTTCTTTGAAAATTTCAAATATCTAATTTTAGTTTCTGGAGAAAAGTGTAATTATCAATTTCTTAAAAAATTATTATTAAGTACGATTTTGGCCAATAATAATATAATTATTGTTATAACTTAAAAAATTATTACTAAGTACGATTTTGGCCAATAAAAATATAATTATTGTTATTGTTATAAAAACTTGTTATATTTTTTTACGACTCGACGATAATTCAAGCATCTTTTTGCTACATTGATAAGACAGAAATCTGCATTTTCTCACGCCCCTTTAAACCGGGTGCGGACAGCCGGACTGCTGCGGTCAGCTGTCAGCGAAAACTTCGTTTATTTGGGTTATTTTAAGTTTTTTTTTGTGGAATCTTGCATTATCAAAAATGTTAATCCTGGCGCGACTAGCGCTGAAGAATAATGCGTAAAAATATTTAATGATTTATTTTTAAGAAAATGATTAATGAGGAATTAGAATCATCGTGCTGAGGTTATATTTTTTATGTATCGTTTTATAGTTTTTTAAGTTATCTAGTAAGTAGTTATAATGGAAGAAGTTGACAATATTATAATACATTCCCTACGTCAAATAGGCTGGTAAATTAATTTTTATTTATTTAAATTTTCCTATAAATTTATAAAACTTAAAGTTTGCTGTTTCTTCTTTCAGTGATGTAGATGAAAATATAACAAATCTGGCTAGTTTTGATACAGAACTTGTTATTAGAGCGACTGTAAAATGTCTGGAAATTATACGACCCGGTCCTGGTTTAAATCCCATTTTACCTGCAAATATGGCTGCAAGGTTTCGCATGGGTGCAATGCTAGCTCAATCTTGCTCGGTAACGTTTCGGGACTATGTTGTATTGTGATATTTAACAATTTTAAATTATTTTTCATATTTGTTTGTGTAATTTCAAGGAACTTGGATACAGAGGTGATATTGGGTATCAAACTTTTTTATACACTGCAGAAGCTGACCTACGTAGAGTTCTTATGTTTTTAATTGAAAAGCTACCTAAAGAAAGTGACAAAAGTATAAGTGAACCAGTTACAAAAAGTGCACAGCTTGAGAAATTGATTTCATCTGCAATACAGTCCCAGATTTCTGTGCCGTGGTTACCTTATTATTGCCATAAAAAACGATCAAAGTTTAGTATTAGGACTAAAATACCTTTTACAACAGTACCTCTTGACACTTCTTCAAGACAAGATGATGAAGGTAGAAAAGCACTCTCATTTCTTTGTTTGTAGTAATTATGAATTAAATTAATTTTTTTAACAATTGAAGAAAAATTCTAAAAATAAAAATAAAATAAATATGTAATAATAAACAATAAGAAAACTGCATAGACAATAATTAATTTCAGAATATCAAAATTACACTATTCGATATAAGCCATCTTTATTGGAGCAAGTACCACATGTTAAGAATTTTGTGCCATCAGTACTTGCATTGAATAGTAGAACTGAATATTCATCGTCTCTAACACTCACAGAAAAAATAGATTGGTTAAATTCTCGAGAATATCATAAAACAGTGGATGTATCTGAAAATGATCCCTATCTACTTGGTAGACTCATATCTGGCATTAGTTTAAAAGAATCTAAGATTCCAATTGATGAAAATGTTGAAGCAAAAGAATTAGAAACTCAAAAGCAAGATTCTGTAGAATTAAAGGAAGATAAAAACATCATTGAAGAAAGAGAAATTGATAGAGTAAAAGCTGAATGTGAGGGTTTGAAAGTTACTATTGAAGAAATTCAAGCAGATGTAAAGAAATTAGTTTCTGAAATAAATCATACTACCGTAGCAGAACAAAATGAAACAAAAGCACTTGCATCCTACGAAGAAGAAAGCAAAATTAAAATGAAAGCATATGAATTACTTGAAAATGGAGAGGAAAATGCTGAAAAATTGAAAGAAGCTATAGAAGCATATGTAAATAAGTTGATTAATTTAGCAAATCAATGGGAAAAGCATAGATCACCCTTGATAGGACAATATCGAGATGAAAGAGAAAAGCATTCCTCTAAAGCTGTAAGTAATTTACACTTAAATTTACACATCGGTAATTACATATGACACAAAGCTGAAATACAGTTTGTAAAAATATAGAAATGTCTAAAATTATAAACTAAATATTATTGTTTACTTGAAAATTTATAAAATTACTTATTAACACTTTGACAGCTGACAATGTATAAGCATTTTCTTTTCCACAGTGCTACGGCATTTTTACCATAATTTTTTATTATAACTTTAATTAGTGCTTATTACAATTGCAATGGAAGCAATTCCAATTAGAGCTCTCGATTACAGACCTGTTTCGTACTACACGTGTACACGTAACACGTGTTGTCGTACTACACACCGTGTGAAACATGGGTACACTGCAGATACGTTAACACATGTCTTTATGACTATATTTAATTTCAAGTAGAATATATCTGTGGCTTCGAGGCATAATAACTTAAATAATAACGTAAACCCTATAAAACCCATCAAAATCGTAAACATCATAAATCCCATAAAACACATCAAAATAGTAAACATCATAAATCCCATAAAACCCATCAAAATCGTAAACATCGTAACCCCTATAATAATTATAAACCCCATCAAAATCATAAAACGCTTAAAAATAATGGAAATCATAAATCCCATAAAAATAATGAAATAATAAACCCCATAAAAAAATATAAACCCCACACAATTCATAAACCCCATAAAAGTCATAAACCTCATAAAAATCATAAACTCAATAACTCCGATAACAATCGTAAACCACTTAACCCCCATAACCCCTTAAAAATCGTAAAAATCGTAAACCCCATAATCCCATAAAAATCGTAAACATTATAAATTCCATAAAACCCATCAAAATCGTAAACATCGTAAACCCCATCAAAATCATAAACCCCATAAAAATGATAAACACTACACAAATCATAAACCCATAAGTCATAATCTCATAAAAATCATAAACCTCCTAAAAATCATGAACCCCATAAACCCCATAAACTCAATAAAAAGGATTACAATCGTAAACCCCTTGAACCCCATAACCCCTTAAAAATCGTAAACATCATAAATCCCTTAAAACCCATCAAAATTGTAATCATCGTAAACCCCATGAAAATTATAAACTCCATAAAAATCATAAACCCCATGACAATTATAAACCCCATAAAAATCATAAACCCCAAGAAAATCATAAATCCCATAAAAATAATAAAAATTATAAACCTCATAAAACTCATAAATCCCAAAAAATCATAAACCTCATAAAAATCATAAACTCCATAAAAATCACGATACCCATAAAAATCATAAATCCCACAAAAATTATATTGGCAATCATATTTGGCCGAACCGTAGCTAAAGTTCGACATGAGTCCATTTGAGTGGTGGAAAGCTAGAAATGACAAATATCCTGCGATTGCATTTTTAGCACGTAAATTCATGTATATACCAGCATCATCTGTAAGTTCTGAATAGGGCTTCTCTACTGCAGGGAATATAGTAACTTATAAGAAAGCATCATTGCAACCTAGCACTTGTTAACATACTGGTATTTTTCTATCAAAATAGAGTTTTGATAAGAAAAGATGACTACATCAGCGTCAGAAAGAAAGGATACAAAATAAACTAAAGCACTTTCGTTACAAGGCAATTAAAAAATGACAAAGTTAACAATATATTTATTATTTTATATTATACAAACAAAATTTAATTACATCAAATATTTTGTTATATTTGTTCTTCAAACATTGTTTGTGATATTTATATAAAAAAATTTCCTAAAAGTTTATATTTTTTATTATATTGTTTAGACTTTAATAAATTACATCATATAATGATAAAAAATAGATTTTTTTTAATGCACGTCATTTACGTGTAGTTCGTGCACCCGTGTAATACACGGAAGAACGTTGTGCACGTGTTTACACACGCAACTCTTAAATACACGTGTAATCGAGAACGCTAATTCCAATATAAATCGGTACTTTTGTTTCTCTAAGTCCATAAAATAAGAAAACCGTTGCTCAAATTCATAAATGCATATTTTATGCTATAAGTACCATAAAAATGAGAAATTCTGTAAAATATGCATGAGCCATATACGTGTAGCCGTGAAAGTGTTAAACATAAATAAATTAATGCATAATTTCTTTTGTCAATAGAGTGCCAGTCAGAAAAAGCTTGATGAGCTACGATTAGTCAGAGATAAAGAAAGAGAATTATTAGAAGAATGCCGTAGCAAAGATCAGCAGTATTCTCAGCTTGTGACAGACGTTCAGAAACTTCCTAGGGAAGTAAATAGATCTGCGTATACACAAAGAATTTTAGAAATCATTAACAACGTCAGAAAGCAAAAGGACGAAATTGACAAAGTGCTGGGCGATACGCGTGAAATTCAAAAGGAAATTAACACACTTACAGGAAGATTGGAAAGATCGTTTACAGTAGTTGACGAATTAATTTTCCGTGATGCTCGAACGAATGAAGCATCCAGAAGAGCTTACAAACTACTTGCGACGTTACATTCTGATTGCAGTGAGCTCGTAAATTTGGTTGAAGAAACTGGTGCCACTGTCCGAGAAATTCGAGATTTAGAAGAACAGGTAAGATCAAAAAGATATCATTTTTTTTCAATTATAAAATCACATTAACAAATATTTATATAATTTTAGATTGACTCTGAGTCTACAAAAAATATTGGAGCTAACTTAGAAAGAATAACAGCTGATTTGAAACAAATGAGACAGGAGACTGCAACTTTGACTGCACAGCTTCAAAGCAAAAATTCATGATTATTGTATAAATGGTGGTGTAATACACTATACAAAACGAGGACAACGACCAAATCAACAAAGCTATTAGACTGCTACTAGCTATAAGTTAAAAAGTCGTATATAATTAAAGTGCAAGCAGGTTAAATAATACCAACATTTTTATAGTATTTAACAATTATAGCTTTGCATTGAAGGTGTTATTAAGATATACGGACGTAAAGATAATTCTGTGCCTTGGCACAAAAGTTACTTGGCTCAAAAGCTCAACACATAAGAGGTTCGATAGTAAAACTTTGTTTATAAAAGTCCTTTTTCTAATGAAATATGTTTTTAGACTTACTTATGTGCACTAGCACACATCTATGTAAATAATAAAAAACTGTTTCAAAAATGAAACTATAAAGTTATTGTAGTAACAATTATTAACCATAATAATTTTTATTTTAAATATTTGAAGCTCTAAAGTGAATGCAACATATTTAAATGTTCTAAAAAGTAAAAAAAATTAAGTTTTCGTTTTTCTTTTTTTGCTAAACTACTATAACAAAATTGAAATAATTAAATAAATATAAACTATACTTATGTATGCATATATCTTTATGTATAATTTGAAATTTAATGAGTTTACTTGAAATGTCTATGATTTACCTAAAAAATAATTAACAAATATTGATATAAATAAATATTATTTACCTGAGTCCTTATGCTTTAACAATAATCACATTTAGATAAAAGTAATAAATTTTTAATAACAATTAAACAAACTACATAAGTTTTTCATTCGCTTGTAGTAATAATAATGAAAACATTTTTACAAAATCTATATGAATAGACGACTTTTTTTAAAAATTATGATGTAAAGATTTGTAACTAAAATTTGTTAGTAATTATTGATTTTGTCTCTTTTTAACAATTTCTGGAGGCACATAATTCTCCTCTTCGAACTGTTTCTTTTGCGCTATTTTATTAGAGCCATATAACTGTTTTTCTGTTTTGAGTTTTTCCTGTATATCTAATTCGATTTTTTCTTCATTTTCAAAGAATGTAAGCATGCGCTCTCGTTCAACAAGATCCTTCTTCATATCCTCAACATTGACTAATCGCGCTTGTCGATCCAGTTCAGCTAAATGCTCCTTAAGAACATCCATTCTCTTCTCTTCCCACGCAACATAAAGCTGTAAAGTGAGAACAAAGTTATTTTAAATCATTTTGTATTTCCTGTATTGCTTACCACTACAACATGAAGCTTCATTTATTTGCAAATTTCTGATGAGATTTCAATAAATAGTAATCAAACAGATATATATATAAATATTTATAAAGAGACTTATTGTGTATTTATAATAAAAAAAGATAAAAGTAATGAAACAAAATATAAAACAATATATTTAAAAGAAAAAAATTAAAATGTTTCATATAATACCAAGTAAACAATAATTTACCTTTCAAATTCATCTGTATTTTAATAATAGTATTATTTAACCCCTTTAGTAGCATGGACGCACTAGTGCATCAAAGCAATACTTGGTCATAAGTGGCAGCTTTGATACATATTAGATGATTAAGGGTTGCTGACTATGAATTTTAAATTATTTTTTTGTGGTTTTTCAATGCAAAAAAACTATAATTGTACAGTTTTAAGAAAATTTGTCCAGAATCTTTAGCTGGTAATTTTTAGCAAAATTTGTCTTGCCACTTAAGGGGTTAGTGTTTTGATTTCAATTTATGTTTGTCATTTTGTTTTTAAATAAAATTCTTTACTTGGTTGTTTTCAATGATTAAGTAGTATACCTTAGTCTGTTTCAAAATATCATCTTGAGAATGTGTATCGACTGCTTTCTTAATTAATTTTTCAATGTCTTCAATTATATTTCCTTTATACAAGTAAGCACTTTCCAAATCTAGAAGTTGTTGAAGTTCTTTTGCCTCTTCAGTAGCCTGTTCTCCAAAAATTTCTGGTGAATCATTTTTAATAAGAGGGAGTATATCTTCGTAAATAGCTTCTTTAATTCCTTCTTGCTTCCATTTTTTAAGTAACAAAATTGCATCTGCATATTTCTTAAACAATACTAAACCTCGTAAATGACAAGATCTTCCAAGTGGATCATTTATTGTTCGTCCTATCAAGAACAACGTTTTACCCACTAAATCTGATGGCTTCCATAAATCAAAATGATCATCAAAATATGGATTTATTATGTAGCTGACACGTATTTTAACTTCTTCTTTGGGTTCTGACATTTTTCTAAGTACCTCTGGATCCTCTTCTTGCCAAGTATCTGGATTTTCTAAATACTTAAAACATGAATAAATTGCTAAAGCATTAGTAATTGGATATTCAAAATCTTCTTGCAGCATCATAATTGTTGCAGTTTTAGCAGCTAGTGCGAAATCTTGTTTTTTGATAAAATGATCCATCAATAAATTGTAGCAGAAGTAATCACAGAAAATTCCATAGTTCAATCTATCATTTAAAACATCTAAAAGTTGTTTAGCTTCATCAACCTATAATTTTATTTCAATATGTTATTTCTAAATTCAGATAAAAATTTGTCAACTGCGTGGTTATCATATTGATTCTTACCTTTAGATAATATCGTACAATTGCATGATGTGTTGAATCTAGAGTGTAGGTTGTTTCTCTTGTCATTCTAATTTTGTAAAGTAAATCTGCAAGCTCTTCTAAATGACTGCCATCTTGAATAGTATTAGCAAAGATATCAATATCCACTGCACTTACTCTGCTTTGAGTTTGAAATTTCTGATCTAATTCTATAAAAAAATCAATAGGCTTTACTCTTTGCAATAATGTCGATTCTAATCTTTTATCCCAAGCTTCTTGGCATTGATAGGCTTCTGACAGAAAAGTTCTACGAAACTTTGGAGTTTTCCATAATCGAAGTAAAAGTCTTTCATTTGATCTTAAGCTACGAAACATCCTTGCAGAGTTCATTATTACTATAGTATAATCAAGTTCACAATGAACTATTTGCAAAAATTTTATAATATCCTGTTTAAATACTATGTATTGTTTGGCCGGCTATTCACCTAAAATTGAGGTTATAAAAAATCATATCGTTTTCGTTTAAGTTACATAAGAGAAGATTTTTAAATCTGCTTAGTGTAAGATATAAATACAAAGTAACAAAATATAAAAATGACAACATACAACATACCTATATAATTTAATATTCTTAAAAATTAATATCTTAGCAGGCGAATGACACAGTACTTGATTTGCCATTTAGATATATACACAATAATACACATGCTCGTATTTCGAAACTTTTGATAAGTTGGTACTTCCGATAAATTGGTAGACCTGTAATCAGACAAAAAGCACGTCAGAAACTGTCATAAATGTGTCACATAATGTTACGTTTCATCAAGACAAAAATTATGACGTCAAATATGGTAAAAGGCGCGAAAATTCAAATTTACTAATAGTCAACAACGTACTGGTTCATACATTATAGGTATACACTGGAGAAATCAAATTAATCAGTGTACTAAATATCTTCTCGAAACAGATAAAATAATGTATAAACCAGAGGTTATTAAACTTATCGATTTAATTACTTTTAGTCGTGCTAACGTCATTATCGTTACACGCTGCAGTAATAGAAAAGAGCGTTATCATTCCAAAAGAATAAAGAAAGCTTCGCAATATTTATATTTTAACGGCGTATCCGACAGAAGTCAATTGATATAATCAGGCTGCAAGCGAATAACATAATTTACTCCAGTTCCCCCTATAAAAAGAATGTGTGTGCACTCTGCATGCCCACTCTGCCTCATATCCACGGTTCGCTGACCGTCATTCAAGATGGCTATATAAAGGGGAATGCGAGTTCGCGCGTTTTCGCCGTTACAAAACGTGTGCACTTACGTGTCCCCTTCCCATCCACACGCACACACACACACAAACTCAAAGCGAGGAGAACCGCTAAAATTCTAAAATAAACACCTCTCTCTCTCTCTCTCTCTCGCGGACGCTCTTGGAAGAGAATCGCGACGCGCGGGGGAGAGACTCGCATGTAGACACAGCGAGAGAGAGATGCGCGAGAGAGTTGTCTCCGCGACGAGAGCGGAACGCGCGAAGGAGAGGAGAGCGCGAGTAGTAGGAAACCTCGAGCGCGGAAGAGGTATCATCCCGTCCTCCTACTCCTCCTTCCCCGATTAAAGAGCGCGCCGTGCGAGACGTTGTCCACCCCCCCCCTCCCCATGAGCGAACTGTAAGCATGCAGCTTCAGCGCGCAGTATCGTATGATATTCGGCTTGGTAAGAATTGTACCGTCAGTGCCCCTGGCGGCTAGATTTGGAATCATTGGTGCGGAGAATCGGTGATAAATTATGTATGTACGGCACATTCACGACGGGCTAGTTTACGGCAAACTTGTAACTTTTAGCGTTTATATGATAAACGATGATAAATGAGGATGAGCATGAAGGTGGATAAGGCAAGGTTGTGTATAAAACTAACGCTATTGTTTAGAGCTCGTTTAAAAGAATGGTAATACGGAGAAAAAGTTTCGCTTTTTTCAAAGAAATACGTATCAGAATCAAAATTCCGTTTTATGATTGATATTTGTTTATGGAAAATAAAGAGCGAAATCTTGAATTGCTATCAGAATAAAGAATTAGCATAATCACTCTTTATTTTTCTTAACCTTTTTAGATACAAATTATCTTGAAAGTGAAAAAAACAGTTTTTATGCATTTACCTAGTTATCTTTAGAATTGTCTTAAACCGTAGATTCCAATAGGTTATTAAAAAGTAACTATAAGCTCTAAATATGATTTTCAGAGGTATACCTCGACGTATGTACACATATCGACGGCTTTCATTGAAAAAAACGTACCTCGCAATAAATATTGGTAAAGACGTATCTCGCAGAAGTGGTTGGAAAACACGGTATTATCCGGATGATACTTACCACATGTTCAAAGGGGGTGCGGTAAACATTTTTAGGGCCGGTTTTACATAATCTGGCATAGTTTAAGTTTGAACTACTGATTTTTATCAGACGGTGAGATACGTCGTTTTACAAATGTACTTTTTCAACTTTTTCCGCGAGATACGTCTTTTCCAACTTTTTCCGCGTGATACGTATTTTTTAATTGGAGTCGTCGATATTCGGATCGAATATTTTGAAATTGTGCCAACCTTATATTTGGTTAATTTCTGTGAATCGGACAATCGCATTAGAGCATTTTAAAAATGTTCGATCAAAATATATGTACAGCGAGTGTACATATTTTAAAAACTACTATAAGTTCTCCTGCTCCCATGTTAATAAAATTTTAAAAATCAATATTGTAGTTCATTAGTTTGAGTATTTTTATATAAGTGTATATCGATATAATTACCAAAAATTTTTTTTTTAATTTTTATGTAAAACCTGTAAAACACCACGCATTTCTTTGTTCTATGCTATCGTAAAATTTTACTTTTTTTAAGTCTCACCAAAACTTTAATTGATCATTTATTATCGTTTATTGTACCATAATGTCACGTAATATATATCACGTTGAATGAGATGTTGCTTAATATTTTCACTATAAGATTTCAATTAGTTATACACTCCGAAGTTTTGAAAATATTCTAATACACGTATAAAAGTTGACTATTTAAAACATTTTAAATATATCCTAATATGCGCCAGGGAAAAATGAGTCATATATATTTATGTATAATTATATACAATTTGTCGGTCGTTCAATTAAAACGTAACTATATATACCTAAGTTATTATGATTATTAATGACAATTATATATTATGACAATATAATTATATGTGATAATATATCATCATATGACGATATATAGTCATATAAGATAACATGTAGCAATAATCGCTTATAAAAAAGTTAATTGTTTATAAAATTTTACGTGTTTACTTATAAATAATTAGCTTATTTATAAAAATAACTGATCGAATTATTATTTTGGAAGCATAATATAAATACTTTTCGCTCAACCTACGAGCACGTCACATTGAGGGTACTGACACATGGTCCGAAAAATTTCATCCGAAATGGGCTCTCGGCCAATGAAAACTTCGTAAGAAAGCGATAGAAGATAATTTGCGTGGTTTTGATTGGTTGAGAGCCCATTCCGGACGGACTTTTCTGGACCATGTGTAAGTACCCTGAGACACCATACTATGTTTCAAACAGCTTGTTCTCAGCGAAAATGCTATTTAGCTTCAATTAAAGCAAAAACACTTACAAATTTTATTATCAATTTAACAAAAAAAACTATTAACAAAGTCAAAAAAACATTAAACAAATGTTTGTTATTGATAAACAAATGACTCCAAACATTTATAGTACTCTCGCGGGTTAAACAATTTAATATTGTTCCTCTTTTTGTAGGCTCGGATTCCTATGTCGTGATTTGAGGCTTGAATCGCAGCTGTCCTTGTTTCTCCCATAAAAAAGCCGCGTACGAGTGCAACAAAGACAACTGCAACTCAAAGTCTCGAGTCACACCGACTTACGAATTCGAACTCGTGACAGAAGAACTTCAAATTTACAATAATAAAATGTAACCATCTCAGGAATTGGAAAAATGAACACACTATTCTAGGTACAATGGCTTGGACCACGGCCATTGTATCCTCTACCCTATACTTCACCCCGTACATTTCATCACCCTGCCTTAAGTTCCAATTCCGTACCACCAGCGGCGTTGACGGCCGGTAACCTACGTGGTGCGATATCCCGCGTACACCTCTCTCTCTCTCTCTCTTTCTCTCTCTCGACAGTGTGACTGTGCTTCGCCTGACTCCGCGTCAGTGACAGTGTGTGGTGTGCGCGCGAGCGGCCAAGAGCACACGGCCCAGGCCACGGAAGAACTCGCGTAGTACCATATATACGTGCAAGTGTACCTATACGATATAAGTACAATCATTCTCGTCTCCGCGAAGAAGGGAAGAAAAAAATTCACGAGCCGTGAGTATATTACGCACACGCGGGCAAGCTCCTCGTAATCGATGCGTGTCGGCGCGCTGGCCGCTGCTGCTGCTGCTAGCTGCTAACGGATCGCGCGCTGCTGCAGCAGAATCCCGCGTGGCAGCTGAACAACAGGAAAGAAAGAAAAAAAGAGGGAACACGCACAGTGGAGGACGGTATATACCTAGTGGCGCGCGCGCGCGCCCACCGTATATAATACAACACGTAACGACGACGTCGTCGTAGCGAAGAGAGATATATATATATATATACATAGTTTGACGGCGGACTAGGACGGATCGTCGACGACGACGACGGAGAAAATGCAGTTCTTTCACAAGGACAAGATCCTGTCACCGGGACAGCTGAAGCGACTGAGCGAGCACAAGTACAGCTGTTCGAGTGCCAGCCTGCTGGACGGGTTCCTGCAGCCTTGGTGGGACTGGCTGGTGAGCAAGGTGCCGATCTGGCTGGCGCCTAACCTCATCACCGTCCTCGGCCTCCTCGTCAACATCCTCACGACCCTCGTGCTCGTCTGGTACAGCCCCGAAGCCAAGGCCGAGGTATCACTACAGTCTTATCGACTCTTAATTCTTCTTCTTCTTCTTCTTCTTTTTCTTTTTTGTTGTTTAATTCTCTTCTGTTGACTTGTCGTGATTATACGTTTTATTTCTTTATTATTATTTACGAGAGGCGAGCTCGAGAGTTTATTTTTGTTGATTTGTACAAATGCTGAACTTGGCTGTGTGCAGGTTTTGTAACTAGTTAGCGGTGACGTGTTTTGTTGTTTGCACTTTGTGAATAATTTTTGGAACAATTTTTGTCCGTAAAGCTTTGGGATCCAGAAGCATATAGATTGATCATTAGGAGTATTTTGCCTGGTGGGTTTTTCTAATGCTTTGTACGAGTCTAAGTAGCTATTTGAAATGGTTTTTACCATATTCTTTTTCTATTTTTTTTTAAATATTTTATTCAGAATCAAGTTAGTCATTAAAAGCAACTCAACAATAGAATTATCACAAAGAGGCTTTCAATGATAAGCACTCATTAAGTTGACATTCATATTTATATACAAATACATTATTCATAGTGGCTAGAGTATAAAAGTACCTTTTGTTTTTGATTTACTATATAAATTTTGCTTAATACTACAACACATTTTGTATTTTTTAAATTAGAAAACACTCATAACTGATTGATTGTTTCTTGTACTGTATTAAATTGTAAATCTTCTTCGGTATCAGTGCAATGACTTGACATGTGCAGTACTGATACTATGATTCTAGTGATTAAAAATACCTGTTTGCAAAAGCATAAGTGCGTGTTTTTAGTTTTTATCTAAAGTTCGTGAGTCATCATTTCTTTACTAGTATCACCTTGAAAGCAATTAAATCGTTTTGAAGGTGTATTATTGTGCACTAGTTAAAGTAAGATATTTGATATCATTCAAAAATGTTTAATACATAACTGTATCTTTTCAATAATTGAAATTTGTTAGTGTTATGTAAATGATCTATTTATAAACCAAATAAGTCAATTGTTACTAAATACAAACTATTCTTTATACATAGACATTTAATAAGTTCATAGAAAGAAGAAACATTATATATATTTTTTAAATTAATTATAAGACAAAAAATATTAATTAGTGTAAAATGTACTCTAAACTTTGTATTAAAAGCTTGTAATCTTTCCTTATTTCTTATTACTTATAACTATTGTAATTGAAAACTACTGTCATATAATAATTTTTTTGTAATTTTTTCATTAACAACGTATAAAATCATAAAATATTAACTAATTAAAGATACTAGTATATTAAGGTGATGCTAAACTCTCGTGTTATCAGCAAATACAAAGAACTACTTTTTTCATTTATTTTTGAATTTTGAGAAAATATTTCTCTAGAAAGTTATTGTTTTTGATTAGGACAACAACATTTCAGAGAGATATTTACTAAAAATTGAAAATTAAATGTAAAAAGTGAGTCCTAGTAATTGTTCGTAACGGGTGAATTTAGCATCGCCTTAATAGTTCTTAGATACAAAGTAACTATACATATGGATGACAAAGCACTTTTTTATTACTAAATGCATACTGACTAGGATTATATAGCTTTCAGTTAACTGCTTAAAACATCATTTTATTTTGTTATTAGCCACCAAGATGGGCATGCTTCTTGTGTGCTGCTGGTCTTTTCATTTACCAAAGTCTGGATGCTATCGATGGAAAACAAGCAAGAAGAACAGGAACTTCTACACCATTAGGTGAACTTTTTGATCATGGCTGCGATTCCATTTCAACAGGTAAAACCATTATTTTAATTCTACCAATATTAAACAGTGAAAATTTTATTATGAAACTTTGGGTAACTTTATATCTAATAATCTGAAGTAAAATATAAAATTTATAATAAATTAAGCTTCTCCTTTTTGAAGGCAAAGCGTGTTTATTACGCATAAGAATTATAAACGTAATTATATAGATATATTTGACCAATGCTAAATTGTTCACAATAATTACGCATACAATTTTTATGTGTAAGAAACGCACTATGCCTTTTTGAATAATATATAAAACATAAAGTTATAGGTATCAAAGCATCAAAAAATTAAATGAAAACTTTAAGTTATTTAAAAATATTTAAATTGAATCAGCTAACTTGGGGATAGAATATTTGAAAATACTTGACTCTAATTAGAATAAATAATAGTTTCTGTATATCTCTCAGGTAGACATACAAGTTTAAGACTTGTAAGATTTGGTAAATTTATTTATTTTGTGGTAATAAAATACAAAAGAATTGTATTTATAAATATCGAAGTAGTGGAAAAAGTTTTCTCATAGTTTGATAAAACTTGCTGATTATTTATGGTTTCCTACATCATGGGTTTGCCTGCTGTTATCAGAGTCAAAACAATAAAAAATGATATTAAGAAAGTTGTGTCAAGAGTAACATAATGCTATCAACAATATGTGTGTGCATTAAGGTTAAAATAAAATGCTTTTCCACTTTAACATGTTTACTTGATTAATTTAAAAAAATTTTCCATAGAATTATATTTACTAAAATTAAAAATCATTTTGAAGATTTAATAAAAGCAATAGTAATTATTTAAAAATGTATTAATAATAAGATTCATATACAAGTAGCTGTAACCCTCAGCTTCAGTCATGTCAATATAAGTCATTAAATTTAATATAATTCCTATGTGGTTGATGTTTTTCTTGGGATTAAAATGAAAATTGTTCAAGTTTTATTAAAATTGTTACAGTAGTTTTTACATGATGTGTTAACAAACTTTTTCATTTATGTATTAATTTAGTAACAAAAAAGATAATTTTATATTACTTTATTGTATATGTCATGTCGTTATCTACATTTTTTTAAACTGTAAACGTTAAACATTTTCAGTATTTGTTGCCTTGTCAGCATGTATTGCAGTACAACTGGGCTATTATCCAACGTGGATGTTTTTCCAATGCTTCTGTGCCATGACTCTTTTCTACTGTGCACATTGGCAGACATATGTTTCAGGTGAGTGTTTTATTGATGAATGAAATAGATATTTTTAATGTCACTTTCATTATTAATTTGAAATGATGGAATTTTTGAATGTGTTCATATTAATTTTTATATTCTAGGTTCTTTGAGGTTTGGAAAAGTTGACGTGACTGAAGCTCAATTTACGATAATAGCAATTCATCTCATCTCTGCCATCTTTGGACCTGGAATTTGGACGAAGGAGGTTGTATACTTTTTATTTATTTAGTTAGTTATTAATTATTTAAGCGGGAATCGCCACAATCCTATTAATTTAATTGAAGTGATCCAGCATTTGATATTTAAAATGACATTATTTTCTCAACTTTTCCATCAATATTTTTTAATAACATTTTTTACATTTAATTATTTTTGTAGCATTTAAGTTTAAAATTATTACAATAAAATTTCTAAACGAAATTAAAATTTGAAAAATTACAGCACTAAATGGACAATAGATTTATATTCAAAACATTGAATGATTGATAGATTACTCAAGCACTTTTTTTCTATTTTATTTCTATTATCTATCAAGATTTTTTCATTTACTTTTTTATAGTATATTATGACACTGTTGTGGGAGATGGTTTTCTACCTTGCTCGAGGGTTTTCGCACGAGCGAAGCGAGTGAGAAAATCGAGCAAGGTAGAAAAACACCTCCCACGACAGTCTCATACGATATTTTATAGCACAACAACCTCAAAATCGACAATAAAGTTGGCATTTTGAGGTTAGTGTGCTATAAATTAATTAACATTATTATTTTGCATAGACAGTTACAAATTTAACTTCCTCAATGTACATTTGTTTTGTAAAAGCACAATTGAAAGTTTAACACATTATTTTGAAATTAACACTTACAATTCATTTATCGAACTTCGAACAGGATGCACAAACATAGGCTTGAAGCTTTGTATAAATTATTAAACACTTCTTTATTCCCATAATGAAAAATAATTATAAAGTAATTTACAAAGTAACACCTATCAGTTTTTTTTTATTATACAAAAAAAATAATTTATTATTACTTTAATATTAGTACAAATTTTTAATTTACTACATGATTAAATCACTTTCAGAATATTATTAATTTTAGTGTAAAAAATATACTGAGAAAGAATAAAGTGTTTATTTCAAAATAAGAAAATTTCCTGCATTTAAAATATCATCTTATCCACTGAATGTACACTTAATACAATACATACTTACAAAAGTCGAACTAGTAGAATGTCTAGTGTCCATTGAAGGCTAACAAGTCCGTTTCTTACAGATACCATTTTTAGAGGGTTTTCAGTTTAAATATTTGATAGCTGTTATGACAGTGATCTGTGCATTGACAAACTTGTACTCCATCTTTTCGGTGATTTTCACCGGAGGAGTGGGCAAGAATGGTTCGACTGTGGCTGTAAGTTGGATAGTTAGACTCTTGGTTGAAGACATAACGTTAAAAAACTATGTAATCGAGATCTGGCATGGCATGAGGAGCGGCGCTGAAATTAATTACTGACATGCTGCATCGTTTATACTAATCTGGAAATTGGCATCTCTCTCTCTCTCTTTCTTTATACAACTGAAATATCTTTTCAGTTCCTTTTTTCAGCTTGACTTCCTAGAACGCAATCTCTGAGTTTTCAGCGATTTTGTATATAGACCAAATCATTACTCCTCATTCTTTTAAACTTCATTTCATCACGGCATTTCAATAGTAAAAAAACGCATATATCATAGCTGGTTATAGTCTTAAGAGAATAAAGAATGAGCATTAAAAACATTACATTCAGCTTTGCAACTTTTTAAATTAGTTAAATATCAATAAATAACATTTATTTTTTATCGATATTGTTCATAGCACTAAAATCTAAAGAAATTAATGAGACTGAAGTTTTTAGTTCACCGCATGAATTAAATGCATCCTTGCAAATAAATTAATAAGAAACCAATTTTTTGCGCATTAATCCTGACTTCTTTACCTTTGCGAATTATATCTCAAAAAAGTTTTTCTATTTTCCAGCAACTTTAAGACTAAAAAACATCTTTTAAAATCCTATGCTTGTTATATTCTGTGGTAACTGATCGTCTTTCCTTTCAATGACTACATTGATGCACTTGTAAAACACTATTAAAATAAGAAATTAATTAAACATTTTAATTGAAAACTTTTTATTATTCAATCGCAAAATTTTTCTCTACCAAACATTATTAACTTGGAAAAATAAAAATTTTTCAATGTTTAAAAACTTATAAAAAGTTCATATATTATTATTATCAAGTTTTTTACTGTAAATGTGTATAAAATAAAAGTGAAAGGAAAGGCAGAAACTTAAAAACTTTTCTATTCAGCAGCCCCTCGTGCAGGCCTCCGATTTGAGTACGGTCACAGAAAGAACTAGCCCAGCATCATGAGGATATAAATTATTAAGTCTTTCTTACGATTCAAAACATATACTATGTTTATTATTAAAAAAAGTGTGCGATAGGGCAAATAGTGTATTAAGATGGTGGCTATTGCAAACTAAATGTAGGTACATAACGTATAGTGTGTTAAAAATGTAAATGTTTCAAAATAATTTTTCCTTATATTTTAGTATCAATTCTACTGAAAAGTTGATAAGCAACTGGTTTTATCTTCTTCATTTCATCATTTCATACACTTAAAAATGTTAAATACATATATATGTAGAATTTTATTTTTAATGTGTCCTGATTTTTTATGAATTCTTTTGTTGTAAATGTTAGATTTATTATCTATAAATGTAAAGTTCTAATTATGTGTTTGAATATAAATTGATGTATTTCTTATGATATTAATATTATCTTTGCTATTAATATCAAATCATCCAAAAAGACCTTAATACTACTATCAAGCAATCACTATTATTAATTATTGACATCAGTAATAGTTATATATTTCATCTCTAATTAGAAAGATTTATCAAATTTGTTTAGATACCAGTGCCTAACATGGGTACATTCACTAACCTCGTAGCAGTAATATTTTACACAGGCTACGTTAATGTGTTCATTCAGTTCTGTAAAGTCTTTGAATCTGGTGGGGTCGGAAAGAACGGTTCGACAATTGCAGTAAGTTTCAATAACCATTTTATAGCATATGAATAGGGTGAAAGGAAGTTGTATTATATATAAGATGATTAGATCATTCAGTAAAACAAATACAAATTTAAACTCCTTCTGCCTAAAACCAAGTTTTTAAATTATTATAATAATCACATGACTGAAATTGAATTTTATGTAAAATTTTAAGTTTAAATCTCAATCATGCAACATAATAATATCTTAATTATAGAAATAATTATTTTTTTATTTAATTTCAATGTATCATGTTTAAAGGATGATGATTTTACAGTTTTTGATTATTACATTTATGCAGTTGTAATTTAATTTATTTTACAATACAAGAATTTCAATTTTTCAAACTCTTGGTCAATTTAGTATCTCTCCTACAATTTATAAGTACAAATTAATTATTTGATGATATAGAATACTCTTACAATGTAAGTACGTATTATATTTATTTAAAATAAATTTTACATATAAATAATCTCAAATATAAAAACATTTTGCCATTTTAAATCATATTATTCATTTTATTATATTGAAAATATAAAACACTTAAAATATTTATATAAGTTTTTTAATGAAGGCTAATTTGAATATAATACAAAATTTATAAGATGTAATCTTAATTTATATATTATATATTCAATGATCAAATCATCTTTTTTGAACTGAGTTATGTAACATTCTAATTGTGAAATGTTTAATACAAGATGATCTAACTTTGCAAGGCTCGCTGTACTTAAAAACTGTATAATACAACCAAAATAATATTTCAATGCTTCGCTATAATTCTAATTTCAAAAATGTTTAGGTCACTGTTGAAAAGTCTGACTATTTCAATAAAATCAATTTTGTACGTCATACTTTTTGACAGGATCTAAACTAAATTAACGCATTTGTCTACCGTTACTTGTGGTGTTTATATATCACAAATTGTATATGTTACATAAGTCTGGAATCCTACACTTCGAAAATTAGATAAAGGTTTTTGTGCAAAGCCCGATGCGTCCGAAATTTTGTACAAACTACGAATCGTATATTCACATTGTACAAAGTTGAATTTACACTTTGGACAGAGGAGTAAAAAAATATTGAAAACAAATCAGTCTACTATAAATACTATCCAGAAGAAAAATAAAATTTTTTCAAATTAAAAAGCTAATGAATATACAACAGTCAAATCTAAAAAAAATTGAAAAACCATTTGTTAACAGTGTTTTTTAAAAAATATTTTACGTTCTCAACAAAATTCATCGAGAATCGACGTGCTTTATCAATTATTAATTTGTTTAAATAATAATAATAATAATAATAGTAATAATAATAACAACAATAACAACAACAATAATAATAATAATAAATAATAATAATAAACAGAAAAGAAAAAATGTTAGTTGTGCAATACCGGTGAATATTGTTTTTAGGTAGTTCCTTTACTAATTTCAAACATTTTTCATCAGGTAAAACATCTGTTTTTAAAATGATGTTATATTATGAAATATATTTTTTTAATTTTCTAAATCTATTGTACGTTATATGAAAAGTGTATATTAGGATGGTTCAAAATTCTCAAATTTTTTTAATTTCTGAGTATAATGATTAAAATAGTAGAAAATATAGAAAAAATGATATGTCGTTTTTTTATTATAAAATTTTAACAGCTTTATTTAGACCTAAAGTTTTTAAAACTCATTTTTTCAGATTGATTTAGTAACCTCTAAATGGCTTCAAAAACATTTATCAAAAGCTAAATATGTTTATTTTTTTATTTTCTACTTTTTCAGACGGTTACTTGAAGCAAAATAAAAGGAATACATGCATTTATTTGCCTTCAGCACATTTTAGTCCATTTTAGCAGGTACAACAATAAGATTATGATTTTTTCTATATTTCATAGTATTTTTAATCATTACTCAGAAAATTAAAAAATTTGGGAATTTTGGACCACCCTAATATACACTCTTCATATAACATATAATAGATTTAGAAAATTAAGAAAATATATTTCATAATATAGCATCATTTTAAAAACAGATGTTTTACCTGATGAAAAATGTTTGAAATTAGTAAAGGAATTACCTAAAAACAATATCCACCGGTATTGCACAACTAACATTTTTTCTTTCCTTTTTATTATTATTATTTATTATTATTTTGACAATTTCTTCTTAGCTAAATAAACATACACAACGGGTGGATTTTAATACTATTTATAACTATCAATTGTACTAAGAAAAGTGGTAGCAAAGGTTTTATATGTAATAGTAAAAGAATAACAAGGTGACAATGTTATTAACTCTATTTGAACTGACTAGTATTTTTAAATCTAACATATTTTCTAATCATTTATTAAGCTATTTAAAAGTTGCCATTAAATTATTTTCTTTGCAAATTCTGAAACTGTATAATATGTAGAATGTTTTTACATAATTAGTTATTAAATGCATCCGTTTTATGTACTTATTAATGAAAGAGAAAGTGTTGTTATTACTGGGCTTCGGCCATGACACTTTAAATCCCATATTGAATCTTTTTCAAAAATCGGTCTCTACAGCTGTCCTGATTAGATAAAATATTCGATTTTTGTCCCACTGAGCGTCAAAGGTAAAGTAAACTGTAAAAGTAAACAATAAATTTGAATTAGTTTATATACAATTTAAGAAAGACAATTATAAAATTATAAATTAATTATTAGAAGCTAAAACTAGATTAAAATAAGCTATTTAGATTATATAAAAAGTATTTTAAATGTAAATAAATATTTCTCTTTAGATTATTTTTCTTCTACAGTTTTCTTGATTTCTTGTTTTTCTAAAATAGTATAAACCCATTGTTTACTTTGTCCGCTATATGCATCAATTTCGTACAAAGTGAATCTAATATTCATAGTCTGCACAAACTTTTTTGTGCAAACAATTTTGCAACAACATTTTCCGACGCATCGTACTTTGCGCAAAAATTGTTATGCATTTCGAGAATTGCAGGATTCTGGACTTTGCACATAGCATATATAGGTATATTGTATTATATTTTCTAAATTAATATTTATCTCGAACGTTTATATCTTAGGCGAAACTTGATTAAGGAATGTCTGGCTTGTCAAAAGTGGTGCCCTGCAAGGTAGCTTTCGCTGGTGCGATTGCGGTAGAGGGTATCTTTTTATATACTTCAAAAAAATTTTCTAAGTGATTTTTTTCTTTTTTCTACGTTTAAATGAATACTTCTAGGGTCTATAACCAATGGATATTTGGATATATACAAAGGTATTTGGTTAGATACTGTACTTTTTCATCAATTTATGCTTCAGAAAATTAATATTCTTTATCTACAACTTATAGGATAATAATTTGCATAATAAAAATGTTAAATACCTACCTGAATTTTGCCATGACTACCAGAAATGTAACAAACTTAATAAAAGAAACTATTAGCCACTGTCGAACGCTTGTTGATTTTTCATAAAATCTATAGGTAAATAATATTTTTGAAAACGCAGGCCAATCACATTCATGCTGACTCACATATCGCTCTTTAAATATGATAATCTTTTCCGAATTCTTGTTCTTCCTCTAAAATGATTCTTCTTTTCAATTCGCTCCATTAACATAAAATATGTTTGTTGAGGTGTTTTCATTAGTCTTCATAGTGATCTAAATGACAATGTGTATCTTATAATTCTTGGTTTTATTCGCTCACCATTCATTTTTTGTCTAACCCATAACTATGATCAGACTTACTATAATATTTGTATTTGAATAAGTTTCTTAAAAAGTAACGCTTCTTTACAGTTTTTGTTGTTTAAAAACAAACTTGTTGCATGATTCATACATTATTTTATATAACACTAATAAAGAATTACTAATCCACGTTTATTTTGATTAAATTTTTATTTATTTATTTAATAAATCATAACAGAAGTAAACATTTAAAAATAACTTTAATATAAATACAACATAAAAGGCAGATGCCACTATTTCATTCATTCATCATCAATGTTAAGAATATAGGGTATCAATCATATACAAATAACTAATTTGAAAAATACTTAAGTAAAATAACTTTTAAGAAAAGAATGTGTTCTGCTAAATACTTTTTTAAAATATGGCTTATAATCATTTATTGAAAATTTGATTAATGAAGCCGTGACCTCAGAACTACTTTTCTATCTCTAAATTGTTATATAATTTATTTCAGGAGATTCTAAAGACTTTCGAAGGACAAATTTAATTGTAACATCATATTTCAGATTTATTGTGCTGGTTTAAAATTTCATTTTTAATCAATAAGTAACGTTTCGCAGTATTGGAGGGAACTTTTCAAATCGTCTCTAGCTTAAACCTGTCAAAATTTGATATAAATGCTTTAGGTTCTGAGGTCGCAAGAAGTATATTATACAAGTTCTTTAAGGAGGGTCTTTCGCTAGATATTGGGTATAAAACAAAAAATTATATGAGAGTTTATAAAACTAATGAAATGGTAAAAGTATGATAAAACTAATGAACTGTACTTAATAATAGTCCACAACTACATGAAAAAAAATTGTTCCAAAAAATAGTGATGTCAAAGGTATTTTTTTCATTTTTTAATCAATTTTAATGTTTCAGGAGTTATACTTTTCTTTAAACATTTATCTACAAAATTAACGAAAGAAATTTATAAAATAATATATCTGTAGTAAAAGAAAGCAAATTGTTTATAAAGTTTTACGCGATTACTTAAAGATAAGCTGTCTATTGTTACAGACATATTATTTTATAAATATCTTTCGTTAACTTTGTAGATAAATGTTTAAAGAAAAGAATAACCACAGAACGTCACTATTTATGGCACAATTTTTTTTCATGCTGTTGAGGACTATTATTAAGCACATTTCATTAGTATTAGCATTGGCCCTTTATAAACTCTCATATAATTCTTTGTTTTATGCCCTATATCTAGCGAATGACCCTCCTTAATGATATTTTTTATATATACATACATACATACGGATATTACTGTCCTTACCAAGTTAGCGGGTTTCAGGCCCGATCTCCGCCACCGAGAAATCCGGAAAATCATTTTCTTTAAATGTCCCCGAGAAATTCGGACTGACGGGGATTCAGCATTTATATGATCATCCAATAAATTCTTTATAAAATGTTTAATTAATTCTACTTTTTACATTTTTCTTAAGCAGATTTAACCCCTAGCTACCCCTTAGAAATTTAGTCACGTAAATATATATACGTAATATTTGTTTTTAAAAATTAATTATTACATGATATTTATATGGTCTTTTGACTCACGAAATTACTCTTTAAAGTTAGAAAAGTAACACTTTTGTACTTTCTATAATGAATATTTTTTTAATAAGTTCAGCTTTCCCTAATACTTTTCTTTAAGTCATTAGAAAGTACGAAATGTATACTTTTATATCCTAGTTTTTCAGTAGTAATTACTGCACAGAATTGTACAACTCCCATAAGACAGTGGGTTAAAATACTAATTTTCAAGTAATTTTTTCTCTAAAATTTATTCAGCAACGTGATCTGAAATTTTGGAGGGGGTATATTTCATGTTCATAAATAACGTGTATAAATTTCATCCACGCATGCACCACTTTAACCCTTTCAGAGGCACATTTTTTTTTGAAATTTTCAAAAATTTTATCAAAAAACTAGCGTGCGAAAAAATTTGAAAAAAATATATATTATAGAGCTGGACACGGACTATGGATAAAAAAAATTTCAGAGCTCTAGAGTTTTTCGTTCAAGAATAAACGATTTTTTACGAAGAAAAACGAGTTTTTTGTGATTCAATTGTTTATAACTATTTATAAATAAATAAATTTGCATACTTTTCTATACAAAACTTATAACTTATCATCTCAAGAGTCCAAAAAGTACTCACACGCATAGGAGCACTGAAAAATACGTCCGAAATACAGAAAAAACTGAAAGCAAAACGGTGGTACGTATACGTACCACTGCCCCTGAAAGGGTTAAAGAGTTTGCATAAAGGTTCAATGTTAACAATACAATATTTAAATATAATATTCATTTTATTTCATATTTTATATCTTACTTAAATTAACCCCACCATGGTAGCTAGGGCTTAATTTATATTTTTTTTTATTTTTGGAGATTTATTTTATATGTTACTTAATAACTAGAATAAAATAGAAAAAAATAGCGATGATCCCTAATAGTATATTGTATATCAGTAGGGAGAAGCAGGCTTTTTTCGCCCGCGTAAGGATTACAGTATTAGTTTTGCAAATACTTGTAGGGTTGCAACGGACTCTGCCTAATGGTATACACCATATTCTTGTAATAATACGTGTCTGGATTATACATTTTTGTGTATCTATGGAGCGGAAATATGGTCAGAACAAAATATGGTCATTTTGCGACACCATAAACACGCAACAAAAAGATTAAAAAATTAAAATAACACAAATTTTTTGTAAAGTAAATGTATATTACTAGGGGAGCATATATTGACGCCCTATACGAAAATGAACGCGTTTCAAAGTTTAACACAAAGAGTATCCGATTCAGCGATTCAGGAACCTGAATCTGAAAGAAAAATTAATCATATTTTGTAAACATATAAAATAGCTCTTGTACTTGTTTTATCCCCTAAACATGTGGTATCGTTAGGATGGTATCTCCATGTTTAGAGGGATACACATAAATTTAAGACCTATTTTACGCATTTGGCTAGTGTCATAATCATTTTCGTAAACTTTTGAATTAGAATTTTGCATGAAAAAATCCATTAGGTCCGTAATGTAGAATATCAAAAAATAAAGGACACGTATTTTTTCTTTTTTTCTTAATAGATGCAAATTAAAAGAACTACTGTTCAAACAGCTGTAACTCTTTTAACTTTCATCTATAAAAAAAAAAGAAATACATGTCCTTCATTCTTTTATACACTGTACATTGCGGACCTAATGGATTTTTTCATGCAAAATCCCAATTGCGTTACTCTTTGTCGCAAACGTCCGAATCGCGATACTCTTCGTCGCAGGCCTCTGAATCACGTTACTCTTCGCCGTAAATACTGATTCGTGATACCCTTCGTAGCAAATTGAAACGCGTTACTCTTCGTGTTAGGCGTCGATATGAACCATGTATATTCATGATAATACATTATAATATGTTAAAAAGTCAAAGTTTTACCGCCAGCCTCATTGTTACTGCATTGTTGAGGAGCGGGCGATAAAAGTCTGAAAAATGATCATTCTGTTCACTTTATAGGCGTAAAATAACACATTTTTCGTGGGTACTTTACAAAAAAGTATTTAGCAAGAATCATTTCTTCACACATGCACTAGGAAAAGAATCGCGTAGATCCACTCATCGTTCGTCTAACTAACAAAGAGAAATTTCGATTTTCCACAATGTAGTTGCCATACACTGGCACAGAGGTGAAGATCTTTCCATTATGGGGTGCAGTTGGTGTTGCTGTTTTGCTTGCGCTCAGCAGCATGTCCGTCATTCTTGCCGGTGGTGTCGGAAAGAATGGCTCCACCGTCGCAGTAAGTCAGCGTATCATCATTGTAGGACCAATGTGTATAGTGCATCCCTCTTTTTTTTGCCTTCCACGATTTGATTTAGGCCCTTGGATTCGATTGTCTTTGATCTTACTATCAATGGCTTGAGTCATAAAAATGTTTTAAAATGTCATTAGCTCTTTAAAAATAATTTAGTAAATTCAAATAAATGTTTATTTCAATTTCTCTCTAGAAAATCATTTAATTGATACCAGTAAACATTCATTAGTCTGATCAATGATTTATTTCATTTAAATAAATATTAAATAAAAATGTATGTATATTATTTGTATAAATTACATGATTTTTCACCACACTGCGCGTAAAGTGCTGACTGTACGCCCTCTCAGCAGGCCGTACAGTACCGCATGGACTGCCTAGGGAATAAAGTGACTTGCGCATGCGCGATGCGCCTTTTTCCGCTCTCGACTGCGTCTCGAGCGGTAAAACAGCGCGTCGCGCGTACACAAGTCACTTTACTTCTAGGCAGAGCATGGGGTACTGTACGGCCTGCTGAGATGCGTACAGTCATTTCTTTACGGGGGTGTGGTGAAAAGTAGTATACGCACCTCTGGAGTACAGTAGGCAAGCATGCACTGTGTGAAATGCCGACCTCGCTTCGCTCGGTCGGCAACGTCACACAGTGCGTACATTGCCCACTTTACTCCCTTGATGCATAATGTACTATTTTCGAGAGTATTGAAATAAGCATTTATTTGAATTAACGAATTACTTTTAGACAATCAAAAACGTAACATATTTATAAAATTAATTATTTGTATACATTCTTATAGCTCAAGTTTTACATTATGTAAGAATTTTACTATTTATTCGCACAATCATTTATTAGGCAGGATTTTCATAAAACTTACCAAATTTCACTCTTCTTATCAATAATTTCGAAACATTTTCTCAAATAGATCAGCAGAATATGGGCCTAAATCTTTCAAGTGTCTTATAATCATTCACTTCACATATCATTGATTTTTGTTTTTCTGATGATTTTTTGCTGGTTTTTCCCTTGTTTCTTCTCGTATTTTTATTGTGACTTTTTAATCATTATATGCTTAGATAAGCTTTTTGATTACGTATATTTTATTGTGCTCTATGCTTATCTTTAATTTGGATGCTCAAATTAATACGCAAATATTTTATTAGGCGCATGTTATTTAATAAGTACATGCTGTTAGCATGAATGCATGTGTTAATTAGTTCTTGCTTTTTATTGTTTTTTTTTTTCATAATAAAAATATTTATTATTGTATATCAATGTACTCATTTGTTGGAAGACATTAATGTTTTTTAATTTCAGATAAAGAACACTTATATCACTAATATATGTCTAATATACTTATTGTGTTTTATGTATGCTTTTTTGAGATAGAATGGTATTGGTGTACATATTATTAACTATCTTTGATATTGCTTATTAATCATGAATTCAAAATAATGCAAAATAAATCTTGTACATAAAGAAAAAAATCTAAGAATGTTTAAATTCATAAATCTATGTATAATTTTGAATCTGTGATAAAAATTCATGTTTTTTTATTTAAAATACTTCAAGATGTACAAAATTTTGCAGGGAACGTCGGTGTTATCTCCCATTATACCCTTCAGCTTCGTGGTAGTCCCGGCCTTTATAATCTACAGAAAAAGTGCTGAGCATGTTTACGAAAATCATCCTGCACTGTACATACTTTCATTTGGAATGGTTGCTGCAAAAGTTACAAATCGTCTTGTGGTATGTATATTAAGTAAAATAAACGGTAAAGTAGATTTACATGAAATAAGAAATAGCATATAAGCAACAAGGGTGTAAAATTAACTTCACGCACGAGTCACCGCAAAGAGTGCGTAAAAGTGATTTTACGCAAAAAAGATTACGCACTGATCATCGGCGACGAGTGTGGTTGATCACTTTTATGAACGAGTTGTTCGTGACGAGCAAGTGAAGTTATTAGCGCTTATGTTGCTTACGCTATTTTTTATGATTCCTACGTGCGTAAAGTTAAAACGGGACTAAACAGTAATAGTATATTATGCAACAAGTGCATATGATAGTTGCATACCATACTTTTTGCAATAGTGCGCGTAAAATGCGTCCTAAAGTACTGCATGAAGTACCTTCTTGACCGTCAGATGTATTATATTTAGTTAGAGATAAAGGACGGTATGCAGGGGTGGACGGGCCGGGGGTGAAGGGTAAAAGGAGGAAGGAACGGAGTAGAAGGGGCGGGGTTCAGGGGTCGAAACCCTGGTGGGGGCGCAGGAGTCACAGCCCAGACGAAAGCTTGGGGCGGAGCTCCCCCTTCAGTAAAAAAATATACTTATCAATCATTAAAAGAATAAATTAAAAAAATTATATATTAAAATTAAAAAATTAAAAGTAAAAAAAAATTATTAACTTTATTATATTATTCAAAAGTCATCAATTTTTTCACATTTACTTCAATTTTTTCAAAATTTCTTTAATTTTTTCAAAATGTCTTCAATTTTTTCAAATTTCATAATTTTTTCCAAATTTTCTTTAATTTTTTTGAAATTAGTTCGGTTTATTCAAATTGTTTTCCATTTTTTCATATTTTACAATTTTTTCATTATTTTTCAATATTTAAACATCGTAAACCAGTGTGTAAAATATTTTACGCACCGATAGCAATGCGTCAAGTAACATTATTTTTACTAGGGTGTAAAATTACGTTTACGCACCAAAAACGATTTCTAGAAGTACTTTACGCATTAACTTAACTCACAGAATCACAAAAGAATACACTTTTACGTTAAAACTAAATCAGTTGTTTTTCATCTAAATAAAGAGAATTTTCTTAATACAATTAATTATTTTTTCTTAAGAGAAATATTATAATAAACTGGAATGTCTAATTATTGTTTATTAGGTTGCCCATATGACGAAAAACGAGATGCAGTACCTGGATAGTTCCTTAATAGGACCTGCTATGCTGTTCCTAAACCAGTACTTTAACTTCTTCATCAAGGAGTATTATGTTCTTTGGCTGTGCTTTGTAAGTATTCATTATAATATATTACTACTATATATACTACTATATATTATTACTTATATTAATTACTTAATCCATGCATTATAATTTATAACCTAATTATTAAAACTTGAAAAGTTTAAGATTATTTTGTTGTTGATTATTATTTTGAATTATTCTTGAATTATTTTTTATTTTTATATTTTTACATCTTTTCATTTTACAACATTAGTTTTAGATATTCATTAATTGTTTTTTAGACAAGTATGTAAATTCTGTTTCAGATCTGGGTTACTCTTGACTTACTTCGGTACAGCGCACAAGTCTGCACGGAAATATGTGACCACCTGAACATACAACTATTTAGGATACCATTTGTCGACAATCAACATCTACATCAAAATCAGCGTTACAGTGGTGCACAAGCTGTTTCCGAAAAAAATGGTACTACGATTACTACGAGATCTCAAAGTAGAAGGTTATCAAAGAAACACTAGGAAACGATTGTAATAATGAATGCACTACTCGCCACTTAACATGAGTAGAAAGATGGGAATAGTGGACAGAAGGAAAGGCGTTAATTATCGTGATACGTGTACATAAATCTGATACCAAGGAAAACGGTACATTCATTGTTGTAATCGATCATGCTCACTTTCCAATCAAATAGCACAAAAAATCTCGTTCGCTCTCTCTTTCTCTCTCATTACTTTTTCACAGCGTGATCAATATAGCAAAAATCGTACCAGCCGACCAGTGAATGATTGTTATCTTTTTTTTTAAGAATATAAGATAAGAATGTTATTTGCAATGGATAAGTGAGCATTATTGGTGATGGTTGCGACTTCTTAAAGCTAATATTAGACTTTTGTTTCTAATTTAATGAAGTAAAATGATTTTTTTTTCATGTGAAGCTTACGCGCTATAACGTAGTTCCGAAAAAAAAAAATTATCGTCCACCGAATCTCAAATTCGTTAAACGCACTTTGAGCCTTCGAATAACACATACCCTTTAATTTTTTTTAGAAAATTCATTAATAGTCTTCTTATAAGTTGCAAAATTTAATTTTAGATTTGGCTTCACAGTCGTTTCCAATTAACTCGCTTATCTTGTGCTATATAAAAAAGTTGTTTGCTCTTGTTTAGTTTACTGGCCAAATGTACGATGAACTTTTTTTATGCATCCTTAAGCCTTAAAGAGGAATTTGTGTAAACTAGTTTACGTAAAAGAGTCGACTTATTTTTCACAATTGAACATTTTGTAAATATTGCTATTTTTGCTTTTCCGTTTTCATAAAAGAAAGATGATCTCAGAAAGGCATCTTCATATTTTCTTAAAAGAACATAACAAAATGTAAATAATTGTACCAATGTTGGATAATAAGATTTTTTCAATAGAAGCGTGTAGAATAACAGTAAACCCGATGCTGTACTGTTGTCGCCTAGTTCTTACGGACGTTACGGTCTAATAGTCTCGGAAATGTTGATAATAACCGTCAGTTGCCGTGCGATTGCAGAAGAAAAATCAAAACTAGTCTTCGCTAAAATTTAGTGCACACTTTTCTGTCTTTTGCTCCTCTATTCTTTTACTATTTTGTCTCACAGCTTGTACATACTAATTTTCCATAAAGCGATTTCACATTTTGAAAGCAACAAGCTGATTTTTCCGATATCGATCGATCGACTAAATAAACACCTTTTATTGAATGACTCTAAAATATAAGCGAGACGTGAAAGTTCACAGAAGAACTTTCGCACCTCGAGAAAAATCTTGTAAAACTAGGTAGACCTAAAATCAACAAAACAAAGAAAAAAACGGAAAGAAAGACGATACTGTAACGTTGTTGCTAACTAAGTTTATATTTAGAACCAAGGTGCGAAGCATCTTTTGAACTTTTATAAGATAATATATAGAGTATACAAGCTGTATAATAAAGCATCGAGCGATCGGATGTGGTAACGAGCTCCAATAAAGCATGTTGTACGATAAACAACTTAAAAAGTATTTTTCCTTTAAAAAATTCACGAAAAAAAATTGTCCTCTCCTTGCTCTCTAAATAAAACAAAAACTGCTCTTACATAACAATTGCCTAGTAAGACGCGTAATTCATCAATCTATTAGGTACGTAAAAAAATTCTATCGCATGGATCTGCTCTAATAATATTTTGATGTATGAATTCCTTGGAGCTCGTAGATATGCATGTTAAGCGAACCCTTTGAAGTTCCTTTCTTTTTTGCTTTACTTAACGCTTTGCTTTGAAATTAATACACTTTTCAGTACAAAAAACGTCGCTTGCATAATATCTGGTAAAAGTTTCTGATTAAATTTCTTTTAATCAATAACGAAAGTTTGAGCATGCATAATAGATACTAGAATGAAAGAAAAAACATGTTTTAATGGTGAAAAGTAATGAAAATGAAATAGTACAGTCAGACCCCGCGGACTGTGAAAATTCGGGTACACTGGTTTCCCAGCGCATTGTTAAGCCTGTCAAAAATGCAGGTTATTTGTATATATATTATATATGGTTGTCTAACGACGCGCGGATCACGGATCATAAATATAGATATACTTTTAAACCTTTTTTTAGACGGCTCACGGCTTACGGCAAAGTTTGTGCGCCGGGATTAGATGCGCCAAGGCTGCTATGCAGCGCCGGACAATCGAAATGAAACGCTAACACCTCGGCTTAACAGTACGCGGGGGCTAAACATTAACAGTGCGCGTGGTTTTACTATACTCAATGAGTAATGAAAATTATTGTTGTTTTCTGAAGTTTCCTATATTGATTGTTGGTTACTTTGAGAATATAATTTTTTACACAGGTAGTAGACTTTGATTAGGATTCTTTTTATGACGCATTCTTTCAAAGTTAAAAGAAGCGAGATTTTTTATTTTTGTCGCATACAGTTTAAATGTATCTCATGAAAAAGTTAGATAGTATATATACTTTTAAATAAGAATTTTGTCGTGTACTTTAAAAAACACGAGTTTTTATGTATTAATGATTATATGTAAGCAGTTGTTGGTGCAATCTTTTAAATAAGTCATAACGAAAATCTAAAAAATACTCATACAAATACAAATTTTTATAACGTATAGTATTTCCACTAACCTATAGAAAATGACAAGTTTTAATTTGAATTACTTTATACCTTATCTAATAAAAATCTACAAATTTATTAAGAAAATTTAAACCATTTGACATGGTTAGAATTTAAATTTTTTGCTAAAATGTAAAAGACTACATTACTAACATAAAAGTACATTTTCTGTCTCATGAGATGCATATGATACTTTCCCAAGTTGTGTCTACGCCTTATTGAGAAAAACATCTAAAATACTTTGTTAAATAATGCAATAGCGATATTGAGACATTTGTATAAAATAGTTAATATACTTCTGACTTTTAATTCTTTACTTTTACTTTTGTATTTAGTTTTTACGGTGAGCTTGTTTAGCGGTAACGATTATTCGTTTTGCTCACGTGTACTTTTTTTGATGCCATCATTCTTGAACATTGCAGCTTATATTTTCATGACAAGCTTGAAGCTTTTAGTTTGATAAATAAGTACCAATGACACGAAAAGATTTTTTTTCTATTGTAGGAACAAAACATAACTAGTAAGAGAGAGTACCGCAGTATGACCACCCATAGCTATTTTAGCTGTAACTGTGTATACCAAGGTGAAAATGAAAATTTCAAAATGGAATTAGTTGTATGAATGGACCTTTTTGACTTTGTAAATTAGTTTTGGCCAAAGTTAATAATCTGAGTTAAGTAATAATTAATAATGAAAAATGAAGGTTTTGAGTTTTTGAAAAAGTGTCTCCCAGTATGATCACCTAACGTTTATAGCAGAGTATTTTTGCTCTAAATGCTTAAAAAATGTGTTTCAAAGATATAAGGTATTAGAAGTTACAAAATAGTATGTTGTTTAAATCTGTTTTAATTTAAATCATATATGAGTAATTAGTATTTAATTAGCTTATATACTGGGCATGTATTTAGCCCTCGGGAAATAACTTTTGACACGGATATTAACGGCTGATTCGTTATTCTCTCGAGAATCTACGGACTTATGTGATTTAAAAACAAGAACCTCCGATAATATTTAATAGAACTACATAAGATGCATCTAATTCAGCATATACCGCACTGCCATCTAGCGGTATGAGCCCAATAGCCATGGGTGGTCATACCGGGAGAGGGGTCATACCGGAGGACTC